>JAZKJV010010677.1:0-576716 GCA_037367405.1 Ottelia alismoides | reverse complement strand
TAAGGGTTCGCGCGGGGGGACGTGAGGAGTGCTGGGGAAGGGCGTGGCTGGCGTCGGCGGAGCCGCATGTTCGTGGGGTCGAAGCTGGAGGGTAGGCGGTGCCAGAGGGGAGGGAGGGGAGATGGTGAAGGTAACGCTGGGGAGTAGAGGGAGAAGGTGGAGGGTCCTGGGGGGCGGCGGCGAGAGGAAAGGGATGAGAAGGGGGAATGGCGGCAGTAGGGACAGGTTAGGCTACGGGAGAGAGGAGTAGGGGAAAGGCGGCAAGGGGGATGGCGTGGCCTGGTGGGGAAGTCGATAGGATAAGGTAGCGGAATGGTGGTAGCGGGGTGGTGGGCACGAGCGGCTGGGAGGGAGCCGCAGGCGATGCGGGGCTGGGGAAGGGTTCGGGAAGGGGTTGCGGGGCTAGGGCAGCCGCTGGGGGCTTGGGGGCTGTCGGAGGGGTTGTCGGGGTTGGGCTGACGGCCGCGCGGGTCGGGGAGGGCAGGAGAGGTACCTGGGAAGGCTGGGGGGCGCTAGGATGGTCGGCGGGGGCAGCGGGGTCGATTTCGGCGACGGATTGGGTTCTGGACAGTGCTGGACAGCGACCGATTCATTGATTTTTCTTCTAAAATGATCTGGACAGCGGCTTGATCGGCTTCCACGGCGAGTTCTTCGTCGTTAAAACTCGCGGGGCGGCTTCGGCGGTTGGCGGCTTCGATTGGGCGTCGCGGTAGGCCTCAAAGTAGGCCATTAGGTTCCGAGACATGGATTCGAGGTTTGGCCTGCAAATCACGTATCATGTCTCCCGTCTCGTTGAAGGTGGCGTCGATGGCGGAGATGGCTCGTCGTGTTTGTTCGGACGAACGATGATGTCGGGGCGAGCGCCGGGACGGATCGTTAGATCGTGAGGACGATCTAAATGCCATGCTCTGATACCATTGATGCAAACGAGGAAATTCCAACGGTAGAAAAATATAATTTTTGGTGGAAGAAATTTAGAGGGGCTGAGAAGAGAAATTGGAGGGGTTGAGAGGAAGAAAAACTCGTCGAAACGAGGGGTTTGGAGAAGATAACTCGCCGGGGAATGCGAGGGGTTGAAGGAGAAGACCGCGGAGATCGCGTGGAGGGGAGAGAGAGAGACGGAGAGGGGATAGAGATAACAATCTCAATTTTTACTTCATAATTGACTGTCTAAAACAATGAGCTACCCTCTCTTTATATAGGAGAGAGGGGTTTACAAAAATAGTAAATAAATCAAATTAACAACTAATTTTATCCTAATTGACCTCTAATTACTCTAATTAGACTCTAATTAATTAATTGACCCAAAATTGCAATTAAAATCTACGAAATAACGTTGAGATCGCAGGCGATCTCAATTATTTAATTCGACCAATACGACCGCTAAAAACGTAAATAAAATTGATAATTATTTAATTAAATAAATGTGGCCCCATAATTTGGGGTCACGCTGCATCAACTCTCCACCGCTTTAAAAAATTCGGCTCCTGACGAATTGCGTAATGTAGGTGGATAGTTGGAGAAATCATCCTTGAATTGGGCTTCAATTTCCTCCCATGGGATCATCTTCAACATTACGTTTATAATTTTTTCCAATTGGAGGGTACCACTGCAATTTTCGTACCCCTTCAATTTCCTCACATTTCTATAGCCTTGGACCTCCTTGCAAATAAATATTCTTGGAAATTTCATCTTGTAATTTTTCCCAATAACCAATTCCCCAATTCCTGGGATCCGTGATCCGCCAATCTCGGTTTGGTTAGGGTTCGGGTCTTCATTTTATACGCGGGGAGGGCGGCAGCGCTTCCCCGATACGTTGGCGGCGGCGATCTCTCGCTGGGGTAGGCGGGGGCGGTGGTCTCGCGGCGGGGCCGGTGCAGTTTGGCGGGGAGATGGGGTTCGACAGGCCCTTGGCGCGGGAGTGCGGCAAAAGGCGGCGCGCGTGGCTGTCGCGGGGGTGGCTGGCAAGAGGAAGGAGGCCGCGCAGTCGAGGAAGCGGCGGCGTGGTGATGACGCGGAGTTGGCGCGCGTGACGCGAGGTGCGGAGTGCGGCGGTGAGGAAGGGGTGGGCGGGTCCGCGGTGCTGCGGGGGAAAGGGCGATGGTGAGGGAGGGGTTGGGGGTTGCGGTGGTGGAGCGCGGGGGAGGTCGACGGAGGAGGAGGAGGAGGCCCCTGGGGAGGTCTGCGGGAGGGAATATGGGTGCAGGGGCGTGGGGCGGCAGTGGGGAAGGGCTGGGCGGTGAACGCGAGGACTGTGCGGGTCCGTGGGAAGGGCCGTCGTGGCTAGAGGGGTTTCTGGGAGGGTTGGGGATCTGATCGGAGCGGCTGAGGCTGTGAGCAGGGGGTCTGCCGATGAGATGCTGCCGTTGTTGGGTTGCGACGGGGTAGTAGGTGGCATTCGGGACGTCTTCGGCGGCGGCGGCTGGTCTGAACTCGCCTGGACTGCGAGCATTTCTTCCTCCACGGGGCAGATTTCTTCGTCAAAACTTGCGACAACGGCTTCGGAGGTTAGCGACTTGGTCTGAGCATCGCGGTAGGCCTCAAAGTAGGCCATTAAGCTTCGAGACATGGACTGGAGGGTGTTTGCAAGTCACGTATCATGTCCCCCGTCTCTGTGAAGGTGGCGTCGATGGTGGAGATGGCTCGCCGTGTGTGTTCGGACGAACGTTGATGTCGGTGCGAGTGCGGGACGGATCGTTAGATCGTGGGGACGATCTAAATGCCATGTCTGATACCAATTGATGCAAACGGCTTTTCGCGGCGTCGAAAAATAAATTTTTGTACGGTGGAAATTTGGTGGAGAAAGAGAGGGGTTGAGAAGAAGAAACTCGTCGGTAACGAGGGGTTTTGGAGAAGAAGAAGCGCGGGAGATCGCGTGGGGAAAGAGGAACGAGAGAGAGAGATAGAGAGAATAATTCTCAAATTTGATTCATAATTGACTGTCTAAAACAATGAGCTACCCTCTCTTTATATAGGAGAGAGGGTTTACAAAAATAGTAAATAAATCAAATATTAACAACTAATTTTATCCTAATTGACCTCTAATTACTCTAATTAGACTCTAATTAATTAATTGACCCAAAATTGCAATTAAAATCTACGAAATAACGTTGAGATCACAGGCGATCTCAATTATTTAATTCGACCAATACGACCGCTAAAAACGTAAATAAAATTGATAATTATTTAATTAAATAAATGTGGCCCCATAATTTGGGGTCACGCTGCATCAGTGAGTGAGGGCCGTGGGGGTGTCGGGAGATGGTGGCCCTGGAGCTCCTTCTCCGGCGAAATGGAGGAGGAGATGGGTCAAGCGAGGGAGGTTCTGGAGAAGAGGAGGTGGTCGACGAGGGTGTTCGATGAGTTGGTGGAAGTGTTAGAGTGATTAGGCGAAGGTGAGGACGACTGTCGGCGAAGGTATAAATGGGAGAAAACCACAAGAAAAGAGAAGGGGAAGAAGTACCTCGTGGGAGAGGGAAACCCGGTGGAGGAGAAGCTTGGGATGAGCGCCTTGGGAGGCGCTCCGGTCGTCGCCCAGCGAGGTCAGCCGGGCCTCAGAGCTCAGCGGTGGCAGAGCCAGCCGCGACACGGCGGAGGAGCCGAGGGTCGACACCGGGCAATAAGCCATCGTTGCCTCGACGTTCCGCCCTCCGCTGTCACCGAGGGGCGGAGGAAGCTGGGCTTAAGCCTAAAAGTGGTGGACGAGGAGCTTGGGAGTAGAGGGAGGTGGTTTTATAGGATGGGGTGGACGGAGGTTACGCGATGGAGAGGCGTTTTGAAGTGGAGTTTTAATGGTGTGGGAGTGATGGCGGTGGAATGATGGAGGTTACGCGAGAAAGAGGGAAGAATGAGCTGCATGGGGTGGCTGTTAGGAGAGGGAGGAGGTGGCTGGAGCGACAACTAAAAATGGAAGGGTGCGGGGGTATCACATGGTGTAACGGCCGGAGAGTAGGAAGACGATGAGCCACAGTCGTTGGATCTAGAGATCCAACGGCTTGGATGAAGGTGCGAATGGAGGGTGACGATCATATCAGAGGATCTAATCGTACGATGGAGATGGGCACTGATGGATGGATATGATGCGGTTTTGGAAAAGATCCAACGGCCTGGGGAGAATGGGTTACGTGGAGCGCTATCAACCGTCGGATGCACGTGGGATCGGACGACTACAGTGAGGGGGTGACGTGGGATGATGCTGGTCGTCAGATCCAAAGAAGATCCAATGGCTGGCGTTTAGGCATGATGTAGCGGTTGAGATCAGATTTGGAAGTCAAATCTGATGGCTGGGAATGGGCGAAGGATGGATGGTTGAGATGGAGGCGGGATGAAGGGGATCAAACGACACCTGAAGGGGCCGGGTGGCGGAAGGAGAGGCGGGCCACGTGGGTGGCACAGAAGGCGCCACGTGGTCTAATCAGAAAATTCTAAAAAGCGAAAATAAAGAAAAATGTAAAAGAATTAGTTAGAGGCAAAATTAGGAAAAAGTCAAAACATGAAAGTTGATCGTCTCGATGAGATCTACAAGTTTCATGTTGCACAAAAAGTCAAAAGAGGTCATTTGTACAAAAAATATTTTTGGAGGTATTTTTAAGGGGGAAAACACCGAATTTTATCTTTTGATTTGTTTTTGTATTTTTAGTCTTTTTAAGGGTTAGTGATGTTATGGACAATTGTTCAACTTGATTTTTGTGGGTTTTTGATGATAAAATAATTACAAAGAAAATAATGGTAATTAAATATAATTAATTAAGGGTTAATTATACACAAGATAAAAGAATTAATGACGATTTTTATTGGTTTGATTAAGCCAGGGATTTAATTTGCGGCTTTTAGCATGATGAATACGAGATTCATCACTGCGCTAACCTAAAACTCTCCAAACTTCTACCGGAATGTCATCATGTCCTACACCTTTCCCATATCCCATAACCTTCAAAGCCTCCTTTACATTCTTCCTTTGTATTCATTCGTCTGTAACTTTCACGATTCAAGTAATTTTCACTACTAGCTAGATTTCCCAAAGTGATCCCTCTATTTCCTTCCTCAATGAAAAGCTTGTCGATGTATTGCTTCCATCTAGTCTATATATCTTTCTGAGTAACAAACACGTTAGGACCAGGTTATGCATTGCACTTTCTCGTCTTGATACAATGGGTAGTGGTCTATATATAGCCCCAATGAGTATCCACATCTCTAATATGGTAGATGTGGGATTAAACTCTGGACGGGGTAAATGGATCCTGGAGAGATCCATTTACCCATCTCTCATACATGTGACACATATAACGAATACTCCAATAATATATCTTAAAAATAAGTTTACGAGTAATTTTTTATATGATATTTGCGGATTCATATGTTTAAGGGTATAATGGTAAGAGTTTATTGACATAATTGCACATGTTTAATGATAAATATGAACATGAAAGCAGTCAAATTTAAGCATTCATCTTGTATAATTATATCCTAAACAAGTAGACCTTTATAAACATATGAAGTTATTAATAAGACAAGTGACCTACGTAAAAAATACTCACAAAATAAAAATGCCTCGAGGACCGCCTCGCCTCTGCCTCGACCGCCTTGGCTGGCTTGAGCAGTTGAGGCAGTCACCTTTCAGAACCCAGCTAATGCGACCGTTCTGGCACGTGCACCTCGGGGCACATTTTTTTAAATCATGATTATGGGTAGTTCGATTTACAAATCCATTTTTTTTCATTTCTTGTACATTCATCAATTCAATGATATCAATTAGTTGTACCCACTAAATGGTCTGGTGGTAGTGCAGTGTGCCTACACCCAAAAGACCAGAGTTCAATCCCCCCCTCCCCCCTTGTGGGGGTTGCGTTTTGTAGTCGACAACCAACGTAAAAAATAGTCGAATCTTTCAACATGAATTTTAGCAAGAATCTGTGTAGCCAGCCCTACTTATAGTGGGAGAAGGCTTCACCATTTTTTAATCAATTGGTTGTCATATTATTTATTCAATAGTGAGCATCCATGACTACTGATTAGAGATTCCAAATCTTGCCTGTAGCGATTGAAGGGGAATTGGAAGCTGCAATTTTCAAGGCTGGAGGCATCCGGGAGAGTAACTATGGGGATCTTCACAAAATTGGTTGGGCAAGAAGTAGTCGTACGGATAAAGGTGTAAGTGGTTAATCATGATCTCACCTTTTCTTACTAATTTGTGGATTAAACTTAATATTGGGAACATGTTTTCCGATGCTCAATCACGGGCCATGAATTTTTTGATCTTGTCACCATGATATAGAGTTTTTGGTACAATATCTACATTTTTCTGGCATTTGGAAGGTGGGAATAGGGATTGGTTTCTAAGATATAGTAAGGTGTATCCTTTAGTAGCTTTTGCTGCATAGTTTTTAATGATTTATGTGGTTGATATTTTAAGGTCCATTCCTTGGCTACCATTATATCTTTAAAGATGGAGATCCCTGAAAATGCGTGGAAAGATGATCCTTGGGGTCTTGTTCTTGCAAATAATATAAACAGTCATCTCCCTGAAAATATCCGAGTTTTTGGAATTTTACCTTCTCAAAGGTCAGAAGCAATTCATGATCCTTTTTAATTTTGTATTACTTATCCCATGCACCACCTTAGAAATGCAAAATATTATGAAAATGGATGATTTTTGTTGGTTTTAAGCAGCACAAATCTTCAATGGAGCGCAGCCCGTCACATTACAAAAATGTGCCCCAATGTTTGGTTTATTTTGATTGCATTTTATTGATTGCGGAATATCAGTAATTCATTTATTATTACTAGTATGGAACGCGCGGTTTTTGGCTTCGGCTGGACTTATCTTTTTCAATATAATAATAATAATAATAAGGGATAAATGGGGCTGCCCCCTAGGGGTAGCCAACAAAGCTAACCCCACCCCATTTTTTGCAATTTTTTTTATTTTTTTTTGAAAAAATATCACCGTGTATATTCATCCCTATATCCCTCCTATATGCCATTCGAATTTCGTCAGAAACAGAGACTCCTACGGCCTCCATCCAAACATGGTCGATTTAAAAATCCTGCGACCGTTAAAAACTAGATGGAGGCCGTAGGAGTCTTTGTTTCTGACGAAATTCGAATGGCATATAGGAGGGATGTAGGGATGAATATACATGACGATATTTTTCAAAAAAAAATAAAAAAATTTGTCCAAAAATGAGGGGGGGGGGCAGCCCCATCAACCCCTAATAATAAACTAGTGAAGATGCTATATAACAACAACCATCCCTTTTTCCACGGTAAAAGAGGTCGGCTACATATTTTCTTTTCCAAATAGATCAAATTTGGTTTTCACCTGTATTTGAATTCAACAAATCCTTCTTAATAGTATCCTTCCCTTATTTCTAGGGTCTTCCGCGACTCCTTCAGCAAAGGTTTTCTTCTAAGTTGTCATTACTTTTGAGCTGGAGTACTAATGAAGATGCCGTGGAAATCTGAAATAGACAAGAATAAATGCTGCATGTTTGAGACGGTCTTGAAGAAACATCCTACTCTATGAGAAAAAAACTTGTATAGACAGATCTTGCTCTAGAAGAGGTACGGTGATTTTTATATTCACACCAACCATGACCGGTCCCAAGCTCGGGTAAATGAGGAGGGTTGATTTTTATACTCAGCCATGGCCGGTCCCAAGCCCGGGTAAATGAGGAGGGTTGCGTTAGGTAGCCGACAGCCAGCGTAAAATAGTTCGAGACAACTTCTTAAATAATATTTTTTTAAAATATTATTTAAAAAGTTGCCTCATGACAGTCAGATCTTTTCAACATGGATTTAAGCAAACATACAGATTTTGTTGGGGCGTTCCCTACTTGCGACACGTCGCATCGCCCAATGCAATGAAAAATTGGCAAGGGCCGCTACATCGCAGCCTAGATGTAGTTCAAAATTTGCAAGGGTTTTCGCATGAGGAACGCATGCGGGTAACTAAGATAGTTCCGCTGCATCTTCGCTCGGATGCAGTCCAAAATTTACAAGGGTTCTCGCATAATGGACGCATGCGAGTAAAGAAGTTAGTCCAAAAGAGATTGCAACGGAAGTTGCGGATTGATAGTTGGAATATTGACACTTTAACTGGAAAATTAATGGAGACAGTGGATACGATGGAAAGAAGGAAGATTCATATACTACGTCTTCAAGAGACTAAATGGATTGGAGAGAAAGCAAGGGGGATTGAAAAGCCATGCTTTAAACTTTGGTATTCAGGAAAAGATAAGGGTAAAAACGGTGTTGGAGTGGTTGTTCATAAGGATTTGAAGGATTGTGTGGTTGAGGTGCAAAGATTCGGAGATCGGATTATTCTACTAAAATTGGTGCTTGAAGAAGAAATTCTGAATATAATCTCAGTTTATGCACCACAAATTGGTTTAGATGAAAGGATTAAACAAGCTTTTGGGGAGGATCTAAATAAGATTTTACAAGGAATCCCACAAAGAGAGATGATTTGCATAGGTGGAGATCTTAATGGACATGTGAGAAAAGATGCTTCAGGGTATGCTAGTGTTCATGGAGGACATGGTTTTGGGGATAGAAATGAAGAGGGAAAAGGCATCTTGGATTTTGTAACAGCATATGATCATTTCATAGCAAACACTCTTTTTAAGAAGAGGGAGGAGCATTTAATTACTTATAAGAGTGGGCCAACTAGAACACAAATAGATTACTTTGTGTCGAGGAGAAGAGATCGGTTGTGTTGTAAAGACTGCAAAGTAATCCCAGGAGAGAGTTTGACAACCCAACATCGTTTGTTAGTCTTGGATGTACAAATAAAAGAGCTGGTAAAGAAAAGGAGGGTTCCTAAGATCACTAGAACTAGATGGTGGAATCTTCCACTGAAGCAATCGAGCTTCAGGGAGAAGGTTTTAGAAGACTTATCTTGGGATTGTAGCGGAAGTGCAAAATGAGATGTGCGAGGCAGTAGCATCTTGTATCCGAAATGTAGCCAATGAAATGTTAGGCGAGTCAAAGGGAGGAGCTCCAAGTCAAGAGGAGGCTTGGTGGTGGAGTGAAGGGGTGTGCAATAGAGGCTAAAAATTAAAAGAGCATGCTTTAAGGCTATGTCTAAGGATAAAACAGAGGAAACGATCACAAACTACAAAATAGCGAAGAAGGCTGTAAGAGAAGCTAAGTCAAAAGCTTATGAAGTTTTGTAAAATCTCGACTCTAAGGAGGGCCAGAAGGATATATTCAGGTTGGCCAAAGCAAGTGAAAGAAAGACTAAATACCTTTCTCAAGTGAGATGCATTAAGGACGAGGAAGGTCGTGCGCTTGTTACTCAGAAGGATATAGAGACTAGATGGGAGCAGTACTTTCATAAACTTTTCATTGAGGAAGGTAATAGAGAGATCATTTTGGGTGATTTGACTAGCAGTGAAAGTTACTTGAATTGTGCAAGCTATAGACGGATTCAAAGAAAGGAAGTAGAGGAGGCTTTGAAGGTTATGAGACCTGGGAAAGGTGTAGGACCAGATGACATCCCTGTAGAAGTATGGAGAGTTTTAGGTGAGCGCGGTTTGACTTGACTTACGAATCTATTCAATGTTATTTGGAGAAGTAAGAAAATGCCTGAAGATTGGAGGAGTATCGTGGGGCCTCTTTATAAGAATAAAGGAGACATTCAAAATTGTTCTAATTACAGAGGTATCAAGCTGATGAGTCACACTATGAAAATTTGGGAACGTGTGATCGAAAGAAGGTTGAGGCAAGTTTCTAACGTAAAAGAAAATCAATTCGGATTCATGTCAGGTCGCTCAACTATTGAATCCATCCATTTGCTGAGAACAATGGAGATTTATAGAGCGAAAAGAAAGAATCTCCATATGATCTTTATTAATTTAGGGAAGGCTTATGATTCAGTCCCACGAGAGATATTGTGGAGAGTTTTGGAGAAGAGACAAGTACCTGTCCTATACATTAACCTCATAAAGGACATGTATGATATGGCTTTATCTTGTGTAAGGATCCCGTCTGGGAAGACTGGCTATTTTGACATCAACATTGGTTTACATCAAGGTTCAGCTTTGAGTCCATTTCTTTTTACTTTGATTATGGACGAGTTGACAAGTCACATTCAAGATGAGTTACCTTGGTGTATGTTATATGCTGATGATATTGTGATGGTTGACGAGACTAGAGATGGAGTAAATGAGAAGCTTGAGGTTTGGAGACATGAGTTGGAGAGTAAAGGATTTCGTATAAGTAGGGCTAAGACAGAATATATGGAGTGCTCCTTTGATGGAAGCAATGATGAAGGAATCGAAGTGAAGATTGATGATGATAACATTCAGAAGAGAGATTCTTTTAGATATCTGGGATCTATTTTGCATTATGATGGGGAAATTGATGGAGATGCTACTAATAGAATAAATGCGGGGTGGCTAAAGTGGAGAGGAGCCTCTGATGTTCTCTGTGATAAGAAAATTCCTTTAAAAATTAAAGGAAAGTTTTACAAAGCAGCTGTGAGACCTGCTATGCTCTATGGATCTGAATGTTGGCCGGTGAACCATAGACATGTGCAGAGAATGGCTGTAGCAGAAATGAAAATGATAAGGTGGATGTGTGGACACACACGTAAAGATCGGATTCGGAATGATGCAATCAGAAAGAAAGTTGGTGTAGCTCCGATCGAGGATAAGATGCGAGAAAACCGCTTAAGATGATTTGGCCATTTGCAAAGAAGATCAGCTGATGCACCAGTTAGGAGATGCGAGTGTTGGGATGTTGAGCCGGTAAAGAGAGGGCGAGGACGACCCAAGAAGTGTTGGAAAGAAACTAGACAAAAGGATCTTAGTTTTATGGATATAAGCTCGGGATTGACCCAAGATAGATCTGAATGGAGGCGAAGAATCCATGTAGCCGACCCTACTTAATTGTGGGAAAAGGCTTTGTTGTTGTTATACACCAACATACTCAAGTTCTACGAGTAGTCAATATGAAACTAAACGAAATGGAGGTGTGTAATTGGATATTAGACATATTCGATTACCCAATGACTTATTCCTTCACTATTCTGAACCCTCCCCTTTAAGTTGCAATGCTCAACTTGGACGTACTGAAAACTTTCTCAACCACATATTGAATATATGGCAACATACCACCTAGACCAAATGCAAACTCCTTTGATCGTTGATGACGACGATAATGCATCTCGGTCATACTGGTGAGTTAGAGAAATTAAGGGTTGATCTATGAAATAATGATCCATTGAGCAATTTGGGTAGAAACAATATGCTCGTGCTCCACATCTACATTAATCAAGAGTCATCAACACAACAAAGATCATCCCTCGTAGATTACTTTAGTCCAAAATATGTCTCCTTGAGGAAAATGATTAGATCGATGGCCGAAAAAGAGTCGTGGGAAATACCCATGCACATATCATGAAAATGAACTCCTCTTGTAGTCTTGGGGACCTTGAAACTTGACATATCTGATACAGAAACCTGAAATGAGTCTCTTATATAAGATTATCGTGATACAAAATTTCTCGATTATAGGGTCCTTCAATCAAGGTTTTAAGTGTCGATATCAATGTTGTTTGGCCAATATCAAAAAGGCATGTCGACAAAATCCCGGAATCACATCAAAACTAAATAAAATCAATTAATTTCAAAATAATAAAGTTTTTATTTATTATATCAGACAGACATTATATTAAGGCATTATATAAACGTTCATATATTAAACATACATGCCACTAAATTATTACATTATTTGATAAGAAACGACTAGTAATAAACGTAGAAGGTTGCATAGTGATTCAATGGAAGTAAGAAAAAACGTAATATTCAACTAAAAATTGATTATAAATATAAGAAAAAGTAAGGAAGAACCAATAACGACAATAAATAACCTTCCTTATGAAAGTGCATTAGCTCGTAATATCTCCAAGTCTTAGCCATGTTGGTAATAGTGTCATGCCCCCATATATCACCCATAAAATAGCATAAATGACAAATCCTTCTCCCACTTTAAGTAGGGTCGACTACATGGATTCTTATCTAATCCATGTTGAAAGGTACAACTATTTTTTACGATGGTTGTCGGATATCTAATGCAACCCTCGTTAAGGGGGATTTGAACCCTGATCATATCACCCATATTGATCGATACTTTAGAATTATCTAAAATATGCCCTGAATTTCGCCTATATCATCGAAGTAACCAAAATAGCAGTTGCCTACATTTTGAAATAGGGGCACTCATGGATTCCATTCCTAAAAGATAATTGGTTCTCATTCGTCCTCGCTGCAACAACTTTGGAGGTCGAGTATTTGAGTTTTGGGGTTGCATGATCTCGCTTTTTGGACAAGACATTTTCCCCGATATGCAATTTTCTTCATTCGACGAATGATGTCAGTCAGACTCAAAGGGGCGGCTCTTCATCCATCCGTATCGATGTCAAAAAAGCTGGGTAAACAACACGTGCCACATGTTGCAGGCATGCCACATCATGTGAAACTAAGCCTTGAATAAATCTTGTACTTGAGACCATATTCGATGGCGGATGGAACCTCTTGGAGGTATTTCAAGAAGGACCACTCCTTAGGGAAGAGCAATCCGGAGCCCGAGCCCTAGTATGAGTGCCTAAAAAACACAATGAGTAGAGGTTATAACTGCGGGTAGAGTATCTATTTATACACAACACTTTCCATCTCGAAAGAGTCTCATGTAGGGCACTTCAATTAAAGGCATAGTTGAATCTATGGTACTATAATCAACACTTTCTTTTCTCATGTACTTGTCGACAATATGTGGATAAATGTTTAACTTGGGAGAACAATAGGAGGTGCAGACAAAAACTTTTCTTTTTTCCCTCTTTTTTCTTTTTTGTTTTTCATTATCTTTTTTATTTTAATTTTTTACCATTAATTTTTTAACCATTCTTGATTTTTTGTTGACCATTAATTCATTATTCTTTTTTCCTTCTTGACTCCATCCTCTCCTTTTCTCTTTGATTCTTTGTTCATCCAGAATTTAGACTTCAGCCTTGTTTAGGTTGTTATAACAACAACAACAAGGGTCGACTACATCAAGTAAAAGCTGGGCTTTTCCCACATTAAGTAGGGTCGACTACATGGATTCTTTACCTCCATCAAGGTTGCAGAAAGCGGTAGTCAGTACTCGGTCGGTGGGGTCACTGACTAAGGATTAATCGACAGTTGGACGACTAATCGAATTTAGTCGGCCATTAGTCACTTTTGATTTTTTTACATTATTTTAAATATATAAATCAATTTTTTATACACATATTCTTATATATTTACATTGATCTGTACGTTTTCTATACTATCATAATGAAATAAAAGAAGTAATTGTCTTTAAATATAACATTAAGCATATTAGAATAAGTTTGCTTTTAAAAAAACTGAAAAATTAAAAAAAATAAAAATCTCTATGTAAACGGCTGGGTAGTCGGCCTGATTAGTCAGGTTGACTGACTAATGACCAACTAGGCCTAGTTGAGTTGGCTACTCCCCGACTCAACTAGTTGGGCCGACTAATCGACCAAGTCGGCTGTCTTTTACAACAATGGCCTCCATTCTGATCTATATTGGGTCATTCTCGAGCTTAGATAAAAAATTAAGATCCCTTCATATAGTCTCATTCCAACACTTCTTGGTCCTTCCTCGCCTTCTCTTAGTCAGCTCAACATTTCAAAACTCGCATCTCTTCATCGGTGCATCGATTGACCTCTTTTTGAAAATGGCCAAACCACCTTAAGTGATTTTCTCGCATCTTATCCTCGATCAGAGCTACACCAACTTTCCTTTTGATTACAAGATCTTTATGTATGTGTCCACACATCCACCTTAGCATTTTCATTTCTGCTACTACCGTTCTCTACACATGTCTATGGTTCACAAGCCAACATTCAGATCCATAGAGCATAACAGGTCTCATCGTTGCTTTATAAAACTTTCCTTTGTTTTCAAAGGACTTTTCTTATCACAGAGAACAATAGAGGCTACTCTCCACTTTATCCAACATCCTCTTATTCTATTAGTAACATTTCCATCAATTTCTCCATCATGTTGCAAAATAGACCTCCAGTATCTAATATAATCTCCCTTCTGAATGTTAATGTCAACCATCTTCACCTCGATTCCTTCACCATTTGCTTCCATCAAAAGTGCACTCCATATATTCAGTCTTAGCCCTATTTATACGAAGTCCTTTGGTCTTCAATGCATGTCTCCATACCTCAGGCTTCTCATTTACTCCATCTCTAGTCTCATCAATCAACACAAGGGGGATAAGTCCTACCTTTTCCATCTTTGTAAATGTTCCAAGGGGGAGAACCCATCTTTATGATCCTTTCAAGGGCTTCATAGCATGAGTTCCTCACCATTGTTGATGTCCCTTGATCGTTGAAGTTGATCGCAATGTATATGCCACAAAGGTTTTAATTCTTGATATCAATGTTTTCCTTCCAAAGTAAAAAAGAACATATCGATTACGTACTACTAACATATCAAGGAAATCTCAGAATTGTGACAAAATATGTCAAAACTAACTGAAATCTATTTGCCTCGCATAACCTCTTCAAAAACTGGCATGGCATACTATGTGCAAACAAAAGGTTGAGTTATATCGAAAAATCAAATAAAAAGATGAGCATAATAACATACAAATTACAAAAAACATTAATAATAATAGAATTTGAAAGAAAGAGGATGAATTAAAATTGATTAGAAATATTTGGATTATCCTCGATCTGTTTTAGAGTTTATTCATTTCTATTGCCAAAAAAGGGGGAGCTTTCATTTAAAATGAGGGTCGAACTACCCGATCAACGAGCTTTGGAGGAGGGGATTCTAAGGGGGAGTAGGTGCGCTCCTCTGCAGGAGCTCGGAGGCAGCGTCCATTAAATAAAATTACGAAAATCACAATGCTTTGTTAATACTAGGATTAGTTTTACAAACAAAATCCCAAACAAATCAACTTGTAGAAGGTAAAAAACAAAAAAAACCTTCCTACCTTCTTCATTCATAATAACAAGCAGAGAAATCAAGCAAGATGGATGATATCGATTATATAACATTGATATCGACACATCTATAGACATAGGGGAAAGTTTGCATAAAATCCCCTCATTTTGACCGACATAACAAGATTTGGCGGTAGATTGACGACATATGTAAAGGAGGTGCTTAGGGAGTTCGATAAGGTGGAGGCCATAATCCAATCGGGCTTGCGCCCTGGTGAGGGCAGAGGGTTGGTGGCCTCGGTCGTGGGTGTGGGATGTCGAGATGTCATATATCCACGACGAAGATTTTCCAGGTCAGCAGGGTAGTGTTTCACCTTCGTCTCGCCATTGTGGAGGAGCTGTCTTCTTCGGTGTGGGACAGTTGCCGGACCGTCTGTGCTCGCCAGATCAGTTGGGTTCTTAGGCGACGATCGGGACTCCGCGAATTGTGCGCAGATTGCTGGTGGGCCAGATCGTGATTCTGCAGGAAGGGGTGGCGGTTGTTTCGGTGGATGTTTCGTCTGCCGCATTGATGGGTGGCGATACGATTCTTGTTCCGGATTTGGCGGCTGATTTTTGCAGACATTGCGTTGATTTTAAAGAAGATTCGAGTATGGTTCTCGCTCCAGAATTGGCGGCTGGTTTTGGCAAACCTTGGGCTGGCTTTGGCCGACCTGATGCTGGTTTTGTTGAAGAGTCGGGTCAGGCTACCTCGATTGCGGATCCAGATGCTGGAGAACTCACTGGGCATGGGTCGGGCCCTATTTTTGGGTATTTGACGGATCCTGTCGTTGCTCGAGGGTCCGATTGGGGCACTTCGGATGTCTCCATGGGGGATGGGACGCATGACCCCATGCGGGCTGCGGATTGTCTTGGTCTGGAAGAGGGGTCTGGCACAGGAACGTGTGGTGAAGATGGCCGCGAGGCTCCAGTTTTGGCCTCCTCGCTCGAGCGGTTGTCGAGGGATTTTAGTGTGCCTCTGGAGAAGAAGGGGGGAGACCGGGAAATGGCACACGACTCTGATCCGACTGCCCTCCGTTCGGGTCAGTGGGTGGGGGAGGATCGCCGCCGCCTCATATCTTTTCATGTTCAGTGGGTTTGCTGATGGAGAATCGAGGTTCCCAATGTGATGGTGTGTGGCGCGAAACTACGATACCGGGCGTGGCTACGCTGGCTCGCAGCCGAAAGATGCAGGAACGTATTCTCGTCGTTGAGAGAAAGCGTAGAGATCGGAGACTGGCTTTGAGTGGAAGCGACAGGAGGGTTCAGGCAGACCCGCTCATGCTTTTTTCTCGTAAGAGCCGTAAGCCTGAGGCCAGGCTTTGGCTTGAGCGGGAATTGGAGGACATGGGAGACACCCACATCTTTCGTGGTGCGGATGTTGGCGTCTCTACTTGCCCTCATGGGGAGCTTCCTGTCAATGAGGGGGATATCTCAGATCTGGTTACTGTGGAGTCTGACATTCACGTGCGGGTTTTAGAATGTCTCGGGGTATCTATGCCCAACAAAAACCCTACGAGTTGATCCAAATGAAGATTGTCTCTTGGAATGTGCGGGGGTTGGGGGACAGGGAGAAGAAGATGGCGGTAGGAGAGCTCTTGCGGTCGTGGGGTGCAGATGTGGCTTTCTTGCAGGAGACGAAGTTGGCGCGCTGGGAGCCAATTTCTTGGAGAACGGTTGGGGGTGTAAAGCTGTCGGAGTTCAGGGCGGTAGCTTCGGTAGGTAGTGCTGACAGTCTGGTCCTCGCGTAGAATGGTGACATGTTTTCGGCTATTGATGAATGCATGGGTTCCAGGTCGATATCGGTCCTTTTGGAATGCAAGTCCGGGGAAGGCAGGCTTCTGGCTACTTCATTGTATGGGGAACCCAGAGGAGTCAGCAACGAGGCCATATGGGAGGAGTTGCACACGGCTAGAGGACGATTCGCGGACACGCCATGGGTGGTTGGTGGGGATTTCAATGTTATTCTGTTTGCTCACGACCGCTCGGGTCAAAGGGGAGGGAGAGATCCCGGGTCGGGTGGTTTTGTTGAATGCGTGAGCTATTTTGGACTACATGTGATGGATGCTGGTAACATGAAGTTCACCTGGCATAGCTCTTTTGCACGTTTGAGACTGGATAGACTCTTGATCTCTGCGCAGATGATGGAAAGATTCCCTCTAGCTGTGGCTCGAGCTCTTCCCAGGTCACGGTCAGATCACACACCCATTTCCTGGGATTCCGAAGGGGGGATGATCCCTCGATCATTGTTTAGATTTGAGAGGTCCTGGCTCTTGGAGGACGGCTTCAGGGACTTGGTTTCTCAATTTTTGGGCTCCGTGAGGATGGAGGGCTCGACAACGCTGAGACTGGTTGGGAAATTGAAGCTGCTGCTCGAAAGATTGAAGATCCACAATATGGAGTTGATGCGGAGCAGAGCGGAGAGGCGTGAGGGGGCAGTGGGCAGAAATTGCAAGGTTGGACGGTCTGGAGGACTCTCGTGCGTTGAGCAGTGAGGAAAGGATTGCGCTTGCGACCTCGCACAAAGCGGTGATCGAGGAGGACATGCGCAGAGAGGTGGAATGGAGATAACGTTCCAGAAAAAATTGAGTTAAAGAGGGGGATGCGAATACTCGCTTCTTCCACGCGGTGGCGAGTGGAAGGAGAAGGAGAAATATGATCCATGAGTTTAGAACAAATGAGGGTACTATTCTTGGTGATAGGGAGATCGGGCAGGCGTTGGTGGAGCACTTTTGGTGTTTCAGCAGGCGTCTGCCAACTGCAAGGGCTACCTGGTGACCTGGTCCGGGAGAGGTTCTATGCCTTTGAGAAATCAACTTTCCAAAGAAAGCTCGTGACACCCCTTCTCTTCCAATCAACGGTCATCTCTGAAGCCATACTACCCCATCTAAAAGCTGCCGCCTAGGAAAAAAAGCGGATTAAAGCGGAAGGACAAGGTCACCCAGCACACTGCGAAGCCGATTGGCCAATACTTTGGCCAAGATGAGGTAAATCGTGTTTGATAAGGTGATGGGTCGAAAGTCCCCAACCTTGACAGCCCCTTCACATTTCGGCAGCAAGAACAACAAAGCTTTGTTGATTTTCTCCAGCCCCCTGTTCTCCCCCTAAATTCATTCAACATGGCCATGACATCTTCCTCCACCACCCCCTAGAACTCCCGATAGAAACAAACCGGGAATCCATCGGGCCCCGGGCATCCATCAGTATTGAGATCGAAGACCGCTTCACGAACCTCCAATCTTGAGAACTCTGCCACGAGTGCATGCCGTTGCACCTCGAAGTTCATTTGGGCCTCTTTGGTGCGGAGAGGCTTCCCAGATATCTGGATAGACTAGATGGAGAGATGCGCCACTACCGCTTCGATGTCAATTTTGGTGAATGGAAAGCAGGAGGGTGGCTTCTTCCAGCCACAAAGGGGTGTAAGACAGGGGTGTCCTTTGTCCCCTCTGTTATTCATTCTAACGGTTGATGCCTTGGTGGTTATGTTCAGGGTGGCGGAGGAGGGCAGTTTTTTCAAAGGGTTCTCCAGAGAGGGTTTATCTGTTCCTCTTCTGCAGTATGCGGACGATACCTTATTCTTTGTGGAGGGGAGCATAGAGGAGTGCAGAGCAGTAAATGCGGTGCTGGATATCTTTGGTGATCTCTCGGGTCTAAGGGTAAATGGCGCCAAGTCAGCATTCGTGCCATTTAACTTGACGGCCGTGGATTCAAAGGCGTGCAACGTGATTCTAGATACATCGGTGAAGTCTTTGGCTATTTCCTACCTGGGACTGCCTCTTCTAACGGGGAGGTTGCGTCAGGTCGACTGGTTGCCGTTAGTTGAGAAATTAGAGAAGAAGTTGTCGGGGTGGAAGGCGACACTTTTATCTAGGGGTGGTCGCCTAGTTCTGACTAAGGCTGTTCTCTCGGCCATCCCGGTTTTCTTATGTCCACGAGGACCCTTCCTGTGGGGGTCCAGTCCAAGCGGGAGTCTTTGATGCGTTATTTTTCTGGTCATCGTCACAGAGAGACAGGGGCCTGGCTTTGGTTGATTGGTCGTCAGTTTCTAAACCCACCAAAGAGGGTGGCTTGGGTGTTCTGAATCTGGGAGTTATGAATAAAGCGTTGCCAGCTAAGTGGGTGCTAAAGTTTTGGGGTTCCGGAGATGATCTGTGTTCCACCCTTGTCAGGGCGATCTATGATGTTTCTTCCAGCCTGACGATCCAGGCAAGCGGCAGGGGTGCATGAACCTATTTTTGGAGGGGGGTTTGCTCGGTCTTACCGGACTTATCAGGATACTTGCAGCCTTTGCTTGGGGATTGTCGCATGTTTTGGTTTTGGAAATACAACTGGACAGACTGAGGTGCCTTCTGCGATCGTTACCCGAGATTGTTTGCACTGGCTTTAAATAAAGATGCAAGCGTGGCAGAGGTGTGGGGAGATGGGTCCTGGTCTCCCACCTTTTTGGCGGAGTTATCGGATCAGAGATTGGATGAGTTTCTATATATGTCTGGGTGACTTTCTAGTCGAGCGGGTCCGACGGTGGGTCGGGACGCTTGGGGTTGGCGAGATGGTTCCTTCTCGGTTCAGAAGGCATACAGATCTTTGACTACCCAACCCTCCAATGTGAATTCTTTAGTCTCGAGGGATTGTGGTATGATCTGGTCCTAGCGGATCCCCTTCAGAATAAAGGTCTTTCTTTGGCTTTTGAGGAGGGAGAGGATATTGACGGTAACAAGGAGAGCGAGGCTTTTCCCTAGAGCTGTGGAGAGTGTTGTAGATGTGATAGCGCGGTGGAGGATGTGAACCACCTTTTTTTGAGTGCCCTAGTTCGATCGATGCTTGGCGGGGTGCGACAATCATGGAGTCAAATTCCTAAGTAGTACCTTGGATTTACTTAAATACCCATGTTCTACAATTTTTTTTATTTTAGAAACTACAAAGGTGTCGCATGTTCAACATGAGACACCTGAAAAGTTTTTTTTACTTAGAAAGTACAGGAGTGTCGCATCTTCAATATGCGATATGTATAAATCTCCCTGGATATGTTCCCCGATATGTATTGGCTCAGCTCGCATGCTGATACGTACCAACGGTAGAAACCACTTCCATGAAGGACCGGATTCCTCGTCAACAATTCCGAATGCAAGGGGAACGATATGTTTATCCCCGTCAATCCGGCAAGCAATGAGCAATTTCTGTTTGTACTTCCCGTACAAATGGGTCCCATCAATACTAATCAAAGGGCGATAATATTTGAATGCCTCAATTGAAGGCCCAAATGCCCAAAAGCATCGTTCAAATCTACGACAATGCAGTTTCCGAGGATCAGGATGGTCGCTATATTCAATATCAATTTCAGTCCCAGGAATAACAACCTTCATTGCATCCAATAGATAAGACATTTCAGCAGACTTCTTCCAGTCACCAAATACAATTCCGATTGCCTTCCTCCGAGCATCCCAAGCCCTTTTCTTTGTAACCCAGTAGTTGTACATCTCGTGGATGTGAGCTCTACAACTCGAAACACGAACATTAGGGTCATCCCTAACAAGAGTTGGCAACGATCTGGACATGAATTTGTAGTCCAACTGAGGGTGATTCTGATTAACTGTTGGGTTTATATAAGTGTGTGCCCCAACAACCTTGGAGATCACCCACAGTCCATTAAATTTTCTAAAATGTCCTCGTAAATACCAAACACAGTCATTCGATCTCTGTGTGCAAAAAGCCGACCATATCAAGATGGTGGATTCCTTGACAATGAAGTCATAGTGTGCCAGAATGTGATACTTTTTTACAGCGTAAATCAAATCTTCCCTACTTTTGAAGGTTCTATCCTTGCGTATTTCGTCAACGACACCATCAAGTCGAGACTTCTTTCGAATGTCGTCTTCATAGGTTGAACGAGTATTTGATCCTCTAACCCCAAAAAAGGGTATACGGGGAACGATAGGCTGCGTGCTTTGTTCATCAGTTGGGATCTCCTCGTCTACCGCATCATCGTCGACATTCCAATCACTACCTTCTTCCAGGTCATCATCTGATCCCCAAGGGATGAAATCATCCAAAGCGTGATTAACCTCTCGCATCAACGAGTCACTCAGCCGCCATTCCTGATCCGTACATGGCTGTGTTATAGGTACATCAGTGTCAAAGGAGGGTTCCATGTTAGGGACAACTGTTGGTTGTATGCTAGAGAAGATTGTTGGTGGTGTGTTACGGACAATTGTTGGTTGTGTACTCAGGACAACATTGGGGACTTCACTCTCAGAGACATCTTCAACAATAATGTCAGTAGGCATTGATTTCTCAATTGTCCGAGCATACACAAAAACTCCCTGCACATCATCATCATCATCGAGGATAGAGGAAAATGACGGTTCTTCCCCTGGGCCTCGAGGGATGCGATGTAACAATCTGATTTTTTGACTATTGGCATCCAGGTTGAACTTACGGTAAACCAAGTTCAAAATCTCATCGAACGTCGTATTAGGCATTAATCCAAACCCCCGTACATTGGTTGTCGAACCGCCAATAAGCGTACCCTTCAAATGAAACATACAATACAACGCCTTCATTCCGACCTAATACGTGACACGACATACAAGTAAAAAAAATACATTCATGAAATGAAGAATCATATGCATATTATACAATCAACAATCTCAAAATTTTTTTTACCAAGTCCCAATGTATGGAAGAACGGCTAGGCCCTAGTCTGAGGCAATGGAGGCTAGGACGGTACCGACCAAAGAAGATACGGAAAAGGAGTTATTCGTGCACCTAGGAGTGATAAAAAATGAGGTTTCTCGGAGTGGGGGAGGCCGAGGACGACGGGTGCCACAGGGGGGGGGTCACGGGCGGCAGCTGCTTGAGAGGGGAGTTCAGACTTCGCGTGGGGAGCTCGAATGTCGTGTGCGACTTTTATTTAGCCCAGATAACGCATATTGGATATGCGTTATACATAATGCATATTGAAGATGCGGCACTCCTGTGGTTACGGGGTAAAAAAAACTTTTCAGGTGTCGCTTGTTGAACATGCGACACCTTTGTAGTTTCTAAGTAAAAAAACATTTTGTAGAACCTGGGTATTTAAGTAAATCCCAGGTACTACTTAGGAATTTGACTCGGCAATCATGGGTCTCGATTGGAGTAACAAGGCCTGCTTCTGGGATTCTTGCAGGAGATGTAGAGGCTCAGAGATCGATAGACTGAAGATATGTGCGACTATATGGTGTATCTGGTTGGGCAAAAATAGTGTGATTTTCGATGGGTCGAGGTTCTATCTCGAAAATGTACTTGGGCATGCTGGTGCCCTCATGAATCACTGATGTTTGTAAATAATTATTTTATTATTAATATATTTTTTGGATGACCCTATAAAGAAGGCCCATCCCTCCGTTTCTCAAAAAAAAAGATTGACGACATGTGTAGAAATAAAAATGAGAAGAATGTCACCATTGTAGCGGTAAAAGTTGTAGAAATGAATTATTCAACGCAAATAAGATGGCATGAAGCATAATATAAGCAATATCGTTGCACAATGTTATCTCATAGCAACAATTCACCAACACAAAAATACCTCACCATAATAGTATCTTGTGACAACAATATCTCATGGTCCTCAACACAACAACCCCTCACCACAATAGAGGGGCTTAGGTGGAGGAGGTACCATCCATATAAGGAGGCTATGTGGAGAGAACTCTAGGATGGTTGAGGCCACCTAGCCTCTATTCCAATAGAGGCGACCATGATGAGGAGAGAGGCGACAATGGGGGAATAGACTCGAAAATGATGAAGAAGATGATGATGAGAGGGTGAGTTTTCTGAGAATACACATGTAAAGAATGTTTTGGGTAAAAAGAAGGATCGGATCTTATTAGACATATAAGGACCCAAACTGCATAAGAGGTATATGCAGTCTGCATATGTGGCATATGCAACCTGAATATGTGCACGAAGAACATATGTCTCGAATTCTAGAATGCGGTTCGGTTAGAGGTCCATGTACACATGCTGCCGATGCATCCATATTCCTGAACGCCGATTATTATTGGGAATAAGTGATGCATTATATAACAAAATGGGTGTTGCAAATATAAGTTGTGTGTGTGTGTGGGGGGGGAGGAATTGAAACACCCCAAACATAATCCCACATCTAATACTCAGAGTATGAGAATTGGTAATAAGAGAGCGGGATTACTCCTTTACAAGTTGAACTTAAACATTTTATGGGCCAAGTTAGGTCTGATCCAACAAGTTGTTAAGGTTAGTTATCCTCGATAATAATTCATGACTAGACTCGGGATGTCAGACATAAACAATTTGAGAAAGAATTTTATATTGTTAGAATACTGAGATGATTTATTCCATAGAGCCCTAGGGTCTCTTATATAGGGAGAGAGCCCTTGGGTAAATTACATGAGAGGTACATAAAGAAACTGAAATATAATAAAAGACACATAAAGACGAATAATTATCTCTACACTCCCCCTCAAGATGGAGCATAGATATCTATCATGCTCAGCTTGGAAGAACATCTCTGGAAAGGTCCTCTGAGCAATGGCTTAGTGAATATGTCTGCTGTTTGGTTCTCTGAACTGACGTGAGACGTGGAGATGAAGCCCTTCTGAATCATGTCCCTAGTGTAATGACAATCCACCTCTATGTGTTTTGTTCTCTCATGGAAGGCTGGATTGTTGGCAATGAATAACGCTGCCTGATTGTCACATTGCAGGTTCATAGGCAAGGGAACATCAACATTCAGATCTTCTAAGACTGCTTTAACCCACATCATTTCTGTGCTTGCCTGTGCCATGGCTCTGTACTCGGATTCGGCACTGGATCTCGCCACAACTGTCTGCTTCTTGCTTTTCCAAGAGACTAAAGAGCTTCCTATGAATATAGCAAATCCAGAAGTAGACTTACGATCTCGTGGACATCCTGCATAATCTGCATCTGCACAGGTGGAAATAGACAGATCTGTACCTTTCTTGAATAGCAACCCTGTGCATGGGGAAGACTTCAGATATCTCAGTATCATGTACAAGGCATCCATATGTACTTGTCTCGGCTGCTCCACGAATTGACTCACCCGGTTTACTGCAAGGGCAATATCCGGTCGAGTTATGGTGATGTATAAGAGCTTACCCACCATTTCTCTGTACCTTCTCTTGTCCACCTCCTCGGTATCATCATCATACAGTTTCATACTCGGGTCCATAGGTGTACTTGAAGGTCTGCATCCAGTCATTCCTGTTTCAGCGAGCAAGTCTGTGACATATTTTCTTTGAGTCATCACCATTCCTTGTGTATTTCGTGCAAATTCTATCCCCCAGAAAATACCGTATCGTGCCTAGATCCTTTGTAGTGAACTGACTGCCCAACATAGACTTGGTTATCTCAACCCCCTGTGCATCATCTCCAGTAACCAATATGTCATCAACATATACAATAACACCGATGGTACCTCTAGGAGTCTTCCGGACGAACAGTGAGTGGTCCGCATTCGATCTTCTGAACCCCTGTCGTTCAATAAGCTGGGAGAGCTTTTGGAACCATGCTCGAGGACTCTGTTTAAGGCCATAGATAGCCTTATGAAGTCTGCACACCTTCTGAGTCTCCCCCTCAGCAGCAAACCCAGGTGGCTGCTGCATGTAGACTTCTTCCTGTAGATCACCATACAAGAAAGCATTCTTAACATCAAGCTGGAATATGGTCCAGTCACGTACCACTGCAACCGATAGAAGGATACGAAGTGTAGAGTGCCTCGCCACTGGTGAAAAAGTGTCCAAGTAATCGACACCATATGTCTGTGTAAACCCTCTTGCGACGAGCCTGGCCTTGTATCTGTCAAGACGACCATCTGCATGATATTTGACCGTAAATACCCATTTGCAACTCACCACAGATGCACCTGGAGGGGCAGGGACAAGAGACCAAGTCCCTCTAGATTGCAAGGCACGCATCTCCTCTTCCATCGCTAGACGCCAACATTCAATCTTCATGGCATCCTGATAAGTCCGAGGAATCTCTACTGACGACACAGCAGCGGCAAACTTCTGGAAATCCCCAGTGAGACGATGAAAGGAGACCTGAGAGGCCAGGGGATATGAGGCACACTGTCTTCGCTGCTTCCGATGAGCAATAGGCCGGTCCAAGTCATCTAACACAGTGCTGACTGGTTGGTCCTCCTCCTGTGGTAAAAGCTCCTGCACAAGTGCATTATTTAACCCATCATTAGTGTTAACATCAGTATATACCTGAGGCGTGTTGGATGGTTGACACGTAGCTTGAGCAGGGCCTGTCCGTCTCGTGTAGACCTTAGGGAAAGGAACAACTGGAGGTGGTGGCGGAGGAGGTGGTGGTGGTGGTGATTGTGGTGTCGGTTGAGTAGAGGATGGACCCAGGCTTGGAGGTGGTGGAACATAGACATTGGAATCTGATGAAGTGGAGGAGATCAATCTGTCACCTGCAGGGGAGAAATACATGACAGGCTCGAAAAATGTAACATCGGCACTCACATAGTACTTGTTATGGACCGGATCATAGCAACGGTATCCTTTCTGAGTCCTGGAGTAACCCACAAAAACACACTTGATAGCCCTAGGGGATAGCTTATCAAGCCCCGGAGATAAGCGGTGAACAAACGCAACAGTGCCAAAAACCCGTGGTGTCAGTGCAAACAAATCTCTGTCAGGAAAGAGAACAGAGATAGGAGATTTTTCCGCAAGAACAGTTGTAGGCATTCGATTGACCAAATAACATGCAGTAAGTATGGCATCCCCCCAAAACGTTAATGGAGCACAACTCTGGATAAGTAATGTGCGAGCAATATCAAGAAAGTGGCGATGTTTTCGTTCTGCAACCCCATTTTGTTGAGAGGTGTAGGCACATGTGGTTTGGTGAATAATGCCTTTGGAGGAAAGGAAGCTAGCCAGAGAGCGAGTGCAGAACTCCAATGCATTGTCAATACGCACATACTTAACAGTAGATGAAAAAACATTCTGGACTTCATTAATTAGATTTTGGAGAACATGTCCTGCTTCTGATTTATTCTTAAGAAGAAAAGTCCACGACACTCTAGAGAAATCATCAACGACAACTAAATAGAACCTGTGCCCCTGATGATCCGGGACACGACTTGGACCCCAAATATCTATATGAAATAATTCAAACGGGGAGCTACTGCTCCGACTCTGACGACCGGGGAAGCTAGACCGATGGTGCTTCCCTAACTGACATGCTTCACAACGAAAAGAGGAACTCGGAGATATCTGAGGCAGGAGGTGACGCATCTTTTGAAGCGGCAGATGACCGAACTGAAGATGCCAGGTGTACGGAGAAACGGAGGCCTGGGAATGCAAGGAGACGCCAGCATAGGAGTTACGAACGAGACGATAAAGGCCATTGTGCTCAGAACCACAGCCAATCACCCTGCCCGTCAGTATGTCCTGAAAGATAACAGACGATGGATCAAAAATAGCACGACAGTGCAAATCACGAGTAATCTGGCTAATAGATAAGAGGTTCATAGAGAATTCTGGAGCATGTAGCACATTCTGTAAGTGCATAGATGGTAGTAAAACTGTCTCCCCCTGACCGATGATAGGAGACTGAGTGCCATCAGCAATGAGTACAGAGCGACCTGGCTGAACGGCTCTGTATGACTGCAGAACATCTTTCTCACGGCATAGATGATGGGTAGCTCCAGAGTCGACAATCCATCCTGTTAGATCATGACTATGAAATGAGGCTGAATGACTACCTGAGGCACTGGCAGAGGCTGATGTACTGGCTGATGCCGAAGCCGCAACATCAGAAACGTCTGCACCCTCTGACGATGAAGATTGTGGCATAATATCCCTAAGTCGTGCCACCAACTCTTCGAACCTGTGATCTGTGGCTGGAGCTGAAGGAGCCTGAACATGATCCACGACACGTGCAGAAGGGGGGAAGCCGTGCTTGGAATAGCACGTATCCTCCGAATGACCAGTACGGCGGCAAAAAGAACACGTGGACCGTATACGACCTCCACGTCCGCGTCCACCACTTCCTCTGCCACGAAACGAGGACGAACCACCACGTCCCCTGGAAACTGCCATTGCAGACGGAGGTGCATTTGCTGTAGCGGATGGAACAGGTACACGACTGAGTCTCCTGTATACCTCTTCCATCGGCGGGATAGTGGCATCTGCTAGGATCTGAGAGCGTGCTGCCTCGTACTCCGGGTCTAGGGCAGCGAGTAATACGCCAACCATAGTGGCGTTGCGGAACGTCTTCTGCTGTTCCGGTGTGGCTGTAAGCGGAATGGTGCTATAGAGCTTCTCGAACATGCCACGAAGCGACGTGTACAGTGAATGGAGAGGCCTCCCATTCTCCTTCGTGGTAAATATGTCATGCTGCAACTGGAGCATCTTCGTCTCGTTGCGTACTTGAGAGTACGTCATAGCCAAAATATCCCACATCGCCTTAGCGGTGGGCTGGTGAAGGACATCATTTGCTATCTCCGTCGTAAGCGTACCTGAGAGCCACACCTTGGCGTACGCGTCGTCAGCCTCCCATGAGGCATAAATCCCTGTCTTCTCCGGCGGTTCATCCTCGGTAAGAATATGCTTCTTACCACACGACTTCATAAGGCTGAGGAACTGCATCGCCCACAGCTCGTAGTTAATCCCGTCCATTTTTACGATTGGTGCCGAACCTTTGAAGGCACCAATGGCAGGCATCTCAAGCTTCTGTTCTGACATAATTCCGGAGAAGAACAAGTACTAATAGACCAAGAAAGTATTGTCTACCGAGACCTTGTAAGGATTCAAGTGCATAGGTAGACGATTATGCACTTGAATCGACCATGACGCCGAGTCCTAGCGAGGATGCGGTTCCCCGGCCACGAGTAGAGGCTCTGGGAGCCCTTACAACTGGATTACGGCGGCTGAAGGACTGTTGGCAGCGAGCAGGAGGCCAGGGACTGGAGACCGGAGGGGTTGGGCGGCGGTGTAGGGGTTGGGCGGCATATATCAGGGAGCCCGCAAGGTGCTGGGGAGCCCGCAGGGAGTCGCAAGGTGCTGGGGAGCCCGCTGGGGCTGGGGAGGCCGCTGCAGAGGTCTGGAGAAGCCGCTGGGAGGGGCGGAGAGCCCCTGGGAGGGAGGGTTCGAAACCCTAGGCGGCGGGAGAGAGGGGGTGGGGGGGGGGCGGTGGAGAACCCTAGGGTTAGGGTTATGGCTCTGATACCATGTTAGAATACTGAGATGATTTATTCCATAGAGCCCTAGGGTCTCTTATATAGGGAGAGAGCCCTTGGGTAAATTACATGAGAGGTACATAAAGAAACTGAAATATAATAAAAGACACATAAAGACGAATAATTATCTCTCCATATATAGTTACCAAATTAAGTTTTTATTTCTTTAACAAAATCAATAATGACATATACATCATAAGTCTTATATTTAAGTAAAAAGGTTCGTGAAACTTGAGAAAAAAATTGATTAAAATAATATAGTGTCAAACTTTGTTGATCATGTTAATAAATGGGACCTAAAATCATAGCCTTAATTTCGGTGAATTTTGACCGAAATTCGATTTCGTGGCGATACTGATATGGAAACCATATATAATATTGCTTTATAGGATTTTGATAGAAATTTCGACCGAAATTCGATCATTTCGGTTCATTTCGATCCATTTCGACCAAAATTGTTTATAGATTTCTCGGATTTCGGTGGAAATGACCGAAATTTCAGTTCATTTCAACTGAAATTGTTCTAGGTCACTATATGTCATGCCTAAACCACTGATTGATATTCATAGGACACTATTTGGCCATTAAATGAAATTTATAGGTCACTATCTCAACCATCATTGCAATATAGGACACTACTCCAACACCATTTTAATAAATAAGGTCATTTATGGGTCCTCTTTAAGCCCTATAAATATAATGTATACTTTTTCATTTCATCTCACAAGTCACAAGTTCACAACCCAACTTAAGTCTTGGAGAGCCAAGTTTCAAATTCCAAGCAAGGTGAGTTTTTTACCATCTCTTTTTTCATAACACATCTTTTGTAACATACTTGGAGATTGCAAATATGTTTTTTTTCTCATCTTGGAATGCTAACTTCAAAATCTTCAGAGATCAAAATCTTCATATAATCATCTTATTATCTTTGCCTAGGCAATCTTGGAGAGCCAAATATGGTTTTTACCATTTGACTGCTAGCTTTTGATAACCATCGTCTTATCTACTGTTGTAAAAGTCGGCCGACTAGACCGACCTAGTCGACCATTAGTAGGTCAACCTGACTAATCGGGCCGACTAATCGGCCTAGTCGGCCGCCTACTCGGTCGACTTTTACATAGAAATTTTTTATTTTTAATATTTTTTCTTTTTTAAAAAGCAAACTTATTCTAGTATACTTAATGCTATATCTAAAGTCAACTACTTCTTTTGTTTCATTATTATAGTATAGAAAATGTACAAATCTATGCAAATATATAAGAATATATGTATAAAAATGATTTATATATTTAAAATAACTAAAAAATTCAAAACCGACTAATGGTCGACTAAATCCGATTAGTCGTCCGACTTCCGATTAATCCTTAGTCAGTGACCCCACCGACCATGTACCGACTATCGATTTCTGCAACCATGATATTATCTTTGCATTGAAAAATGTCAGTTTGTTATGCATGTCATGATTAACATGCTAACAAACCAACACTATTCTAATTGTCTCTTAACCATTGATGCAAATATCACGCATGTTGAATAAAAATGGCCAAACAATGAAACAAGTATTGAGAGTGTTATGTGGCCATTTACAAGGAATGAATTATTCTGCCTACTACTATCCTGGAAGCTATCTAATCAATATAGGAATTCATATTAGCATGGAGTGCCTTACCATTTAACCCGAGGCCATAATCTAGACACAAATTATTTCTAATTATCTAGCAGTCCAATGCATTTAGCCAGAATGAATCCATTAACTAAGGTTTAGCTCCATCCTTTCCACCAAGGAAGGAATCAGAAAGAGAACATGGATCCACCAAGGAATTTGTAGTTTGGTTGAATCTCATTCCCATCCCAAAATAAGAATGCAATACTAGTAACTTAGTAGTTAGTATTAGTAAGTGCAACCATATTATGTGATTGATGTAACGTGTGATCTTGTAAACTTATAATATTACATTTACTATTTCAATTTAAAATTATCTATGCATTCTCTATAATAAAAGTGTTATTTTCTTTTGAGAATTGACAGAAAAATGAAATGCCAAAATTTAAGTTTATGTACTAAAATTTATCGATATGAAAACTAAAGTCGTTATTTAAGGCATTGATCACTATAACATCTTATTATAAGTAAAAAGACTTGTATTTCTATCTCTTTTATTGATTAAACAACATTAGATATCTTAAATCTTAAAAAAAGTTTTCAAGTTATTTCCCCAATTTTCGGCCATTTCACCGAAATTCTTTTTCCGGGCTTTTACCGAAACAAAACCAAAATCCAACATTTGAGGCCTTTCCTAAAACATCTACGCCAACTAAATCAATGGCAAATTCCAAGTGTACTCGATGAGTCGATGGAAATGACCTCTGATGGTGTTTCCTCAACCATCATGCCTTACACTGAAAATTAGTGGTAGGTGGAAGTTGATGAAGAATACAACAAAGCTTAGCCATCACTGGGTAACTTAATTGTTGGTACCAAAGTAGACTTTAAGTAGTAGATGATTAGATTAATACAACATCAATAGTAGATGCTAATAGGGAGGCTTATGTAGCTGACTATTGTTGAGAATGGGAACTAGATGCCCTCTTCTGTTGCGGAATTTTCTAATTAGCATCTGAAGGAAGTTTCATCTCTCTTGGATTCTCCCACCCTCATCCAGGTCCTGAGGATGAGAGAGATCACTAGACTTGGAAAACATGATACTCTACAATCAAGCGGGCTTATAAGGAGTTATTTATTCCAGCACCACCATCTGCCGACTTCCTAGCTCATGATTATGGATTTGTGTGGAATCTCAAGCTCCCTAGTCGCATTGGAGTTTTTCTCTGGCTCTTACATAGAGATCATATCCTTACCAGAGATCGTTGCTACAGACTGTTCCCGAGGTCCTCCCAGCTTTGCCCTCTGTGCAATGACGAGGTGGAGACTATTGATCACCTTTGCTTCCATTGTGAAAGACTTTGGTTGTATGGTGCAATTCGAGCCTCTCCTGGCTAAACTTACAGAATCATCATTGCTTTTGGGATTCTCTATTCGTGAATAAGGATAGATCATTTTCGGTGTTGCTTTATCCGTTGGTTGTGGTTTGGACGATCTGGTTAGCTAAAAATGGTGTAATTTTCGCTCCGATCATTTTTATGGGGAAAATATAATTTTACAAGCTAAAGCTCTCTTTAAGTCCTGACTGATGTAAGTTCTCGTTACTCTTTTACGACAACAACAACAACTGTAGAACTATTTCTATGTTTTAGTATTGCTTTTTATTCTCTAGTTATGCCATCTATAGTATGTATTTTACCCATTAGGACTCTCCTCTATATAAGAGAGCCCTTGGATCTCATGAATCAATATAGAATCATTCTTATTAATTTAATAGTAATAGAAATCAGGTATGCCCCTTATTCGATTATACTTTCTTCAAAGCAATCTTTTCAAAGCAGGGTTTAGTTGCAGCCCCGGACAAGCTCATTTACTTCTTGAGAGCTGCATAATGCTGTATTTTATGTGCATCCATTATCACAGTTTGATCTAGTAGGTGCAAGGACCAAGTAATGTTTGAAGTGATGGGATTTTGTGCAACTATAGGGAAAATTTTGGATAATTGAAAAAACACATTGTTATAATGATGATGATAAATTGATAACTACATAAACATAGCTGTAGGTTTTATGCTCTGCTTGGCTGATTCCCATCTTATTTTTCAACTAATAAAAATTTTATATGCTGGTTTCTTACTATCCATTGTTCAATTCGCAGATTGGCATTCTTCCTTCGGCATCGAAGAAGATCAAGTTTGATGACGAGGAATAGTAGGCTGCCCATCACTCGAAGAGACGTAGCCTGAAGATCTGACCTTATTTTACAGCTTCTCTTTCCAGTTATCGGTGCACGCAAAAGTTCCTCTGTATGATGATAAGAATGAGGACGGCTTTGGATGGCGGTAGTATGACAGTGTTAGCGAGAGATTGTTTTTAGCTATCAGTATAAGGAGACTTGTTTGACCCCTTCTATGATTCTCGTTGTTCCAGCACATTTGATATCCAAAGTGCTTCGTTTTGACTTCGTCTCCAAATCTATAGAGATTTGAATGGGTGAGTGATATCCTATTCTTTAGGGTCCTGCGAATATATACAGAGATTTCAAGTATCTTGACCAAAGTTTCAGATGCTTAGCAACATGAACATAGTTGGGGTACTTCACTATCCATGCCTGACCTTGGGATGCTTTGTCTCTATGAATCCGATTCGGAAGTAGGTTCTCGAGGGAGTGTTGGAAGGATGGGATGACGGATAAATTGTTCAGAGCTTGCGTGGAGGATGAATCTTTTGAACTGGAGTTTCAACCTTGATTCGATGGAGATTGTTTGGATGGTGGACGGAGGAGTGTTTGTGGATGCGTTGTCGCAAGTACTGTCATATTCGTCGGGTCTAAGTCAAGGTTAGCCTTGTGTTTTGGTGGCCTGATCCTGAATGCGGCCCTTGACTACAATCCAAAAATCTCCATCTCCTAATGCTTGATGATGTTTGGACATGGATTTTGATCGATGTATACCCCGCAAAATATTAAGTTTACCATCTTAAATGTTAGAGGCCGTTGGTATATTACTAAGAAATTTTCTAACATGGTATCAAAGCGATGATCCTAAATCGGAATTCTCATACCCCCAAAAAACTCTAACCCTAAATGTCAGAGTCGCCACCTACTGCCACCACTGCCTACCACCTGATCGTCATTGTTGCATGGAGCAGCCTTCGTGTGGATATCTATTGTCACTCTGCCTCCCCGCATTTGCTCTTGGCCCTTATATCGGCTAGGGTTGAATCACGTCATCACTATGTGTTTTAGGGCATCATATTCGTGATCGAGTGATCGCGTACGATCTGATTTTGAGGTTTACATGGTGATTTTTGATTGACAAACACATCTTTTATTTATGGGAATGATTGCACTTTGAGTCTACACCTGTAATTGATTCCTCCTATGTCTGTGTACACAAGTTTTTTCGTGATTTATAAGTTCCAATCTTTAGATTCAACTTCATGTCAGAAAACAAGGTTGATATTTCATCCACATGCGCATTTCGAGGTCCGACACTAATAGTTAAGATGGATGGAATGGACTACGAACTTTGGGCCATGCCGTTGATGATCATGATGCAGTCTACTGGTAAGAAGCATATTCTTACCGATGAGGAGGTGACTGATAAGACTGGGACGAATGCCTCATGGATGCTGATGATGCATATGCATGCATCTGGTTGACTAGTACGTTGACGATAGAGATCGCCAACGATGTTCTACATCAGCCTACTATCAAGGCAATGTGGGATATTCTTGCTGCTACCTATTCACAGGCAAGAAATGAGGCAAAGATCTTGCAGTTACGTCATGAAATATTCACTATCAAGCATAACGGGCTATCCCTGCACTCTTTATATACATCTCTCCGAGGCATGTTCGAGAAGTTTCATAGCTTCATACCTCTTGCAGTTACACCAGAGAAATAGAAGGAGTACAAGGATTCCACGATGGTTAGTGTCTTCTTAGCAGCCCTTGATCCAGAATATGATACCATTCGATCTCAGATTCTTATAGATGCTATTATTCCTCCTATGGAAGAGGCGTACCGTCGCATTAGAAGGATCATTGTTCCTTCATCCACTTCATCACAAACCTCCTCTGCGATGGTTGCATCCCATGGTAGAGGAGGTACTTCACAATATAGAGGCGGAGGGTTTTGTGGTCAAGGAGGTAGTCGTGGTCCTCGTTCGTCATGCACCTATTGTCACCGACCTGGCAACTTTGGGGATACATGCTATTCCAAGCATGGTTTTCCAACATCTGCTCGTACTGCTGAGCAGAGTGAGACTCCTGTTGCGTCTACTTCTGATCTGATATTTATTGACCTAGTCTCTCGCTTGAAAAAAATCATACCTCCTGCTGTATCTTCCAAGTCATCGAGCACTTCATATGTAGCTGCTTCTACCTCGACTAGTATCCCGGGTAGTGCTTATGCTCTTACCAGCTCTAGTAGGTCTGACATTACAGAATGGATTATGGATTTGGGTGCCTCTCATCATCTGTGTGGAGATACAAATAAATTTGCGTCATACAAACAAATAGCTCTTGGTAGATCAGTGATCATAGCATATGCGACTCATTCTCCCATCACTGGATAGGGGAAATCAGTTTGACGCCATCCATGCATCTTCAGACGTTAGGGTCACAATAGTAGTCCTCTTTTTAAGTTGATTCATCCTGATATTTTGTGTCTGAGTCGTGTTCTCGATCATTAGGGACACATTCTATATTGTTGTTGATGATTTTTTTAGATTGTCATGGATTTCTTTTGTTAAAGAACAAGTCCGAAGTTGCGAATGTAATTTAGTCATTTATCATTGAAATAAAGAATATCTTTTCTTTTACTATCAAATTTATTTGCATTGATAATGCGCTGGAGTTCTGTACCTTACAACTTTCACATTTCTTTCAATCGCTTGGTATTTTACATCAAACATCATGTGCCTACACGTCCCAATATAACGATGTTGCTGAACGTAAACACCGCCATTTACTTGATGTCACACGAACTATTTTGATTCATAGTCGGGCTCCTCGCTCCTTTTGGGTGATGCTATACTCAACCCTTTTTATCTTGTGAATCATATGCCTTCCATTGTCTTGGGTGAGAAGATTCCTTTCTCGGTTGCATTTCTCGAGAAGGATCTGTTTTCTTGCACTCCTTGTGTGTTTGGCTCTAGCATTTGTACATCAATCGTTACCCGGCCTTGACAAGCTTGCCCCTAGAGTGTCAAGTGTGTTTTTGTAGGGTATTCCAAGACACAGAAGGGATACCTGTGTTACGATCTTGTTTGTCGGAAATATTATGTTAATGCTGATGTCACCTTCTTTGAGCCTGTGATGTACTTCTCCCTTACAGGTGACAAGTTCACTCCATCGGATTCTGGAGAGGAGGTTTACATGTTTCCATCTCTACTCACTTCACTGTCATTGCCACTTGTTCCAAGACCACTTATGGCTCCTCCTCCTCCACCTCCTAGTCCCATATCCTGGTTCTTCCCAAACTTCTACGTTCGCATGTCGTCTACTGCTCTTGGACCTCTTCAATCATCCATCATGCCTCAGCTATGTTCTGATTAGAATATTTCTACCGATGGCAATGGTGAGTTGTCTCTACAACAAGCTATAGTACACGACGAGCAAGTTCCTTCCTAGGAGGCCAATGAGCATGTAGAGGTGGTTGCGGATGATCTTTAGGTGCCCATTGCGCTCTGAAATCAGATGCGTACTTATGCTTCGTATCCTTTTGCTTCGACTGTATCTTTGGCACACATGTTAGCAGATTTCTGGAAGTTTGTTGTTGGTGTATCTACCTTGGCGATTCCATAGTCCTATCAGGAGGTTATGCAAGACAATCAGTGGTGTCTTGCAATGGAGGAAGAAGTAGATGCATTATAGTCACATGGAACATGGAGTTTAGTCCTTGTTCCCCCTAGGGCATCTGTTGTCAGTTGCAAATGGGTGTTTATTGTAAAATACCGAGCATATGGTACAATAGATCGTTATAAGGTGAGTCTGGTTGCGTGAGTTTTCACTCAAACATATGGGGTGGACTATTAGGATACCTTCTCCCGGGTCGCCCTCCATTCCACACTTCGGACTCTTCTTATTGTTACTGAGGTGCGAGATTGGTCATTGTTTCGATTTGATGTCAAGAATGCATTTATCTATGGTGATATCAAGGAAGAAGTCTATATGCAGCAACAACCAGGATTGTTGCTGAGAGGGAGTGTCAGCATGTTTGTAGACTTTATAAGGCTATTTATGGCCTTAAGCAGAGTCCAAGAGAATGGTCTAGAAGCTCTCGGACTTGATTGAGCAAAGAGGGTTCACAAGGTCTCGCATGTGTTCCTCATGCAAGAAAACTCGCAAATTTTGAACTACATTCGGGCGGCGATGTTGTGGCCCTTGCCAACTTTCATTGTGTTAGGGCGATGCAACACATCACTAATAAGGAACTCCCCAATGAAATCTAAATGTTTGATCCATATTGAAAATATCCGAACTGTTTTGAGACAAATTCCTAAATTGTTCTTAAAAAGAACACTATTTAGGAATTTGTCTCTCTTGCACTGGCTGTCAGCTACCTAACGCGCAACCGTACTCAATTCTCTATACTCTTTTTGTAGAGATAGTTGTGTGTCGTTAATGTTATTTGTTATTTCTGTTTCTTTATGTACCTCTCATGTAATTTACCCAAGGGCTCTCTCCCTATATAAGAGACCCGAGGGCTCTATGGAATAAACACAATGAACTATTCTCACATGGTATCAGAGCCATGACCCTAACCTAGGGTTTCTCTCCACCGCCGCCCCCCCCCTCCACCCCTCTAGGGTTTCGGCGCCCAACCCCTTCGGCGCCCAACCCTCCTGCAGCCGCCTCCTTCGCCGGGTCTCCACTGCTGACCAGCCCCTGTCGGAGCCGCCGCCGAGCCCCAGCCACCACCGCCGCCGCCGGGCTTCTCCATCTATCGCCGCCGAGCCCCAGCCGCAGGGCTCACCTCCTCTTCCAGCAGCCGCTTGTCTCAAAGTAGAGGCTCTCAAAGCCTCTACTCGCTGCAGGAGCACCGACTTCTTCGGACACGACATCATGCATGATTCAAGTGCATAATCGTCTACCTATGCACTTGAATCCGACAAGGTCGTGGTAGACAATCTTCTTAGTCTATCAGTCGTTATTCTTCTCCGGTATTATGTCAGATCAGAAGATCGATATGCCCGCCATAGGTGCCTTCAAAGGTTCGGCACCAATCGTCAAGATGGACGTGACCAACTACGAGCTGTGGGCGATGCAGTTCCTCAGTCTCATGAAGTCGTGCGGTAAGAAGCATATTCTTACCGAGGATGAACCACCGGAGAAGACAGGGATTTATGCCTCATGGGAGGCTGATGATGCGTACGCCAAGGTATGGCTCTCAGGTACGCTCACGACGGAGATAGCGAATGACGTCCTTCACCAGCCCACCGCTAAGGCGATGTGGGATATTTTGGCTATGACGTACTCTCAGGTCCGCAATGAGACGAAGATGCTCCAGTTGCAGCATGATATCTTTACCACGAAGCAGAACGGGAAGCCCCTTCATTCCCTCTACACGTCGCTTCGTGGCATGTTCGAGAAACTCTACAGCACCATTCCTCTTACAGCCACGCCGGAACAGCAGAAGACGTTCCGCAACGCCACTATGGTTGGCGTGTTACTCGCTGCCCTAGATCCGGAGTACGAGGCAGCACGTGCTCAGATACTGGCAGATGCCACCATCCCACCAATAGAAGATGTATACAGGCGGCTCAGTCGTGTACCTGTTCCATCCAATATAGCGACTGCGACTCCGTCGGCAATGGCAGTCTCCAGGGGACGTGGTAGTTCGTCCTCGTTTCGTGGCAGAGGAAGTGGTGGACGTGGCCGTGGAGGCCGCATACGTTCTACGTGCTCCTATTGTCGCCGCACTGGTCATTCGGAGGATACATGCTACTCCAAGCATGGTTTTCCTCCATCTGCACGAGTAGCTGATCATGTTCAGGGTCCACCTGCATCTACTTCAGATCACAGGTTCGAGGAGTTGGTGGCACGACTTCGGGATATCATGCCACAATCTTCTCCATCAGAGGGTGCAGATGTTGCTGATATTGCGGCTTCGGCGTCAGCCAGTACATCGGCCTCAGCCAGTGCCTCAGGTAGCTCTTCAGCCCCATTTCATAGTCATGATCTCACAGGATGGATTGTCGACTCTGGCGCTACCCATCATCTTTGCCGAGAGAGAGATATTCTGCAGTCATACAGGGCAGTTCAGCCAGGTCGCTCTGTACTCATTGCGGATGGGACTCAGTCTCCTATCATCGGTCAGGGGGAGACAGCTTTGCTACCCTCTATGCACCTACAGAATGTGCTACATGCTCCAGAATTCTCGATGAACCTTTTATCTATTAGTCAGATTACACGTGATTTGCACTGTCGTGCTATTTTTGACCCATCGTCTGTTATTTTTCAGGACATACTGACGGGCAGGGTGATTGGCTGTGGTTCTGAGCACAATGGCCTTTATCGTCTCGTTCGTAGCTCTTACGCTGGTGTCTCCTTGCATACCCAGGCCTCTGTTTCTCCATACACCTGGCATCTTCGGTTCGGTCATCTACCGCTGCAGAAGATGCGTCACCTCCTGCCTCAGATATCTCCGAGTTCTTCTTTTCGATGTGAAGCTTGTCAGTTGGGGAAGCACCATCGGTCTAGCTTCCCCGGTCGTCAGAGTCGGAGCAGTAGCTCCCCGTTTGAATTATTCCATATAGATATTTGGGGTCCAAGTCGTGTCCCGGATCACCAGGGGCACAGGTTCTATCTAGTTGTTGTTGATGATTTCTCCAGAGTGTCGTGGACATTTCTTCTCAAGAATAAATCTGAAGCAGGCAATGTTATTCAAAATCTAATTAATGAGGTTCTGAATGTTTTTTCATCTACTGTTAAATATGTGCGTACTGACAATGCATTGGAGTTCTGCACTCGCTCTCTTGCCAGTTTTCTTTCATCTAAAGGCATTATCCACCAAACCACATGTCCCTACACCTCTCAACAAAATGGAATTGCCGAACGAAAACATCGACATTTCCTTGACATTGCTCGGACTTTACTTATTCAGAGTTGTGCTCCATTAACCTTTTGGGGTGATGCTATACTTACTGCGTGTTATTTGGTCAATCGAATGCCTACAACTATTCTTGGGGAAAAATCTCCAATTTCTGTTCTCTTTCCGGACAGAGACTTGTTTACATTGACACCTAGGGTTTTTGGCACTGTTGCTTTTGTTCACCGGTTATCTCCGGGACTTGATAAGCTATCCCCTAGAGCTATCAAGTGTGTTTTCGTGGGCTACTCCAGGACACAGAAGGGGTACCGCTGCTATGATCCTGTCCATAACAAATACTATGTGAGTGCAGATGTCACATTCTTCGAACCTGTCATGTACTTCTCCCCTGCAGGTGACAGATTGGTCTCCTCCACATCATCAGACTCCCAAGTCTATGTTCCACCACCTCCAAGCCTGGGTCCGTCCTCTACTCCAGCGTCTCAAATAACACAACCACCACCAAACCCGCCACCACCACCACCACCACCCCCAGTTGTTCCGTTTCCTAAGTTCTACACGAGACGCACTGGCCCTGCTCAAGCCGCATCTCAACCATCCAGCACGCCTCAGGTATGTTCTGACATTAGTGATGGGTTAAATAATGCACATGTGCAGGAGCGTGTAACACAAGAGGAGGCTCAACCGGTCAGCACTGTTTTGGATGACTTGAACCAGCCTATTGCTCATAGGAAACAACGACGACAGTGTGTCTCATATCCCCTAGCTTCTCATGTTTCCTTTCATCGTCTCACTGGGGATTTCCAGAAGTTTGCTGCTGCTGTATCATCAGTTGAGATACCACGATCATATCAGGATGCCATGAAGGCTGAATGCTGGCGTTTGGCAATGGAAGAGGAGATGCGTGCCTTACAATCCCGAGGGACTTGGTCTCTAGTCCCTATTCCTCCAGGTGCGTCTGTGGTGAGCTGCAAGTGGGTTTTTACAGTCAAATACCATGCAGATGGTCGTCTTGACAGATACAAGGCAAGGCTTGTTGCACGAGGGTTTACACAGACATATGGGGTAGATTATCTGGACACGTTTTCACCAGTAGCGCGACATTCTACCCTTCGCATTCTTCTATCGGTTGCTGTGGTACGTGGCTGGCCTATATTCCAGCTTGACGTTAAGAATGCGTTCTTGTATGGTGATCTACAGGAGGAAGTCTACATGCAGCAGCCACCAGGGTTTGCTGCTGAGGGGGAGACTCAGAAGGTATGTAGACTTCATAAGGCTATTTATGGCCTTAAGCAGAGTCCTCGTGCATGGTTCCAGAAGCTCTCCCAGCTTATTGAACAACAAGGTTTCAGGAGATCAAATGCGGATCACTCACTGTTCGTTCGGAAGACTCCTAGAGGTACCATTGTTGTTATGGTATATGTTGATGACATATTGGTTACTGGAGATGATGCACAAGGGGTTGAGATAACCAAGTCTATGTTGGGCAGTCAGTTTATCACAAAGGATCTAGGCACTATACGGTACTTTCTGGGGATAGAATTTGCACGAAATGCACAAGGAATGGTGATGACTCAAAGAAAGTATGTCACAGATTTGCTGGCTGAAACAAGAATGACGGAATGCAGACCTTCAAGTACACCGATGGATCCGAGTATGAAGCTGTACGATGATGACACTGAGGAGGTGGACAAGAGAAGGTACAGAGAAATGGTGGGCAAGCTATTATACATCACTATAACTCGACCGGATATTGCACTTGCAGTAAACCGGGTGAGTCAATTTGTGGAGCAGCCAAGGCAAGTACATATGGATGCATTGTACATGATATTGAGATATCTGAAGTCTTCACCAGGCACAGGGTTGCTGTTCAAGAAAGACACGGATTTGGCTATTTCAGCTTGTGCGGATGCGGATTATGCAGGATGTCCAAGGGATCGTAAGTCTACTTCTGGGTTTGCCATCTTCATAGGAAGCTCCTTAGTCTCCTGGAAAAGCAAGAAGCAGACTGTTGTGGCAAGATCCAGTGCTGAATCCGAATACAGGGCCATGGCACAGGCAAGCACTGAAATGATGTGGGTTAAAGCAGTCCTAGAAGATCTGAATGTTGAAGTTCCGTTGCCTATGAACCTGCAATGCGACAATCAGGCTGCGTTGTTCATTGCCAACAATCCAGCCTTCCATGAGAGAACAAAACACATAGAGGTGGATTGCCATTACACTAGAGACATGATTCAGAAGGGCTTCATCTCCACGTCTCACGTCAGCTCCGAGGACCAGACAGCAGATATATTCACAAAGCCATTGCTCAGAGGACCTTTCCAGAGATGTTCTTCCAAGCTGAGCATGATAGATATCTATGCTCCATCTTGAGGGGGAGTGTAGAGATAGTTGTGTGTCGTTAATGTTATTTGTTATTTCTGTTTCTTTATGTACCTCTCATGTAATTTACCCAAGGGCTCTCTCCCTATATAAGAGACCCGAGGGCTCTATGGAATAAACACAATGAACTATTCTCACACTTTTAATATAATGTAACTGGGGCAGACAACTTTGTGCGTTTGCCTTTTTTTGACCTAAAAAACATCAATAATATGTTATTGAAGTTAGTAATCCTCCATCTTCTTGGCCTCCACCGCTCGTTGTCCGCTTGAGGTTGTCTTCAAAAGAAATATATAGAACACCAAAAATAGTTTTTCTGTTCCTAACCTTGCATTTAGACTAATATAAAACAGTCTAGTAGAAAAGTCTGGCATGAACAAGACATTTGTGAAGGCAAGTTGGTGGTCACGAAGATCTCTTCAAGCTCTTGACATAGGACAATCATCCATTAGGTACCTGTACAATTCACCTTAGAGGTAAAATTTGTATTCTCTGGAATTGCTATTTATCTTCATGGAGGTGCCGTGAAGCCCCTGAATTAACGAGCTGCTATGTCCCAATCCTTTTATCGAATAAAAGAAGTTTGTATATGTAAGTTTGTGGCTTGATGCATGGGATGTGATTTTAATGAACTGTTGAAGCATCTTCTCAAGTCGAGGGAGCTGATATGTTTAGGGAGTTCACGTTTTTGGTAATTAAATAGCGAAGTTTTTAGGCATACACCTATATGTGGATGCCCTTTTTCCTTTCAAAAAAAAGTTCAGGGAGCTCACCCTCCGATGATTTTTCATGGAACATGTAATGTTTTGTGTTCTCTGGCACACATCTTCGGTATCACCGCTTCTCCCACAATAATTGTACTAGGCTTCACATCCACGTCCGGGGGATCCTCCGTTTTTTCTCCCTCGCGAGGAGGTAGAAGAATCATGTTTGCCAGTTTCAGAAGAAACGACCAAGGCAGTAGGCTAGGCATCATCAACCTATGTTGCGGACGATATTGTAATTAGAATGAACTTGCTCAGTGCCTATTCAAATGTGGGTAGTGATGTGCCTGTCAAGTTAACAACAACTGATTTCAAGTAGAGGAAAATGAATAACGTCAAGTGAAACTTTTAAGCAAGTTGTAGAGAGCTGTACTTTTCTCTCAGAGCTTTCGGATGCGAGTACTACGAAGTCAATGGCTTCTTGTCCTTTTAGTTTCATCATCTCACAGTACTTTGAAAACTTGAGAGGCATCCTTATCGTGAGAAAATGTATGTCTGAGACTACTCCAAATATTCGTTGTAGTCTCATTGTAGATAATCTCATTGTAGTCTCATTGCTGGTAAGCGAGGGGCTTTATAATTGAGTGGTCAGATAGGGAGCGAGGGGCTTTGCGGGTCAACGAGGGGTCGAATAATGCATGCATGATGCCAACAAGGTGTTGGGGAGGCTTGCGCACGTGAAATCCTGTGACATGATGCATATATGGGGCTAGCCTGGATGTGGAGGCAGGGGCACCTGCAAGACCTCCATGGGGGCACATGTCCTGTGCAACGACAGCATAAGAGGGACCTTGTGGGCATGTGGTGTAGCATGGTGAGACAACACCAACACATCATCGAGGTAGAGGCAGGGCAAGCTGGTGCAGAGGCAGAGGGAGGTGCTATGTGGTGGTATTGATGATGTGTGGATTCGTTTAAGTATTAGGATAGGCCTGTGATACCAAATTGATATGGATAATTGGAATCAATTTATTAGCAAGACTATGCCTCCATATATAGAATAGAAGCTTGAGTACAATATAACGGAAATGCAAGAAAGGATAAAAAGACAAAAGACAACTGTTGCCTATAAATTCCATCTCCTTTCCCACTCCTTCCATCCAATATATATCGCAAAAAAACAATCACAGGTGTGGTTTGAAGGGGATTTCTACATGAATGTCACAAGGAAGCCTAAGTGTGTGCATGCATCCGTGTCATGGTGGGTGTTAAGGGACTAATCATGAAAAATTGTGAAATGGGGCACTATAGAGGGATGGTCTCCATCGAGGGATGGTTGGAGGAGTGGAAGGTAGGTTAAAATCTTGGAAGAAACCCATGGATTTTTCTTTGAAGAAGATTACAATTATTGATGCTTACATGTTTTTTTGCCCTGGTCAATTTGTTCCAAGTAAATCATTTTCTGTTATGCCCTTCTCATTCTTCTAGGAGATTTTTTGTTAGAAGTACTAAATTTTGAGATTTCTTGTAGTAATAGGATCAAATTCCTTGAAAACATTATCAGGTTAACTTAATTAATTAAACAAAATTGTACATTTATAGTATTTGAATAAACTGCATTTCTTTTATGTTTTTTTTGAAAAGTTGTCTGTATTTTGAATAAACTTGACAGGAGTTTTGATGCCAGAAGAGAATGCTTTTTGAGGATGTACTCATATCTGCTTCCTGCGGAAATTATTGGTATCAGACATGACTTTAGTGAGGTGGAAGCAAATCATCACATATACGAGTTTAACAGCATACTAAAAAGTTTTGAGGTATGCTACAGTTATCTTTCTAGATCATCTTTTGTTCAGTCGATGGTTAATGTGACACTTTCACTTATCATGCACGTGGACCATTTTTCTTAGGTGGTATTGGTAATCATTTATACACAGTTTGAGTTGATATATGGTCACATAGGGGTATATGTATCTTTTAGTGCATCTCAGTTCCATTATATATTTTTTTGTCATTGGTATTTGTTTCCCTTTTATGTGGAGCAATGTCTCGATGCCCATTTTGTGCTTATTCAATAATATTCCTGGTTATCTTGATAGCCAGATCTCACCAATTAGCTTATTGGTTAATATTTGTTCGCAATCTGTCTTCTAGGTGTTCGTGTCATAAGTGCTAATCATGGCATTCGATAAAAAAATCTGTAGGTTCAAGGGAACGGAAATATCTATCCATCGAGCAGAACTCGTTCGAACTCTCTTGGATGTTCTCAGGGACTAAAATGAGGGCCAGATTACACTTCACGTGATTGTCTTTTCGGCACCTAGATGGACTGCCTCTGGTTGAGTTGAAACCTGAATTACACCACATATCATTTGCATGTGAATATGTAATTTATTAATTCTTATGATTTTTCCTAGAATACAATTGGATCTGTTCCCGACTAATTCTGATTTGTTTGATCGGATTATTAGCATTTCGAAATAAGTACACATGCTTTTTTTAAAGTAGTTATTTGAAAGGGTTTGTTTTGCTTTGAATTTGATTTTGGGTTCGGCATTGTTGAATGCAACGTCTTGATAAATGCAAGGCTATGCTCGATACACCAAGAATGGAGCAACCATTCACCTAAATCGGTGCATAAAGGAGGCTTTGTGCATCGGGCTGCCCCTTACAGGTAAAAAGATTCTTGTACAGATGCAGTTTTTTAGTATATGATGTGAAAAAGTTGGAATAATAGCTAAATATCTGCAATGAAATTTCAGTCAATAAGGAATATAGCTTTACGTTCCCATGGAAGTTGAATTAATAGTGAATGAATGACTTACACTTAAAACTAAGCAAGAAGAGTATCTATTATAATTAAAAATGAAAAGTAATGATTAAAATTAAACTATATTAAAGGCAAGGGGCAGCCCCATGCACAAAGCTCCCTTTATGCATCGACTCAGGTGAATGGTTGCTCCATTCTTGGTGTATCGAACATAACCTTGCTTTTGTGAAGACGTTGCATTCAACAATGCTGAACCCAAAATCAAATTCAAAGTAAAACAAACCCTTTCACAAGTTATTATCTTAAGCAGGGTTATGCGAATTTGTTGCCTCCATTCCATGATACATGCTTAATAAAATATAGTCAACTTGATAAACAATTAATGCATTATTGTTAATATTGAAGTCAACTGGACATTGGACTTTCAAATGGCAATTAAGAAGCTTCAATGCGGATTGAGTATTTTCTTCCCGATGTAAACTGAGATGTTGACTAGTGCTCATAAAAGCATTTCACAATTATACATTTTTTTGTGGGTTGGGGAATTCTCGGGGGGATGGAAGGGTCATGGGAGCGAGCCTCTCATGCCGGTGGATAGTGTGGCACGACATATGTATCGGAGACTCTCGAAAGTGTGGCATCGAGCCACTCCCAATGTGCAGGGTGCTCTGGAGGCTCCGTGGCATGGACGAGAGTCACAACGATGCTTCATATGTGGTCCCTTGGGCCACCCGGTGAGGGTGTGCCCATCGAAGGAGGTGGTCTCCTATCGTTGTAGTGTTGAGGGCCATGTGAGGAAGGGTTGTCCCTCTGTCAAGAAGAAAGTGGCGACCGTAGGAGTTGATCCTGTAAGTTTAGGAGTCGTTGATCCGATCGGCGGGGTTATGATCGCAGAAGGTTCAAAGACGGTGCTGGAGGCGGTGGTGGTCGTCCTGGTGGAGGGGAGCACGGTAGGGTGCGCGGAGGATGCTGTGTGGCTATCGGAGATATCGTTATGTGTTCGTGGAGTCGAGATGGAGGAGGTGGATGGTTTCCTCTCTAAAGGTAGTGGGCTTTTTCCTCTAGGGGTCGATTGGAGAATGTCGTGACTTCGAGACAGAGGAAAGGAGACATCTTCAGAGTGGTTGTTCAAGTTTGAGGGCCTTCGATGTCAATCTTCCTAGCCATTCGGAATGCCCTAAGGCCGATCAGAGTGGTGGAGGAGGTCCTTTGCACCAGTCTTCAGCCGGGGGAGCCTCATGACGTTATCGTTCGGTTGAGGGGGCGGCGGAGGTACACCCTGCCAGAGCTTGTCTTCAAGGTCGCTGGGGTGTGTTTCTCGCTCTCCCTCGAGCCGACCTATGAGCATCGGTTGCCCTTGGCGTCGAGGGGTAGTCGCCCGGGATAGGCGTGCTTGGGGTCGATGTTCGTAGACTCGGGATTGTGGGCCCCATTATCTGTAGCTGATGGATCACGAGGAGTTCTCAGTCTGGCAGGGAGGTCAGTGGTGGCGGCAGCGGTGCTGAAGGCTGCTAAAAAATGGTCGGGGCAGAAAACTCGAGAAGACGGACCGTTTCCCATGCCTCTTTTTCTTGCGGGATTTCAGGGGAAAATGGAAGGCGATCCATCTCGCCCATCTTGGTGCCTTTTCTGGGGATCCTTCGGGAGGTTTGCGTGTTCCTTTCAAGTTTGGCACTTATGTCCTTGTGTTAGGCGGGTCAGGTGGCCTGGCAGATCCGATCCGGAAGATGGAGCTGGGCGGATGTTCTAATCTGGATCGTGTTTGTTGCCCAGCGAAACCTATGGGCCCATTTGGGGCCTTTAGTGCGGGTAGGGAGGTGCAGCTGCTGGATCTGGATTGGGTTGGGCGTGGCCTTACGGAGGGAAGTTGCTTCATGTTTTCTCTGATGCTAGGAGCACCTCGATCCTCTTTAGCCCCGAGCCTGCGAGAGAGGAGGCATGGGTTGCTTCCGAAGCCCCAATAGGCGCTCTTGAGGGGATGGTTACCGCTAATGATCCCTTGCCTTGGCTTGGGGCGACTGAGTTCTCGAGGATCTCGAAGGCATGCCAGCGCTTGTTGGCGACAGAGAGGTCTTGTAGGGAGAGAAGGTTAGCGTTAGGGAAAAGCAAACGGCTTGGGTGGAGTGATTCGATAGTCTCTTTCAAACGCAAGAGGAAGAAGCCTCAGGCGCAAAGTTGGTTAGAGTGCGAGCTGGAGGATCAAGCAGAGGGGGGCGTCGACATAGTGGCTGTGAGGGGCTCCTCGTCGGTGATCTCTTATCGGAATGATGCTAGGGACGTCGTTGGGTACCCCAGTACTGATGCAAGTTATGAGGCTGACATTCACGCACGGGTTATAGAGTGTCTTGGGGTAATCATACCCGCCAAAAACCCTACAAGAGTCCAAGATACCTGGGGACTGGGTGATGGGGAGAAGATAAAGGTGATTGGTGATCTCTTGAATTCATGGCAGCCTGGCAGGCTGATGTGGCTTTTCTACAAGAGTCCAAGATACCTCGGTGGGATGCAGTTTTGTGGAAATCGATTGGGTGCTTAGGTTGTCAGAGTTTAGGGCAGCGCCGGTTGTGGGGAGTGCGGGAGGCATGGTACTGGCATGGAACAGAGATTTGTTTCGAGTGGTGGTGAGAAGTTGGGTTCTAGGTTTGTTTCCGTGGTACTAGAAATGAAGTTAGGAGCTGATTGCATGCTTCTGAGTTCGGTTTATGGTGTTTCGGGAGGGACATGTGGCCAGATTCTTTGGGGTGAGCTGAGAGCTGCTCGGAGAGACTTTCATGATTTTCAATGGATCGTTGGTGGGGACTTTAACATCACATTGTTGGTTGCTGACCGCTTCGACGATCGTGAGGGGCAAGACGTGGGGTCGAAGGATTTCATGGATTTCGTAGTTGTTAGAAAATAAATATGCGGAAGCGAACATGGAAAAAAAGAATAAAGAAAATAGGAACAACGGGATTTAACGTGGAACCCTACTCCGAGGAGCGGGATGAAACTACGGGAGAAGCCCTCAAAGGGGCTTATGCTTTATTTCTTTTTCTCAATGGTTATAGGAGGTCTAGGGCTCCTTATATAGTCTCCACAGAGCCTCCAAGTCCCACCACTGGTCGATGTGAGACTAAACATATGGGTGGGGTTAATGGATCTCTCCAGGATCCATTTACCCTGTTACAACTCATATGACACATACAACCAAGTACTCCAACATTACCCCTCAAGCTGGAGCATGCAATGCTCAACTTGGACAAACAGAAAGAAACTCAACTCACGCTACAGGACACTACGGACAATATCAACCCAACGCGCATAACTGCTGCTGTCAAGGATGTTGCTTCTCATGCCGTGCAGGTGAGGAGGACGAACATGCTGGAGTATGAGTCTCTTGAATCTCCTCGTCGGAGAGCATGTGCTCTGAAATGCATCTGTCAGAGTCACTGCAACTGGAAATGAGTCTCCTTGTCGGAGTACTCTGGCCTGCCACAATAATGTGGACAACCGCTCTATCTCTAAAAAGGCCCGTACTGAAAAGGGTCGTGGCTATGCAATCCTCGTCGGAGTCCACGGTCGCTGGAGAATGGAAAAAGTCTCCTCGTCGGAGAACTGGGTCTCTCCCATCTGGCACAGAGAATGGTAAACTACTCTGGTGTCCCTATGATACCACATGAAAACCCTTGTCAACATGGCATACGGAATGGTCCTCTACTTTGGAGTCCCTATGGCTCACATGAAAACTCCGACCGAAACAACAAGAAGAAAGATGGTGACCACTACAAAGGATGGCAAACACGTGCTCATCTGAAAATGACCGCAAACATATGCGTGTCTGAAAATGAGTCTCTCTCTGGAGAACTTGAAAATGGGCCACTCAAACATGGAGTGCCTCGAACTTGGATTCTGACCAATCTGTCGAGTATGAACAACTGCGCATCACACCTGTAGACTCGGAATCTGAACGTCGAATCTGAATCTTGCGCATGGAGAATCTTCATATAAACACTATAGAGTCTGAAGTCTGAACAATTGATTGGACTGAAATCTGACATCTGAATCTGGATCATGGAACAGACCCGTGACTCTACATGATACTCCCCCTTTCTCCCATACAAGTCGGAATGAAGACATCGACAGTTGGGAGAAGACAAGATAAATGGGGAGAAAATAAAATCAAGTAAGCCGATTACATTTTTTCCGGCTTCTCAAAACATGGATAACATTTGGCCGTCTCTCTTTTTTTTTCAGGCCTTTTCAAACAATTTTTTTTAAAACCATATCACTTCAACTCTTTTTTTATTATACGGCTTTTCTTGTTCTTCTTCTTTTTTTTTAAATGCGTCTTTTTTCGTTTTTTGAAATACGGACCAAGGCAGGCCTAATATCTCAACCACCTTTTTTTTCTTTTTTTACATAACTCACGGCACACCTTCTCTCTCTCATTTTTTAAACTGCCTCCTTTTTTTAATAAATACGCACACAACACCTTAGGGTTGCCAACTGGGAACCCTCTCGCCAAAAGAAAATAGCCGCCCCCGATGGGGAGGCACTGCTCGCGCACCGCCTGTGCGTCAGGATCGATCGGAGGGTGGGGCCGGCAGAGAATATGCGGCCGTGAGGGGGCTTCGGTGCAGGGGCTTCGACGCATTGGGTCACTGGAATGCTCGCGGCAGGAGAGAGCCGCCTGGAGCCTGGAAGAAGATGGGTGCCGTTGCGCGCCAGGGATGGAGGTTGCACGCGTTGGGGATTGCGACGAGGCGCGCTGGGGGTTGATGTAGATCGATGCCAGGGGCTCGTGTGAAGTGCTGCCGCGGGAGATAGGAGGTACGGCAGGGGCTCGCCGTCGCTTGGGTGTTCCTCACCGCCTGCGCGAGATGGAGCTTGAAGAAGCGCCTACACACGATGGTGCTCTTGACTGGAGCTTTCTGGAGCGGTGCGCGATGGGTTCGATACCTTCTGGATGGCGGTGCACATAACTTGGGGCGCGCTTTCTGGATGCACGCGAAGGATCGTGCCCCCATGTCGTGGGGCACTGCTGTGGTGCGCTACAGCCGTATATGCTTGAAGAAGTCGGGGATCACACGTGTGAGATCTGTGGTACTGTGCCTTGCTACACCACCGCCTGGACATGGTAGTTCCAGAAATCGTTGAACAGAATTGTGAACAGAATCATGGTTTCATATGAAACCCTAGAATAATGAACATGTCTCTAGCGCGAACAATAATCTCAGCCACGAACAAAACAATCTTCAAACTAAGAACTTTAATCTTCACAGAATTAGGGTTTTGTGAAACTCTTGATCTTTTGAACACATCACGAATCTTGAAAAACAACGAATATGAAATCCTCGAGAATCAAACCCGCTCTGATACCATGTTCGAAAATAAACATGTGGAAGCGAATATGGAAAAGGAATAAAGAAAATAGGACCAATGATATTTAACGTGGAACCCTACTCCGTGAGGAGCGGGATGAAACAACAGAAGAAGCCCTCAAAGGGGTGTATGCTTTATTGCTTTTTCTCAATGGTTACAGGAGGTCTGGGTCTCCTTATATAGCCTCCACAGAGCCTCCAAGTCCCACCACTGGTCGATGTGGGACTAAACATATGGATGGGGTAAATGGATCTCTCTAGGATCCATTTACCCTGCTACAACTCATATGATGCATACAACCAAGTACTCCAACAGTAGGCGAGCATGAGCTGGAGTCTTTGATGCCTTGAATGTCAGGTTCACATGGAGGATCAGTTCATCCATGCCGCGACTGGATCTTTTTCTGGCGACAACTGGTTTGTTGGAAATGTTCTCGCTTTGCTCAGTGAGGGTCCTCTCTCGATCGAGGTCGGATCACACCCTGATCTGTTGGGATTCTAGAGTGGGTTTGATCTCGAGATCCATGTTTAGATTTGAGAGGGCCTGGTTACTGGATGATGGCTTTAGGGAGATGTTGGCGAGTTTTTGGAGATCCTTGTAGGTGGGGGGTGGAGTCAACTACTCAAAACTTGCTCGGAGGATTGGGTACTTAAGAGAGAGGTTGATGAAGCACATGGAGGACATGAATCATAGCAGGATTGTGCAGCACCAGGTTGCCATGACTGAGATAGCAAGACTGAACAGTTTAGAGGATGTTCATGAGCTTCATCCAGAGGAACGAAGAATTTGTGACGAACAAGAGAAGGTCGTGGTTGAAATTGACAAGAACAGAGAGGTGGAGTGACGACAGAAATCAAGACAGAAATGGATAAAGGAAGGTGATGCAAACACTAGGTACTTTCATGCTGTGGCGTGTGGCAGAAGAAGGCGGGACTTGATACATGAGATGGTAATAGAGGGTGAGCGGATTCAGAGTGAAGAGGCGATTGACACGATAGTTGTTGACCCTTTCCAAAAGTTTAGAAAGAAATCGCTTGTTTTAGAGCCAGATGGAGTGGTAGGGGGATTAAAATGCTGAGGCCTGAGCAACAAACGATGCTTGTCTCAGAGTTTACGAGAGAAGAGGTGCGACATGCGGTCTTTGATCTCAGCACAGATGGGTGCCTTGGCCTGGATGGACTTCCAGTCCTCTTTTACAAGGAATTCTGGGATGTTGTCGAGGATGACGTCATGAAGCTGTTGAAGGAATTCAGAGTCGGCCAACAAAGGATTGGAGAAGCTCAATTGATCGTTGTTATTCTACTTCCGAAAGGTTTGGTGTTGAGCATATTATTGATTTCAGACCCATAATGCTTCCAAATGCAATCTATCTCATTATGGAAAAGGTGCTAGCCAACAACTTAAGTGTGTTCTTAATGATCTTGTGATGATGGCACATACGTCTTTTATTTCGGGGCGATTGTTGCTGGAGGGTGTAGCATCTGCTTCTGAGATGGTCTCGGATTGTAAAAGAAGGGGTGTTGCTGGCTTTCTTTGGAAGGTGAACTTCTCTAAGGCGTATGATTGTTTGAGCTGGAATTTTATTTGGGCAGCATTGGCAAGGAGAGTTTTCCCGGATGTCTGGATAGACTAGATGAGGAGATGCATTTCGAATGCATCGCTCTCACTTCTGGTTGATGGAAAGAAGGAAGGTGGTTTCTTCCAACCACATAGGGGAGTGCAGTAATGGTGTTCTTTGGACCCTCTCCTTTTTGTTCTGGCAACATGTGGACTGGTTGTTATGATTGGGCTAGTGGAAGAGGATGATTTCTTTAGGGGATACTCCAGGAAGGAAATTAAGGTGCCAATCTTTCAATATGCAGATGATACCATTTTCTTCATTGAAGGCGGACTGGCAGAGTGTAGAACGGTTAAGGTGATGCTTGACATCTTTGGCGAGGTCTCAAGGCTAAAGGTGAACGAGACAAAGTCTGCTTTCGTTCCTTTTAACCTTTCTCCAGAGGAGGAAGTTGCTTGTGCTAGGAACTTTGTTACTGATGAGCAGAGAAGCCTTCCGATCAGCTACCTGGGTCTGCTTCTCATGTGTGGGTGTATTCGACACGTTGATTGGTTGCCAGTTATGGAGAAGTTGGAGAGGAAGTTGGCGGGCTGGAAGGCATCATATCTTTCGAGGGGAGGGAGATTGATTTTGGTCAAGGCAATCCTTGCAACGATATGTGTTCTTTATTTCGACGTGAGTGCTATCGGTCGACATTCGTAGAAGATTGGAATCGTTGATGAAACTAAGGGGCTCTCTTTGGTGATTGGGCAGTGGTCTCTTTGCCCACGGTGGAGGGGGGTATTGGTGTTCTTCGTTTAGATGTCATGAAAAAATCATTACTGGTCAAGTGTGTGATGAAGATATGGGGAGATGGTGATGGGGATGCTTTCGAAGCTGGTGAAATCTATCTACAAGTTGTCACCTAGTTTTTGTGCCAAGGCAGATGTGGTGCCGTCGCCCACGACTCTCTGGAGAGATATCTGTTCTATCCTTTCGGAGATTGTTGCGGCGATGCAACCTCTTCTTGAAAATGGTCGTGATTTTCGCTTTTGGACGGATGGTCGGACAGAAGAGGGGACCCTTTGTGACCTTTCTCCAAGATCTTTTGCTCTTGCGACGAACAAAGAGGTTTCTGTTGTGGATTTGTGGTCCAGAGCATGGACGGCCATATCCCGATATATCGACGATATATTGGTATCGACAGGTCACCGATATATCGCCGATATGGTCGATATCGGGTATCGACAGACCAAAAATGCACAATCTCGGTCCGATGTCGGCGATATGGGTCGATATATCGGCGATATATCGGTATCGACATGGTACTGATACCAATACCGATATCGATATGTCTTTCCATGGTCCAAAGATTCTTGGTCACCTGTTTTTGTGGCTGATCTGTCAGATCTGAGATTGGATGGGTTTCTGAGTCTCTTCGAAAGATTGACAAGGGTGGATGACCCTTCGGAGGGAAGGGATTCCTGGTGCTGGTGGGATGAGAACTTCACAGTTAGGAAGGCCTACAAGGTGATTTTGTCTTGGGACAGCTTTATAATTTAAGGTTGGAAGGTGCCCGCAAGGGTGAAGATTTTCTTGTGGTTATTAAGGAAGGAGCGTATTATGACGACTGCTCGATGGGGCAGATTATTTCCCGATGTGGACGAGGCTGTGGGAGATGCAGATCTATTGTGGAATTGATCACTTGTTTTTCGGTTTCAATGGTTCGACGGAGACGAGGAGGGCTGTGAACATCCCAGGCGTCTAGTGGTCTGATAGGAGGTCTTTTTCAGCCTCAATCGGGAGAGTGGTTGGGTTCAGATGAGGGGCATGCTAAGACTTGCACGGTGTGGTTAGCACGGAACGAGCTTGTTTTCTAAGAAGGAGATCTTACTATGAGAATGTTTTTGGGCATACTAGAGCCTTTTACGAATCATAGCAGTTGTAATTACTCCATTTTTCATTTATAATTTTTTTGGATGGATATCTGACGGGGATGCATCCCATCTTCTCAAAAAAAATTATGCAATTTTTTAAATCAATTCAATTTTTAATCATTTTCTTGTCTACCACTATTCTGAAAAATGGAAAAAATTTGTTTCTTGGGTTTCAATTTATTGTCAATTTAGTTTTCACACGAAGCGTGTATTTCATTTTAAAAGCATGAACCTCATCTAATTTCAGTATTATGAAATGTTGTGTATTATGAAATGTTGTGTTGACATGTACTTATAAACATGGACGAAGCCATGAATTTTCTCTGGGGGGGGCAAAATTATTTAGACATTATTTATCTAATATATCTTTTCATATTAGTTAGTAATATATAGGGAGTAGATCCTCTATTGTAAAACGAGTTACAACAAAGGTATTGTAATTTGCTTATTGTTTGTGAATTTGTTTCGAAAAGTTCAAAATAAAAGATTGAATCACCTATTATTGTTATATATATCCTCCAAATTTTGCTCAAATATGAGGTTATTTTCTATTTGATATTAATGGTTAAAAGTCTTAACTTTTTTAACTGGACTTAAGTTTCTTAAATGTTGATTGGACATATGACCACTAAGATAAGCTTGTAAATGACATCGGATTTGAGTAAAATTTGGAGGATAGGTAGAACATTTATCGAAAATTCAATTTATAATGTTGGGTATTTGGAAACGAATTCAATGTATACGGAAACATTTTAGTAATTCTGTAATTGATTGGCACTAATATTTAATATGATTTTTTTTACCATTGTATTTGAAAGTGATTCTGAAAAGGAATACACCACATGTAATGGTGTACCATATTTTGATACAAGTCTACATAAATTGATATATATATATATTAATAATATATACGCATATAGATTCGATAATACAAATAACTATATCTGTGTACACCAGAAAGATATGTCACCCTATTTGTTTTCATATCAAAAAAATGAAAGAAATATCCCCATTCATATATGCATCTGCAAAGGAAATAAAGATATACATCCTTATTTGTACCTATATACTAAATTTCAAATACATATTTTGTGACCGATTAAAAATGGATATGATGATGGACATATATGGATATATCACTATCCAATTATGTACAACATGTAAATTATTTTAATCATTAGTTATTGTATATTTGTATGTTGATCATATATTAATTTTTTGAGATATTTACACTCATAACCCTGAGTAACTTCGTAATTACCCCAAGAACCCTTGCTAATCACGAATTACACCCAAGACCCTTAACAATTGCTCCGTTTTACACTCATAACCCTCTGTTAGTTTAGTTCATTAACTCAACTAGATGGTTGAGTTAATCTAACCACTCCGTGATCTAACGGCTGAGATTATCCAAAAAAAGAAAGGAGATGAGGAGGTGGGTTCGACGCTGAAGCTTGTTGCAGGCGATAGAGGCGCGTGAGGGGGGTGGGGGCTGGAACTTCAGGGGGGTGGAGGTGCTAGGTTGTACCTTTCGGTCGAGCCGGGGGGGGAGAGGATGGAGCAGGCAGGCGATGGGGTTCGGAGGGGGCCTGAAGCGTGCAGGTGACGGGGTCCGGAGGTGCGGGACAGGAGCCTGGGGGAACGGAGGCGTAGTGGGGGGGGGGAGGGGATAGAGCTTGCGGAGGCGCGGGTTTGGAGTTTGCGGGCCGAGCAGGGGCCGGGAGGGGGGGTCTGGCTGGAGCAAGCAGGCGATGGGGTGTGGAGGGGGGCCGGGAGCGTGCGGGCGACGGGGTCTGAAGTCGCGGGGTAGGAGCTTGGGGGAACGGAGACACAGTGGGGAGGTGGAGCTTGCAGAGGCGCGGGTTTGGAGTGTGGGGGGACGGAGACACGGGGGGGTGGAGCTTGTGGAGGCGCAGGTTTGGAGCTTGGGGGCCGGGGGGGGGGGGAGGAGCTTGCAACCGAGCAAGGGTTGGAGGCACGGGGATGGAGCTTGCGACCAAGCGGAGGGCCGAAGGGGGTGGGGGGGTGGAGCTTGCGGGGGTACGGAGGCGCAGTTGGGGGGGTATGGAGCTTGCGACTGAGCAAGCGATGGAGGCGCGGGGATGGAGCTTGCGGCCAAGCGAAGGGGCACAAGGGGGATAGGGGTGACCTGGAGCTTGCGGGGGGACGGTGGCGTAGTAGGGGGGTTCTGGAGCTTGCGGCGGAGGCGGGGGGATGGAGCTTGCGGCCAAGCGGAGGGGTACGAGGGGGGTGGGGGTGACGGAGGCACGGTAGGGGGGTTTGGAGCTTGCGGCCGAGCAAGCAGTGGAGGCGCGAGGTGGACCTGGACCTTGGAAGGCGCATGCGTGGGGGACCTGGTGCTTGCTGGGGGTGTACAGAATGGCATCACATTATAAATATAATGTGTTTCGAAGGGTAAAATGGTCAACATATGATTTTTTCCGTCAAACTTAGCAGAGAATTAAGACCAAACTTGACACAGGGTTATGCCATGTAAAGGTTAAGCATTATCCGTGGTTTTGAATGTAATTCATGATTATCGATGGTTCTTGGGGTAATTACAAAGTTACTTAGGGTTATGGGTGTAAATATCCTTAAATTTTTTCTTGAGATATGGGTGGGGGGGGGTATTATATATAGCATACATATTTTTACTAAATAATGTATTTAGATTATATATGTACTATATTTATACATATGCATATATGTTTTCATGTGGGGGGGGGGTGCAAGCGCCCATCCTCCGCCTCTTTCCATGACTGCTTATAAAGGCTTTTCTTTTACATCCTACATAGTTGGGAGACAAACTCCCACATCTTAAGATGGGACAAATCTCAAAGAACCGCTTGGGGGTTTCAATTTTTTTATTTGTCACAGGAAGCATGAATTTATTTTTTTATAAGAGTATGAACTTATAGTTTAGTTTAAGCATTATGAGATGTGTTGAATGAAGAATCATCTCCAAGTTGCCTTATTATGCATCTCTTGTTACTCATGCATATATTTCAGCAAGTGTCAATTGTAGTACCTCTAAAATCTAATTAGGAACCTTTTAATGTTTGGATTGCGATATTTCAGAAAAAAAATCTGTAAATTTCATCTCTCAATATGTTTAACTAGGATCTTTGGTGACATGATTCTATTTCTTCGAAAAATATTTTGATCATGTATTTGCTAATTCTATGATCCTCTTGTATACTTTTTTCTTCTCCTCTTTGCATTTCTATCTTGTCTAATATCTTTGGTTCTGTTATTTGAATATAGGGTTTTTAATGCTTGTGCCCTCGTAAATTATGCAATTACAGTTATGACTCTACATTTTTTGCAACTCTTTTGCCCTACCTTCTTGAGCGATCAATAGTTATGTGCCTTGGGTCAGTTTCCTTCATTCTCCTCCCAAACAGGTGTTAACTTAGGGACACAAGCCTTGGGTCAGTCTTCCCTCTTCTCTCCCAATCGATTATCTAGGGCTGCCGCTGGGAGCGAGGAGGTCGAGGTTGCATGATTGGCATAAGGTGGTAGACAAGGCGGAAAGGAGGCTAGCAGGGTGGAGTGCGGCATTGCTCTCTCGGGGAGGCCGACTCGTTCTTATTAGGTTGGTCCTTGCTTCTATCCCTATCTACTTCCTTTCAAATTGGATTATGCCGGTGGGGATTAGGAGGCGCCTCGAGGGCCTCATGCGGAGCTTCCTTTGGGGAAGAAGGGGGCCCTCTTCGCGGGGTCTTCACTTGGTGGCATGGGAGGAGGTGGCGAAGAGAAAATGCGATGGTGGTCTTGGCATACGGCGCCTGGATTTGGTTAATGATGCGTTGATGCTCAAGTGGGTCAACAGGCTTTGGGGCAGCGCCAACAGCTTCTTTCCCTCCATGTTGCGGGATGTTTTATCTCTCGGGGTGGAGATGTTGCGCGACGTGGATACTCGACGATCTGGAACCCCCTTCTGGCGGGGGATTACATCGGCAGTTAGGCGCTATTCTCATCTCTTTAAACCTATGCTTGGGGATGGTAACTCCTTTCTGTTCTGGCGCGACAGTTGGGCGGGGACGAGCTCTCTCGGTGATTCTTTCCCTCGCCTTAGCGCTCTGGCTACAGATTCTCGTGCGACGGTGGCCTCCTCATGGAGTGGGAACGAGTGGTTCCCTTCTTTTGCTTGCAACCTCTCTGATGAGCGGTTTGAAGACCTCTTGGCTCTCCTCCAGCTTCTTAGGGTTGCGCCCACGCCCTCGAGTGGCAGGGATCATTGGGTTTGGCGCGATGACGTCTTCTCCACAAGGCGGGCGTTCGGGGCCATCTCGCAGCAGCCGACCTCGCAGCAGGAACTCATGTGCAAGGATCTTAGTTGGATGTGGCGTCTGAAGCTCCCGGAGAGGGTTGTATTCTTCCTGTGGCTATTGAGACGTGGGAGGGTGTTGACCCGAGATAGATGTGCGAGGTTTGCTGCGGGAATCGACTCCTTGGACTGTGCGCTGTATGGTGGCAGTGTGGAGACCTTGGAGCACCTCTTCTTTCTCTGCCCGAACACTGCTACAATTTGGGAGGAGGCCCAAATACCGTGGGTTAACGCCTCTTCAGCTTCGTCGTTTTGGCACTCGTTACGTTCAAATAAAGATAGGGCGAGGAGGGACCTGCTCCGCCCTTTCGCGTGCATTTGGGCGTTGTGGCTTGGACGGAACGCGAAGATTTTCAGGGGTCAAAGGTTTTACAAGGAGAATATTCTCGTGCACGTTTCTTTGCTTGTCAATGACTGGCTGCTACTGTAATGCGTTTCTCTTTTTGGGTTTCCTGCGGGATCCGCTCGATCCTAGGCGTTTGTAACTCTCTCTTCTTCCTTTCCTTCTCCGCCTTTTTAATAATATTTTGGGGCGATCACCATAGCGTGCATCCCCCGAAGAGCTTTGGCTTCAAAAAAAAAACTTAGGGACACAAGCGTCATGTTATAAAAAGGCAGGGGCACAAGTGCAAATACATTCTATCCTCTTCTAGTTTCTTCATCCATCTTCTTCTGCCTCTGAGCACCTTTCTATGACTTGTTGCTTGCATGTGTTTGGCAGGAGGATATGTTGACCTGAATCGGTTTACCAATGGAGTGCCACAATGACAATTTATTCAATTTTGGAGTGCCTACTGCCCAGAGAAAGGAAGAGTCGTTTGTTGCTGATGACTAGAGCAGGTGAAAGATACTTCATCGGGAAGATGTTTTCTGAAGGTCCTGAAAACATGACTAAAATACTTGCATTCAATGTTTCAAAACTACACATCAGTATGTGGGCAGATTATCTCCACATGAATTTAATTGAGATACTGAGTCTAATATTATGCACTGGTCAACGTATTAAGGGGAGTTCTTCCTCATGATGGTGGAATTAGGATGGGGTAGCAGATGTAAGAAACCTGGGGAGTTGAAGGTGGACTTGAACTCATGCTGCTACATGCAGATGCATCAACTGTTCCTGTTTTGGAGCTCCACACGCATGGGGAAGAGGACAGATGGTGGTGATGTGTAAGTTCAAATTCGATCGAGATGAACTGTACGTGTATCGAATGATGAACAAAGTGACTAACTCACCACCGAATAAACTTGGTCAGAAGGGAGACGAGTGCGGAAGGATTATGACATAGAAGTAAACATGGAATCGTAATACATACGAAGACGGACTGGAACAAAATAGTGACGAACTGGTTGCCATACTGGATGTGATCATGTATATGTGCTCCTTGCAATGGCGTGGGAAGATAAAGGAGAAAATAACCGAGGAATGGGGACGATTTGACGAAGAAAAGCAGGTTTGATTGGACTAAGTCACCCACTTCCCTCCATCCCCCTTATCACCATCCTCGAGGCCTTCTCCTTCACTTCCTCTGCTCCCCCTTCCCCCTCTCATCCCTCCTCATCGACCTCTGTTCCCAAGCCCCCTAGTCCCCTCTCCGACGACAAGTGTTGTCGGATCTCCCTCGACCTCGCCCTACTCCGCACCCCCACATCCTCCTCCGCAATGAAACCCACCTCCTATCTCGACAGCTCCTCTGGGCTCATCATGACCAACCTCCACCACCTCACCAGCAACAGCTCCTGCACCGTTGTCCTCACCATCCATCAGTGAAGCTTCAGGATCCTCGAAGCTGTTGCCGTGCACACAACACACGTTGTGGTAGAGGATGGGATGGGGGAGGGTATTGAGAGGTAGAGGGTATGTGGTCGAAATTGCAGCAGAACAATCCTAATAATATTTTTATTAACTAGACCTTGGGTTTGTGTAAATCATGGTTTGGTTCATTCAATAGATGGTCAAATTAAGGGAAGCATGATTGTTAAAGGTGCAAGAAGGTAGGGGCACACGTGATATTGCAAAAAAACATAAGGGCATATTTGTAATTGCAGAATCTTGGAGGGTCACAAGCCCGAATGTAATGCTATATTATGTATAGCTGGCATGTCTAACTGTTATTAAATGTGTTGATGTTGTCCATTTGTATTTTTCCAAGTTCATTGCCTTTTCAACCAAAGCAGGAAGTTCGTTTGTTAACCGCCAAGATTTCATCTCAATAATTGTAGGGCGAGCATCCTTTTCATAATTATACCATTCGATCTCAATATCGTAAACAAACAAGAAAAGACAATTCTTCTGGAAAGACAAAAGTCAATTGCAGCTCTTTGTCTTTAGATGACGTGAATGTGAGTGGACTTAGGAGTGCCGAGGTTTCGGAGGCTGCATCAGACTGTGGTCAGGATGTGGATTCCCAGGAAGTCAGTCAATGGAAGGAGTATGTAGAGGAGGCACCACCTGGGGTTAAAGAAATTAGTTATGCGAGATGGCTGCATCAACCTGATGAAGTTGATAAGATTGGTGCTGCACATTTCAGAAAAATCTTTTCCTTTTCTTGTGGAGATCTTCGAAGATCTTCTGGAGACAGTTATCTGGAGTTATCAATATGTGGGGAGTCCTTCATGTTACATCAAGTAAGCCAATAGACTTCTAATGAAGGTTTTTAACTTTTATATCATATGTTTATTCTGACATAAAATTTTTGCAAGCTTATTAATACATATCCTTGTAATATACACTCATATTATAGCTGTACTTTATATTATCAGGATAGTGCATGTATAGTTGTATACTCACTGTTTGATAACATTCAAGCGTTGATAATTAGTATTGTAGTTTAGTGTCAAGTTTTAATTCATTAACAAGTTAAGTCAATTTGTAGGTAATCTATTCCCTTTGTCAATTTTTGGTACTCATTGCCTTGCATGTACCACCGCCACTTGTCACCTCCCCTTCTCTCAACCAACACCATCACCTTTTGCCACCTTTCCCTTTCCCCTTCTTTTTTTATGCATGGATTACAAGCAGTTGCACTTAATAAATTTCACTGACCAACAAGCTTGCCTAGTTTATGATTAAATAGCTTCTTGCTGGTTCTTAATGGATCTGATAAGATCGAACATACAGGTTAACAAAGTTTAAGTTGGATTTTCGGTCAAAAATGAATGATTAATGATTTTGTTGTTAGAAGGAATGATTAAATATTTTTTGAGTTCCTCAAATAAAATATTTTTTTGAGTCGAAGGAATAATTAAATATTGCATGATATTAACACATAATGGTGAATTTATTCAATACCTGTGAAATACAGAGAGGAGAGGGGCAAGGGAATTACTTGGTTACACGAGAAATGACCGGATAGACTAGTGGTATTCCATTTACCCTGTGGAGTACTGGTTACAAAACGAGAATGCAGAAGCGTAATATCAGAAATAATAGAATAAGAACAACAGAGAACACCATGATTTTACATGGAACTCTACTCTCTAAGAAGCAGAATGAAACCACGGGAGAGCACCTCAAAGGGTTGATGTGTTCATTCACTTTTCTCATCTGTTACAGATGGTATGAGGCTTCTTATATAGTCCACACTGACTTTCCAAGTCCCATAACTGGTAGGTGTGGGACTAAACCATTGGATGTAGTAATTGAACCTTGGAGGGATCCAATTAGCCATCTATACATATGACGTCTATGCTCCAATAGTACCATTTACCGGAATGGCGGGGTAAACCAATGTAAATTCATGCAGGCATAAGTGAGCTCAAACAGGGCTTTGTGACCTGTAAGCCTCATTCTTCTAAACAAATGGGCCCTGAAAGCTTTTGGGACCTTTTCTTTATTATTTCATAGTTGAGCTCTAGCAATTTTTGCATTGAGCGTCTTCAAAGATTGTGCTTCTCAATCCACCTATCACTCTCAGAGATTAAAAGCCTTTTTTTCATTGCATTGCTTCCAAATCCTGGTGAATGGCTGCAACCCAGAGCTCTATGCTTCTTTAAGGAGGATTTGCAGGCCCATAGTTGTCTTGTTGTCTTGTCTTCAGTAAGCATTGGCCATCACCATGTTTCCTTGGCTTCTCATAAATGATTTGAGCTAGATTTTCTTCTACCTTGCGTTTTATTCTGTGCTTATTTGAATTTTCTGATAGGTGGATGTTGAGTTTTATCTTGAGTCTTGACTGGAGTAAATATCAGGAGAGGTTGTTGGTACTTGATTTTGTGGATGTTGAAAGCGAGTTAGAAAATTAGATGTGGCAGCACCAACACCAATTTATGAGAGGAAGAAAATAAAAAGGATCTCCTATTGTGAAGGTGTAACTGGAGTCGTTTCCACTTGCTCAACATTTCCCTTTGTCTATATTTCATCCGCTTCGACTTCTCCTATGGCCCTGACCACTAGCTGCATGGGCCCCATCCCCCAAACTTCATTTTTAAGATCCTTCCACCCACGCAACATCTGCCTTCTTTTTCTTGATGGAAAATTTTGAGGTCAATTATCCCCCTCATATTTCAGCTCCAGCCTTAGGCTCCTAGCTACTGACCTGATGTTGGTACAAGCACTGGGATCTATCCTCGAGTCTTTGATATGGTGTGTAGAGATATTATTATCTATTTAACCCTTTTTTTTCATATTTACATTTATTTCTTTTATCTTATGTAATTTACTCATGGGCCCTATATATAAGAGAGCCCTACGGTTCTTTGGAATAAAATTTGATCATTTTTTCAAGTAGGTGTTGTGTTTTGCAGCAGAGGTCGTTGATGGGATTGGCTTCATCATACGTCTACACATGCTACCACTTCCTCGTATGTGTGTGGGGACGAATCTTCTTTTGGTCAACAAACCCTAGTTTTTGCTCAATCCGGCATTATGTCAGAAAACACGGTTGATATTCCTGCCACAGGTCCATCGTCGATAGTCAAGATGGACAGGACAAATTATGAATTATGGGTCATGTTGTTCATGAGCGTCATGCAGTCTACATGTAAGTAACATATTTTTACCGAGGAGGAGTTGACTAAGAAAACTGAGGTGAACGCCTCATAGAAGGTGGACGGTGCTTATGCACGTGTTTAGTTATCTTGTATATTGACAATACATATCGTCAATGACATTTTACATCATCCCACCGCTAAGGTGATGTGGAACATCCTCGCTACCTCCTATTCTTAAGCGAGGAAGGAGATGAAAATCCTGCGACTATAACATGACATTTTCATTGTCAAACAGAGTGGACACCTTCTTCGGTTCTCTATACACGTCTCTATGCAGCATGTTTGAGAAGCTCCACAGTTTTATGACTCTTGCTGCTACCCCTGAGCAACATAAGGCATATAGGAACACCACTATGTTTGGCCTATTTCTAGCAGCAATTGATCCCAAGTATGATGTAGTTTGCTCACAGATCCTTGTGGATGCTACTATTCTGGTCATGGAGGCGGCTTAACGCAGACTCAACAAGATCATTGTCCCATTGTTTGTCTTTAACCATGCCTCTTCTGTGATGGACGTCTCCCGTGGTAGGGGAGGCTCTTCTCAGTTTCGTGGGCATGGACATCGTGGTAAAGGAGATCGTATTCGTCAGCCTGCACATATTGTCACCAACCAGGATACTCAAAGGATACATGCTACTCCAAGCATGGCTTTCCCGCATCTGCCCGTGTAGCTGAGCAGGGCGAGCCCCCTGTTGCTCCTACATTTGATTAGAGATTTGATGGCTTGGTAGCTTGACTACGAGATATTAGGCCCCCTATTGGTTCTTTTGCTTCCTCGTCAGCTTCGAGAGGCCATTCAGATGTTGCAGCCTCTGCTTCTCTAGTACCTCATGTAGCATCTATGCTCTTACCAATTGTCATAGAACCGATATTACATAATGGATTATGTATTTTGGGGGCATCCCATCACATGTTTGGAGACATGAGTCAGTCTGTTGAGTACAGACATGTTCCCCATTGCATATCAGTTATCATAGCCGATGAGACTCATTCTCTAGTTGCAGGACATGGGAAGATCAGTTTGACGCCTTCGATGCATCTACAAAATGTGTTGCGTGCTCCTGATTTTTCTATGAATTTATTGTCTATTAGTTAGATTGCGAAGGATTTGCATTGTCGTGCTATTTTTGATCCATCTTCCCTTGTATTTAGAACATTCTTACGGACATGATAATTGGATGTGTCCATGAGCAGTGCAACCTTTATCGAAGGGTTCGTACTCCATATGCTGGTCTATTTTCTAATCCTATAAGATCTGTCTCCCCATTTATGTGGCACCTACGCTTTGGTCATCTTCCTCTTCAGAAGATGTGTCACATTCTTCCTCAGATCTCACCTTGCTCATCCTTCCAGTGAGAGGCATGTCAGTTATGAAAGCATCACCGGTTTGCTTTTCCTTGTCGTTAGGGTCGGAGTAGTCCTTTTTGAGTTGATTCATGTAGACATTTGGGGTGGGACTCGTGTATCCGATCACCAAGGATAGATTTTATGTAGTGGTTGTAGATGATTTCTCTTATTTGTCATGTATTTTCTTATTAAAGAATAAATTTAAGACTTGGAATGCGATAAATTTTGTATCAATGAAGTAAAGAATATTTTTCCCTCTATAATCAAATTTGTACGTACTTACAATGCATTGGAATTTTGTACTCATGCGTTCTCACAGTTCTCATCTCGTGGTATTGTTCATCGAACTTCATTTGCATGCACGTCTTAAAAGATGGTGTTGCAGGACGTAAGCGTTACCACTTACTTGATGTTACTCAAACATTTCTCTTTCAGAGTCGTGCTCCACATTCGTTATGGGGTGATGCAGTTATCTAATGAATCTCATGTCCTCGTCTATACTGGGTGGGAAAATTCTTCTCACTTGCCTTTCTTGAGAAGGATTTGTTCTCGCTCACCCTCGTGTATTTGCTCAGTTGCCTTTGTACATCAGTTATCTTATGGTCTTGACAAGCTCTCTTCAAGAGTTTTCAAATGTATTTTTGTTGGGTGCTCCAAGATGTAGAAGGGATATAGATGCTATGATCCATTACGCAAGAAATATTATATCAGTGCTGATGTCATCTTTTTCTAGTCGGTGATGTATTTTTCCCTATAGGAGATAGGTTGACTTGATCTAATTCAGAGGATGATGTCTACATGCCACCTCCTCCTACAGGCCCATCACCACCTACCTCTGCGACCGTTGCTCCACCTACACCACATCCACCACCTCCTTTACCACCACCACCCACTACCCTCGCTCCTCCCTTAGACACGTTTCTATACATCTCGGCCGGGTTCTGCTTATGGTCTTCGTCCGTCATCCAGCACTCTTCTTAGGTTTGTGCTGAAAATATTGTTTCTACTGATGGATTTGGAGATGTGTCTAAGCAGGAACCTTTGCCGGAGGTTGGCATACATATTGAGGAGATCCTCAATATCTTGGATGTACCTATTGCACTTCGGAAATAGGTGCATTCTTGTGCAATGCAGCCTCTCGCTTTCCATGTTTCTTTCGATCACCTGATAGGGGATTTCGTGAGGTTTGCAGTTGGTCTATCTACTGTGGAGATTCCACAGACTTACCAGGAGGCCTTGAGAGATAGCAGGCAGTGTCTTGCCATAGAAGATAATATGATTGCGCTACAGTTGCATGGCACCTGGAGCTTGGTCCATGCTCCTTCTGGAGCGTCTATTGTCAGTTGCAAGTGGGTGTTTACTGTCAAGCACCACAATGATGGAATTATTGATCGTTACAAGGCCAGATTAGTTGCATGTGAGTTCAATCAAACCTATGGGATGGACTATCCGGACATATTCTTCCGGTTGCTCGCCACTCCACACTACGAGTTCTCCTTGTAGTTGTGGTACATGATTGGCCTTTATTTCAACTTGATGTCAAAAATGCATTTCTGTATGGCGGTCTCCAAGAAGAAGTCTGCATGCAGCAGCCTTCGGAGGTGGTTGCTGAGGGGAAGTATTAGCAGGTTTGTAGACATCACAAGAACATCTATGGCCTTAAGCAGAGTCCAAGGGTCTGATTCTAGAAGATCTCGTACTTGATTGAGAAGCATGGATTCAAGAGATCAAATGCAGACCATTCGTTGTTTGTTCAGAGGACTCATAGAGGTACGATAGTTATTATGTTTTATGTTGATGATATCCTTGTTAGAGGAGATCATGTGCAAGGGGATCAAAAAGGCAAAAGAATTTCTTGGCCAACAGTTTGTCACCAAGGATCTTGGCACTCTACGATACTTTTTAGGGTTAGAGTTTGTCAAGAATCATTCGGACCTTGTGATTACCTAAAGAAAATACATTACAGATATTCTAGTTGAGACATGCATGATTGCGTACCGACCTGCCACTACTCCTATGGATCTGATGCAAACAAAATTTTGCAACGGTAGAGAAAATATAATTTCGGTGGAAGAAATTTAGAGAGGAGGGGAAGAAGGAGAACGTGCGTTGGTTACGCGAGGTTTTGGGAAGGAGAATCGTGAAGATCACGTTGGGAGAGGAAAATAAAGAGACAAAGAGAGATAATGAGAGGAATCTCAATTTTCATTATCAACTGAACTGTCTCAAAACAATAGCCTATTAACCCCTTTATATAGGAGGGGTGGAATTACAAAAATAGAAAGTGAATCAAATTTAAAATCCCACTCGATCCTAATTGACTCTAATTGATTTGAATTAAAATTCAAATCGACCTCTATCCTAATTTGACTCTAATTCAAAATTCGAAAATCAAATTTAAACTGACTAATTAATTTCGAGATCACACACGATCTCTTTATTTAAATAAACATTACGAAGACTTGAATAAACGTAAATAAAATTAACGGATAAAAATATCAAGCTCTATATGTTAATTTTGTGCTGCATCAATTCTCCTCCGCTTGAAAAAATTCGTCTCCTGACGAATTGCTCGATCTTCATTCTGTCGGTGGAGAATTCATCTGAATTGGTTGAGTAGATAACCCAAATTTTGATCCTTTTCCATGTTACGCTTGTAGTTTCTTTCCACTGAGGCGCATTGCTGCAAATTTTCTACCCCTTCACTTAAAATATAACATAATTTTTCCAATTTGCCTTTTAGATAAACACTTTTGTGAAGAGGGAGTTGATCGTAATTTTTCCAAAATTCCTCCTCTGTTTTATGGGATCCGATTGAAGAGTGATACCTAACCCTCGTTAGGGTTCCCTTTATATGGCGGCGGCGGGTGCTTGGGAGGGAAGGCCACGGGCAGCGCCGTTTCAGGCAGGGAGGCCTAGAGAAGACACACGAGCAGCAATGATGGCGCGTGGTCGCAGACATGCGACGTCGACGGGGCTGCGCCAATTGCGCACGAAGAGGTGCGCATGAGCATGGGAGGTGGCGGCATTGACGTCGAGGTGGGAGTTGTTGGCGACGCGAGAGTCGAGTGGAACCGCGACGGTGAGCACGACTCGTGGTGTTGGCACGAGGGCTTGGGAGGCTGTTGGGTCTAGCGTCTCGGCGGTAGTATCTACCTCGGAGGCAGAATTCTGGGCGAGTGGGGCGGCGTTGGCCGCAGCGAAGTCGGTCGTGGTTGGCGCACGACCGTTGGGGGCGTCGGGCTGGTTCGGTTGGCCGATCGATGTTGTTGCGGCCTGCATCGGAGAACCACAAGCGGCAGCGACCCCTGGATTGGTGGTGCAGGAGACGGTGATGGACCTTCCATCGTTGGCCTTGGGGTCTTCGTGCCAAGGTGTGGCTACAACAATGTCGCGATTTGCATTGGAGACGATAAGGGTGGCTGCTGGGGCTCCGATTGGTTGTCGGTGATGGTTGCAAACCTGACTCGGTATGAACAACCAGCAGAATTTTGTCCTGAAGAGCAGTAACGTCGTCAACGAAGATATCTAGGGTTTCATACCCCTCTTTTACTGGTTCTTCATCAAATATAGGCCTCAAATCTCCATTTGTCTTATTTTTTTCATTCTGGACAGCAACTTTGAACTGGGAAAACTCGACGAGTTCATATTCTTCCCCCATAATTTCATCGAAAATCGGCCCTGCATCTTCATAGTTTTGTTGCACAGGAGTTGCGTCAATAAAATATTCTTCGGAACTGAAAATACCTTCGTTTTCTGAACGAAAATCGGGTTGGACAGCAGCTACAACGATCTGACTTTCGTTGTTGACGAACGAATCTTCACCGATTAGCGTGTCTAACCATGCGTGGACTTTCATGAATGCTATAATACGTTTCTTGAACATTTGTTAACGTGAATGTGCATGCGGGCCATGAGATATACGGCTTAGAACGAACTGCAAATGCCAATATTTGATAGGATCATCGAATCGTAGGAACGATTCGGTTGCCATGCTCAGATACCAAATGATGCAAACAAAATTTTGCAACGGTAGAGAAAATATAATTTCGGTCGAAGAAATTTAGAGAGGAGGGGAAGAAGGAGAATGCACGTCGGTTACGCGAGGTTTTGGGAAGGAGAATCGTGAAGATCACGTTGGGAGAGGAAAATAGAGAGACAAAGAGAGATAATGAGAGGAATCTCAATTTTCATTATCGACTGAACTGTCTCAAAACAATAGCCTATTAACCCCTTTATATAGGAGGGGTGGAATTACAAAAATAGAAAGTGAATCAAATGTAAAATCCCACTCGATCCTAATTGACTCTAATTGATTTGAATTAAAATTCAAATCGGCCTCTATCCTAATTTGACTCTAATTCAAAATTCGAAAATCAAATTTAAACTGACTAATTAATTTCGAGATCACACACGATCTCTTTATTTAAATAAACATTACAACGACTTGAATAAAGGTAAATAAAATTAACGGATAAAAATATCAAGCCCTATATGTTAATTTTGTGCTGCATCAAGAAGAGACGAATACATGTCCTATACATTAACCTCATAAAGGACATGTATGATAGGGCTTTATCTTGTGTAAGAACCCTGTCTGGGAAGACTGGATATTTTGACATCAACATTGATTTACATCAAGGTTCTGCTTTGAGTCCATTTCTTTTTACTTTGATTATAGACGAGGTGACCAGTCACATTCAGGATGAGTTACCTTGGTATATGTTATTTGCTGATGATATTGTGTTAATTGACGAGACTAGAGATGGAGTAAATAAGAAGCTTGAGGTCTGGAGATATGAGTTGGAGACTAAAGGATTTCGTATAAGTAGGGCTAAGACGGAATATATGGAGTGCACCTTTGATGGAAGCAATGGTGAAGGAATCGAGGTGAAGATTGGTGACGATAACATTCAGAAGAGAGATTCTTTTAGATATTTGGGATCTATTCTGCAACATGATGGGGAAATTGATGGAGATGTTACTAATAGAATAAATGTAGGCTGGCTAAGGTGGAGAGGAGACTCTGTTGTTCTCTGTGATATGAAAATTCCTTTAAAGATTAAAAGCCGTGAGACCTGCCATGCTTTATGGATCTGAATGTTGGCATGTGAACCATAGACATGTGCAAAGAATGAATGTAGCAGAAATTAAAATGATAAGGTGGATGTGTGGACACACACGTAAAGATCGGATTCGTAATGATGCAATCAGAAAGAAAGTTGGCGTAGCTCCGATCGAGGATAAAATGCGAGAAAATTGCTTAAGATGGTTTGGATATTTGCAAAGAAGATCAGTTGATGCACCAGTTAGGAGATGCGAGTTTTGGGATGTTGAGCCGACTAAGAGAGGGCGAGGACGGCCCAAGAAGTGATGGAAAGAGACCATACGAAGGGATCTTAGTTTTGTGTATATAATCCCGGGATTGGCCCAAGATAGATCTAAATGGAGGCAAAGAATCCATGTGGCCGACCCTACTTAATTGTGGGAAAAGGCTTTGTTGTTGAATGTTGTTGTTGTTATGGGAGAAAGGGGGAGTATTATGTAGACTTACAAGTTCGAGTCAGATCCAGATTTTTCAGACTCCAGATTATATACCACGCTATCTTTTCGGACTGTACAGTTGATATTCAGACTCGACATCAGATTCCGAGTCTTCAAATACGCACATAGATACGGTCTTTTCAGATGTGCACATGTTTGCCATCTTTTGTCAAGGACTCAAGATCCTCATCATTCTCTTTATTTCGGCCACGGTTTTCATGTGAATAATAGGGACTCCAGAGTCGAGGACCATTCCCTATGCCATGTGGGCAAGGGTTTTCATGTGGTGTCATAGGGACTCCAGAGTAGAGCGTGGCCTCAAATTTCAGCGAAATTCGGTCAAATTTCTGTCGAATATCGATATACAATCGAAATCGAAATTCGATCGAAATGGCCGAAATGACCGAAATATGGGGGCCCTAGTACAAAAAATGATCGAAATGACCGAGATTCCACCGAAATTATGTTTCGGTCAGTCACCGAAATGGTGACTGAAACCGACATTTAAGGCCTTGGAGTAGAATACCATTCTCCGTGCCATTTGGGAGAGACCCAGTTCTCTGACAAAGAGACTTCTTCAGACTCCATTCTCCAACGACTGTGGCTCCGACGAGGATTGCACTTCCACGATCCTTTCCAGTTCAGCCCTTTTCAGAGATGGAGCAGTTGTCCACATTGTTATGACAGACCAGAGTACTCCGACGAGGAGACGCATTTCAGTTGTAGTGACTATAACATGTGCAATTCAGAGCACATGCTCTCAGACGAGGAGATTCAGTTGACTCATACTCCAGCCCATTCGTCCTCCTCACCTGCACAACATGAGAAGCAACGTCCTCGACAGCAGCCGACAGTTGTGCGCGTTGAGTTGATATTGTCTGTAGTATCATGTAGCGTGAGTTGAGTTTCCATCTGTTTGTCCAAGTTGAGCATTGCATGCTCCAACTTGAGGGGGAGTGTTGGAGTATTTATTATATGTGTCATATGTATAGGAGATCCCACATCTACTAGTTTGGAGATGTGGAGACTCTGTGGGTGTTATATATAAAGCCCCGCACCCCTATAGTCAGATGAGAAAATGCAATGCATAACCTGGCCCTTTGAGGCATTCTCCCGTGGTTTCATCCCGCTCCTCACGGAGTAGGGTTCCATATAAAATCATTGTGTTCCGAGTTTATTCTTTCTTTATTCTATGCTATGTTTATTATTTAGCTTCTGCATTCTCTATTTTCTAACATGCTTAAATCCGATAATGGGATCAAACACAAAAGATATAGAAAGGGAAAAAAAGATGCTGTGGATCCTTATTATACCTTTAGCATCACAAGAAATGGAGTTCCATCGTCTAATCCTAGCAAAGACATTGCTCCGTGTCATAATATGTCGAGAACAAACAATAACGTACTTGGAAATGGAGAAACTTCATAGCAAGGAAGTTTGGACACACTATACAACCAGACAACAAAATTTGACCGACGGAGCATAATCAATCACATAGCTCATGTCCACCATCCACCATGTTGGGAAAAAACAATCGAATAATATTCCACAGAACCCTAGAGCTCTCTTATATATAGGAGTTCATGGGTAAATTACACAAGACAGGAGAAATATATGTAAATATGAAAAAAAAGTCCAAAGGCGTAATAATATCTCTGCACTTCCCCTCAAGAAGGAGCATAGACGTCGATCGTGCTTGGCTTGGATGTACGCTTCTGAAAGGGTCCTCTAAGTAGGGTCTTAGTGAAAATGTATGTAGTTTGTTCCCCTTAGCTTACATGAGAAGTGGAAATAAAGCCTTTCGGAATCATGTCATGTGTATAATGACAATCCGCTTTAATATGTTTAGTTCTCTCATGAAAAGCTGAATTATTAGCAATGAGTAACGTTGTCCGATTATGATACTGCAATTGCATAGGAAGTGGCACATCAATATATAAGTTAGCTAAAACAGATCAGACCCACATCATCTCTGTGCTCCCTTGAGCCATAGCTCTATATCCCAATTCAACACTAGACCTGGTAACCATGGTCTGTTTCTTGCTTTTCCAAGACATTAAAGAGCCGCCAACAAATACAGCAAAGCATGAGGTAGACTTCTTGTTCTTAGGACATCCTGCATAGTCTGCATCTGCGCAAGCTGTGATAGTGAGGGATGTCCCCTTTTGAACAACAATCATGCAGCTATAGATTACTTCAAGTACATCAAGATCAAGAACTGCATCCATATGTAGATGTCTGGGTTGCTCCATAAACTGAGTGACCCGACTAACAACAAATGAGATGTTTGGCCTAGTGGTGGTAACGTAAAGTAGCTTTCCCGCAAATTCTCGGTATCTTCTTATGTCCACCTCCTCTGTATCATCATCATATAGCTTCATGCTCAGATCCTGACGCAGTCGGAAAATTGCAACGGTGGAAAAATAAAGTGTTTGGTGGAAGAAATTTAGAGAGGGGCGGGAGAAGGAGAAAACACGTCGGCGACGCGGGGTTTTGGAAAGGAATCGTGAAGAACACATTGAGAGAGAGAAAGAATAACAAGAGAGATAAAAGAGATAAATCTTAAATTTTCATATATCCTGAACTGTCTCAAAACAATAGCCTACCAACCTCTTTATATAGTAGAGGCGGAATTACAAAAATAGAAAGCGAATCAAATTTAAAATCCCACTCGATCCTAATTGACTCTAATTGATTTGAATTAAATTTTAAATCGACCTTTATCCTAATTTGACTCTAATTCAAAATTTGAAAATCAAATTTAAACTGACTAATTAATTTCGAGATCACACACGATCTCTTTATTTAAATAAACATTGCGACGACTTGAACAAACGTAAATAAAATTAACGGATAAAAATATCAAGCCCTATATATTATTTTTGTGCTGCATCAATTCTCCTCCGCTTGAAAAATTCGTCTCCTGATGAATTGCTTGATCTTCGTTCCGTCGGTGGAGAATTTCATCTGGATTGGTTGAGCATATATCCCCAATTTTTATTATTTTCCATGTTACGTTTGTAGTTTCTTTCCACTGAGGGGCATGGCTGCAAATGTTCTACCCCTTCACTTAAAAGGATTCCATAGCATAATATACCCTCCAATTGCCCCTTTTGATAACAACTTTTGTAAAGGGGACCTTTCCTGCAATTTTTCCAAATTATATCCCAATTCCTATGCCCAAGGGATTCAAATCCCTTTGGAGCTCCTTCCCCCACGTTAGGGTTTCGTTTCTTCCGCATAAAAGAGGGCGTTGGCGGCGGCCTGGGTCAAATGGTTGTACGTGATGGCCGCGCAATAGGCAGGGAGGCCTCGGGCGACACCGAGGAAGGAGGAGCGGCGGCCCCAGCTCGCGTGCGTGGTGATTTCCACGCCTGACATGTGCACAACTGCTGTTGTAGCTCGACATCGAGCGGCGGCGACACCGTGGGTAGCGAAGGCGGTGGAAGCCTATTTCGGGGAGCTTTAAGTGGCGGTAGAGGAGGCTGTGGCGGCAATGTGAGCCGCACATTTGATGGCGACCTGGCGAGAACAGAGGCCACGAGGGGCGCCAATGGCGGGGGTTTCCCATTGGCGCAGTAGTCCCAGATGTGCGGATGGTGAGGTCGGTGATGGGAGGCTCACAATCGTGTGTTGCGGCCGGGAAGTCGACTTCGAGTTTTTTCACAAAGGAATCGAAGGGACTCGTCGTGCACCCCCTTCTACTTGGTGCTTCATTCGGGGTCGCTGCTGGATAGGAGGGTAGCAGCAGCGCGGGCGATGGAGACTGGGGTACTTGAGAGGTCTTTAGAGCCCCGACATCAACCATGGGTAGATCAACAACCTCCTGGACATCCACCATGGATGAGAAGAAATCGAGGTTTTTGTATTCCTCGTCCGCGGGATCTTCATCGAAGATGGGCCCTTGGTCCTTTTCTTCTTGCACAGTAGTTGTATCAAATAAATCTTCATTTAGAATGAAAGTACCTTCATTTTTTTGCTCAAAATCGGGTTGCACAGCAGCTGCGACGATCTGAATTTTGTCGTTGTCGAGCGAATCTTCATTGAATGTCGCATCCATCCACTCTTGGACTTTGATGCTTGATTCAATGCGTTTCTTGAACTTCCTCGAACGCGAACGTGAATGCATGTCACAAGATAGACGACTCAGGTTGAATTGCAAATGCCAATACTCGACAGGATCGTTGAATCGTGAGAACGATTCCGTTTCCATGCTCTGATACCACTTGACGCAGTCGGAAAATTGCTATGGTGGAAAAATAAAGTGTTTGGTGGAAGAAATTTAGAGAGGGGCGGGAGAAGGAGAAAACACATCGGCGACGCGGGGTTTTGGAAAGGAATCGTGAAGAACACGTTGAGAGAGAGAAAGAATAACAAGAGAGAGATAAAAGAGATAAATCTCAAATTTTCATATATCATGAACTGTCCCAAAACAATAGCCTACCAACCTCTTTATATAGTAGAGGCGGAATTACAAAAATAGAAAGCGAATCAAATTTAAAATCCCACTCGATCCTAATTGACTCTAATTGATTTGAATTAAAATTTAAATCGACCTCTATCCTGATTTGACTCTAATTCAAAATTTGAAAATCAAATTTAAACTTACTAATTAATTTTGAGATCACACACGATCTCTTTATTTAAATAAACATTGCGACGACTTGAATAAACGTAAATAAAATTAACGGATAAAAATATCAAGCCCTATATATTAATTTTGTGCTGCATCACTTCTCCAACACTCTCCACAATATCTCTCATGGGACAGAATCATAAGCCTTCTCCAAATCAATAAAGATCATGCGGAGATTCTTCCTTTTAGCTCTATAAATCTCCATTGTTCTCCTCAGCAAATGGATGTCTTCAGTCGTTGAGCGACCTGGCGTGAATCCGAATTGGTTTTCTTTTATATTGGATATTTACCTCAACCTTCTTTCGATCACACGTTCCCAAATTTTCATAATGTGACACATGAGCTTGATACCTCTATAATTTAAACAATTTTGAATGTCTCCTTTATTCTTATAAAGAGGCACCACGATACTCCTCCAATCTTCAAGCATTTTCTTGCTTCGCCAAATAACATTGAATAGATTTGTAAGCCAAGTCAAATCATGCTCACCTAAAACTCTCCATACTTTTATAGGGATGTCAAATTCCGCACCTTTTCCAGGTCTCATAAACTTCAAAGCCTCCTCTACTTCTTTTCTTTGTATCCATCTGTAGCATGCACGATTCAAGTAACTTTCACTACAAGCTAGATCACCCAAAGTGATATCTCTATTTCCTTCCCCAATGAAAAGTTTATGGAAGTACTATTCCCATCTAGTCTTTATATCCTTCTGAGTAACAAGCACATGACCTTCCTCATCCTTAATGCATCTCACTTGAGAAAGGTCTTTGGTTTTTCTTTCTCTTGCTTTGGCTAACCTGAATATATCCTTCTGTCTCTCCTTAGAGTCGAGATTTTTATGTAAAACTTCATAAGCTTTTGACTTAGCTTTGCTTACGACCTTCTTTTCTTCCTTCTTCGCTATTTTGTAGTTTGTGACTGTTTCCTCTGTTCTATCCTTAGATATAGCTTTAAAGCAAGCTCTTTTTATTTTTAGCTTCTCTTGCACCCCTTCACTCCACCACCAAGCCTCCTTTTGACATGGAGCTCCTCCCTTTGACTCGCCTAGCATCTCTTTGGCTACCTTTCGGATACGAGATACTACTGCCTCCCACATCTCGTTTGCACTACCGCTACAATCCCAAGATAAATCTTCTAAAACCTTCTCCCTGAAGCTCTCTTGCTTCAGTGGAAGATTCCACCATCTAGTTCTAGTTATCTTAGAAACCCTCCTTTTCTTTACCAACCCTTTCATTTATACATCCAAGACTAACAAACGATGTTGGGTTGTCAAACTCTCTCCTGGGATTACTTTGCAGTCTTTACAACACAAGTTATCTCTTCTCCTCAACGCAAAGTAATCTATCTGTGTTCTAGTTGGCCCACTCTTATAAGTAATTAAATGTTACTCCCTCTTCTTGAAGAGTGCGTTTGCTATGAAAAGATCATATGCCGTTGCAAAATCTAGGATGACTTTTTCCTCTTCATTTCTATCCCAAAACCATGTCCTCCATGAATACTAGCATACCCTGAAGCATCTTTTTCCACATGTCCATTAAGATCTCCATCGATGCAAATCATCTCTCTTTGTGGGACTCCGTGTAGACTCTTATCCAAATCCTTCCAAAAAACTTGTTTAGTCCTTTCATCTAAACCAATTTGCGGTGCATAAACTGAGATGATATTCAGAATGTCTTCTTCAAGCACCAATTTTAGCAAAATAATTCGATTCCCGAACCTTTTCACCTCAACCACCCAATCCTTCAAATCCTTATGAGCAACCACTCCAACACCGTTTCTACCCTTATCTTTACATGAATACCAAAGTTTAAAGCCTATCTTCTCAATCTCCCTTGCTTTCTCTACAACCCATTTAGTCTCTTGAAGACAAAGTATATGAATCTTCCTTTTTTCCATCGTATCCACTATCTCCATCAACTTTCCAGTTAAAGTGCCAATATTCCAACTACCAAACCGCTACTTCCGTTGTAACCTCTTTTGGACTAGCATCTTTACTCGCATGCGTCCATTATGCGAGATCCCTTGTAAATTTTGGACTGCATCCAGGCGGTGATGCAGCGGAACTAGCTTAATTACCCGCATGCGTTCCTCATGCGAGAACCCTTGCAAATTTTGAACTACATGCAGGCTGCGATGTAGCGGCTCTTGCCAATTTTTCATTGCATTCGGGCGATGCAACGCGTCACAAGTAGAGAACGCCGCAACGAAATCTGTATGTTTGCTTAAATCCATGTTGAAAAGATCCGACTGTCATGAGGCAACTTCTTAAATAGTATTTTTTTAGAAAAAAAATACTATTTAGGAAGTTGTCTCTGACTGTTTTACGCTGGCTGTCGGCTACCTAATGCAACCCTCCTCATTTACCGAGGCTTGGGACCGGCCATGACTGAATTAAAATCAACATCGACAAAGTTGGGAGAAGACAACAAAGATGGGGAGAAAAATCAAATAAACCATCATTTTTTTCAGCTATTCTTGCATTTTCTTCTTAGCTATTTCTATTTTTTTAATAGTGATCACACATTTTTTTAATCTTTTTTTGGTGCACTCTTTTTTGTACGCAACCCCCTCCCTTTTTTTTAACAAAGAACTCTTGGCCCAAAGTTGTGCCCACATGCTTCTCTTCTCCTCTTTTTTTAAAAAACACGGCCTACATCTGGGTCCACAAAAGCAGCTCTCTTTTTTTTAATGCTGCAATTTTTTTTTAAAATAGGCACGGGGCCCTGTTGGCTAATAAACCCCCCTTCCGCACAAATACTAGGGTTCCCAATGAGGAAACCCTATCTCACGCCACGCTGCCAAGGGGGAAGTGTAGGAGGGTGCCGCCTGGGGGCTGCGGTGGGGTTGGTGTCGTCGCTCGATCTGCCTCCCTCTTGGAGGTTCTTCTTTATGTCGTGCGATGCATGCACATAGTGAGGGAGGAGATGCGATGGCGCATCTAGAGGAGCTGCATGTTGGAGTATTCCACCTGGAGAAAAAGGAGGCGCTGCCTGCGCCTGTTGGAGAAGCATCACCTGTGACCTTCTCCGACTGGATGAGGGTGAGCAACACATAAGACATGGCTTCGAGAGGAGGTTGCTGCCACTTGCAACGAGAGGAGGTCGATGCAAATATATGGCGGCGCCTATTTTGCCTGGAGTGTGCCTCCTGCGCACTTGGAGAAAGATCAGCCACCGCTGGGGGTGATGGAGTGGGCTAGATCGAGATCATGAGGGCCGGCTGGAACTCGTGCCGCATGCATGCATCGATTTCTTGTTTGCACTGACGGGGTCCTGGAACTCCTCGACATCCTCGGAGCAGCGGATTTTCAGATCTGCTCAGAAGCTTCTACAAGTTTCACAAAAATAGGGTTTCTTACAAACCCTAGGACTGATATGCTGGGAACACGAACAGAATTATCGAATGAAACTGATATGCTCGGAATTGATATGCTCTTGATAATTGAATCTAGAACTTGAACGTGATCTCTAAAGAAAAATCTTTACGGACAAACAATGAATCGAAACTCGAACAAATAACGAACATGAAATCCTCGAGAATCGAACCCGCTCTGATACCATATTAGAAAATAGAGAATGAGGAAGCGGAATGATACGCAGAGCATAGAGTAAAGAAAGAAACACTTGGAATGCTATGATTTTACGTGGGACCCTACTCCGTGAGGAGCGGGATGAAACCACGGGAGAATACCTCAAAGGGTCAGATTATGCATTGCACTTTCTCATCTGACTACAGGGGTGTGGGGCTCTATATATAGCACCCAGGAGTCTCCACATCTCCAAACTGGTAGATGTGGGACTACATCTCCACATCTCCAATCCCGGAGAGATCCGTTTACCCATCTTCCATACATATGACGAATATAACAAATGCTCCAACAAATCATGGTTGGTCTCCCTGTGGCAGGAGTTTTTATAATGTTATTGACACATAATGTTCCCCAGATTCATTTATGGTGGTTTTGTTGGTCTTTGTTTCCTCCCTTCATGATGTTCTTCATACATGAATTATTTAGGGTGTTCTAGCCCTTTGTTTTCACTTTTCACAATGAACTTAAGGAGCAAATCGAGATTTGGACATCTTTACTTTTTTGCTTTTAGCTTTCTGTACCTCTTCTCTTGTCTTATTCAAGTGAGGCATTCGCAAATAAGTTCTGAGATAACGCTTTTGTGAAAGTAAAGATCTGAGAACATTCCATTTCTTGTTTAGTTTAATATTTGATGCGTTCATGCTTTATATAGAGAGAACTCTTCATCTACATGTCCATGTATTTGAGCCTCCACCTGCATATTACAGATTCGGAAAATGGTAGGAACGGCGATCGCTGTCAAAAGGAAACTATTGCCTGGAGATATCATAGATCTGTCATTGTCCAAATTCTCACGATTTATTCTTCCACTTGCACCATCTGAAGTGCTCTTTCTAAGAGGCAATCGTTATTCCATTCGAAATCGTCCCGGGAATATAACAAGGCCAGAGATTCGAGCTCTGCTAGAATCTAAGATCATAGAAGATGGCGTAGATGACTTTTACTCAAATGTGCTGGTTCCTCAGGTTTCGAAGTTCTTGGATCCCTTAGAATCACCCTGGAAGGAGTGGTTAGACATATTGGATTCAAACACTGGCATTCCCGAGGAACAATTGACTGAAGTCAGAAACGCATGGATGGCTTGGAAGGAGAAACCATGGGAACATGAACAGATCATCAATCCACTTTGCAGAACTCAGCTTGGGGCTATTTGATCTTGGGCAGCAAGACAACCATTGACAGATTCAGCTCCATTGTACACAGTCATATTGGTAAACTAGTTGGTATTCTTGTTATATATGCCTCAGGTTGCTAGCTTTTTATAAAACTAGTTTCCCATCTATGTAACAAAGGAATTGCTGAATTATACCATTGTTTTCTATTGTATTCTTCCGCTATACAATAGGTCACATATCTGCATAGCATTTAAATAGCTGGGTTAATGTTCTTCATTGGTTACGAAGAAAAAAATTATCTTTGATGCCTGTGTCAAGGTGTTCATTTGTACATAGCATAAAGAATGTTGGTTTGTTATAAACGCCTTGTTGGAATAATGTAACACTACAACGTTTGTTTAAGTTAAGATATTCTTGTTTGTCTGTAAAATAACAAAGATGGCATAAAATGACAAATGGATAGCCATTGAGGAGAAGATGGAGATAAGTTTGGTGCGAAATTTGAGATCTTGATTGTGTTCGGTTGTCTTCTATTGTGCTGTGTAGGCAATGCCTCCACCCCTTATATATAGCCTAAGTACATGATCCATCGTCCTATCCCTATAAAGACTACATGTAATACAATTCTTTTATTATTATGATTAAGAGTCCACTTCTTTTAGGATTCCAAATCCAATTGTTTAGCTCATAATCGTAACAATCTCGCTTTCGAGTTGAATTCATTGATGATCTCTAGTCATCCTGAGTCTGCACTGGTCTATACTTGTCATTTACAAGTTCCTCTGACAAGAACTTACTGCCAGTATGTATCACACTTGTTGCTAGGTGCCCTGACGTGTCTCTTCTTGGGCACCCTCGTATAATTCAATATTGGGCTTTTCAACGTGACATCATACATATCTTGTAACCAGAGAGTGTCATCATTCTCCGGCAAAGCTGTACTCTCTCTTTGTGGATGCTTTTGCAACAAAGATGTCAGCAACATGTTGCTCCCATCTCGTAGTGTTCTTAGGAAAAAATAGAGTTCCATTACTTGTCATGACCTTCCTCTCAAGCATATATACATTATCCAATATCGTCGTTCTTCACATCAACATGCATGCTCCTCTTCTTACTATGAAAACTCCACATATGATGGTAGCTCGATGTCGTCATGATCCAATCATTTCCACCAAAATTAGATTTTTTGTGGTTTTAGGTATGTGTTTGACACCTTTCAGAGTTCGTACCGCCCCATCAAACATGCAAAATTACACGGATCCAACTCCTTTAATTATGTTGAACCTTAGAACTTCTTTCCTTTCTCATTCTCCGTCTCTGACAATTAGCTATCATGTAACTTTCCTTTTCACAATAGAAGCATCTGATTGGACTATGTGTCTTAGATAGAGCTTTGAACCTCATTTCCATTTATATAGTGTTTGCTTTCTGTCATCGGTACATGACCTTTATCATTTGTTGCCTCATCTATATTGAGACTAATTTATAAGTAACGACACTCTTCTTGATTTGCTTCTTAAGTATTCGATTCTTGCCCTACTATATATTTCTCGAACTTTTAAATAGCATGGTTGTCTCCCCCCAATAGAGCCTTTTCATGAGCAGCCACCGAGGAGCATGAACCATCTCATCCAATGTGACGATCTCCTTTCCAGGGAGTGACGTGATCATAATACGATTGTAAGATGGAATAGAACTCAACAATATGAGTGCCTTATCCACCTCCTTGAGGAGAGACTCATTTCTAGGTTGTCCCCTTAGGTGTAAGCACGTTCGTCAGAATCTTGTTCAGCTCATCTAAGTGCTCCTCCAACTTTCTACCATTGACCATCTTTACATCATAGGGCTTCTTCAACAATACCCTAAATGTGGAAGATTTGTAGTAATGTTGTCCCTTGAGCTTCTTACACATCCTTGCTGGATCATCCAGTTCCATGACTTCGCAAAGAGTGCTGTCCAGATACGAACTGTCCAACTTGTCTAAATGTGAAAAAAACCCTTATCTGGACTCTTGAATGTCCTCAGTTGTTCTTCAATTGTTCCCAATTTCATTGGTTCACCATTTACAGCTTTCGATGAACAAACATGTTGTTCTGTGTCCTGTTGTCGATATCGAACCTAACTCTAAAACCACTTGTTAGAGAAAATAATCGCACAATTAACTACATAGAAGCACGTGATAAAGAAGACACACAGTTGATCACTTTTCATAAGCACTGGAGAAGAAAAATCACTAAGAGAAAAGAACGAGTACAATTCTATCCTTCCCTCGATCTATTCCTCTCTTCTCTGCATCTTTTTCTCTGTTGTTACTTGTATCTTGTTCTTGTCTTCTATTCAGTTATGGAGGTGATTCCTCCCCTCCTCTAATAATAGCGCAAGTATATAACCCATAATTTCTCTCTTATAAGGACTCGAGAATACAACTCTGTTATTATGATTAGGATCTTCAGTCCTACCATTTGACTCTTAATCCTAACACTAGATTGTATGTGCAATCATGATTAGATGGTCATTGTGGCCATACAGCTCTTGTGCCATGGAACACAACAAGTGATATGATTCCATAGTTCCTGTGAGCCACTCAAGGTATGCTTCAAATCCATTTGTATCAGTCAATGTTCAGTTGTAGGAAGATTTTGGGGATTTCATGTTAGTTGCTAAGTTGATTTGGAAGTTCAAGCTGTCTCTAAGTTCTGCTATTCATGGGGATGGTGAGAATGAAGATGTTTGTGGTTGTCTGGGAGTAGGTGGAAGCTCGAGGCAGAGGTACAGTTGCTAAGAGGACCGGGGTTGTGTTGAAAGCACTGTGGTTAAATCGTTCCTCCTTCCATTGATGGCTACAAGCCTCACCATGTGCATGAAAGGGAATTTGGTAGGATACATACCATGGCCACAATAACCTAGTCACCGCGATTGCAAAATATTAGTGTGCTGTTTGGCAACGCGGAGGTGATGTACTGAAATATGGTCTTCAGTACCCTTTGCCTTTTGTTGATAACAATTTGGTTTATAGTTGATGCTTTTGACTTCTGTAATGTTAGTTAAACCAGGTTAATAAATTATATCTGATGTCTTTTGGCTTCCAAGTTATCGTCAGTCATCATCATATTATTGGTTATTTTCAAGTGATCAACGGGAGAACAATTAAAAATCTTCGAGGTCAAAGTCCTGATGGATGCAGAAACAAAAGAAGATATCTGAATTCCAGATCTTGGTACAGTTTTTTCCCTTTGCTGGTTTTACAATGGTGTTTGTAGGATTTTTTAACGAGATGTGGTTTCCTCCCTACTTTTCTTGGCTAAGATTACGGAGTTGAAAATTTGTGATGTGATGGATTTATATACACCATTGGAAGGTGAATGATGAGATACCTTCTAGAATCTATTGACTTGCGACTTTGACCTTTATTTCCCCCCAATAACACTCCGACCTTTGCTTTTCTTAGATAAAATAATATAAGTAAATAAGAATCAGAGGTGTAATAGACATTTGTGCATTGAGAAACAATAAGAATTGAGTTGGTTTTCATGTTTAAGGAAATGTTAGTAGAAAAAAAAGGAAAACAATTATATTATCCTTCACTTGCTTTTATGTAGTTGTAGAGAATACAATAAGTTTTTTTATGTGCAATGTCAAGATTTGACTTGTGATTTGTAAGAAAATTTCGGATATAGATACGGATATGATAAAGGCTTTTGGATTCAGATCCGGATATTCGAATACAATATTTAATATTATTTTATATATTAGTTAATATAATATAAACTACAACCATGTGTTATTATATTAGTATTATATATTATATAATACATTATATTAATGATATTAATAAATTTTTTTGTTTGGGCATGGGCATGAACAAAACTTACGTAATCTTATCCCCTTTTTTTGCTGTCGGTAAAGAATGCAGGTCATCTCGATACTTGTGTCATGATACAACTTATTTATATTTCATTGTCATTTTTAAAATCATTATGAACTTTGATAAAAAAAATTTAGTTCGTGTTAGTATGTGATCTTTATTCGATCCGTCTTCCGATTCCATGTTTATTGGATATATATTTGGATTTTACTCTTTATTCGATTCATATTTGGATTAGCTCTTTATTCATTCCGTATTCAGGTCCACTCTTTATTCGATCCACATTTAGATTTGATAAATATCCGATTCAGATTCGTATCCGTATTTTTAAGGATATGGTTTCCATAATGCATATCCGTATCCGTATTTGTATTCGATAGAGATGATGCGAATGTGGATATGGAAATAGGCATTATCCGATCCGTATCCGATCCGTTTTCATCCCTATTTGTCAGGGGATATTGTTTACCCATATCACCCCATTCATCCAAACACTCTTTCTCTTGTCAAAATTCCTAACCCTAATATCCCATTTTCTTCCTCTAGGAACACCATCACTGCAGGCAGCTCGCATAACTCTCAACTTCATGACGAGGAGAGGAAGAGTAACATGGCAAGGGAAATGTGCCTCTCTATATACTTTCTTGATTTAGTAGTGTTCCCTATCTCTCCATCCTTGATTTGGTTCTCAGTTTCTCTTGAGATCATGGTAATCATTCACACTTATGTCCTTTTGTTTCCTTGGAATCTATGGTTTAGTTCGAGTGCACATACGAGAGGGAACACAATTCTTAGGATCAAAGGCTTCGTGTGACTTCCGTTGTTTTCAAGAATATTAGCTTTCAAGGTGATTATTCAATTTTGTATGTATATCATTTCTTGATGTTAGCAGTTTTGGTCTACGTTTTTCATGTTGTAGGGATGAGTTTTGCACATATTGTGAAAGGCTTATTTATGAACACGATATGATATATTGTATATGGATACATAACAGGGATAATATGCAAGGATATAACCAAACACTACATTCAAACATCATCATTGATATCATCATTGATAGTTTAGTCAAGGGTTTTTATTTGTTATGCTCCTATGAGATAATGCAATATTAATTATGTCCCTCCCTTTTTAAGAATATCAGTTCAGGCCCTGATTTCTTCTACAATGATCACTTGTGTCGTTCCGTTAGTCTCACCATCAATGAGTTGAATTAAATCATATTTATTCAAACCATGACGTAGTTGAAGGGGGGCATAATAGGAAAAGAACTCCATCTCCTCCTCATCCCATCCTCCTCCTTCAAGGGATTGTTTGTTACATTAGGGAATTGTTTACTAGTTGTAAATGACATCTTAATCGACCCAAGAATTTCTAGAAATTTTGGAAAAATCATATTCATGATTGAAATGGATGATTTATCGATATAAATACAAAACTTTTGACAATTTGGAGCACGGATGGATGTGTAGTTAGAAGAGAGAAAATAAAGAGGAAGAAGAAGGCAATGGATCTTCACCCATCACTAGAGCCGCAACATGCAGGGTTGGAGGTTAGGGGTGATAGGGTAGGTGGTAGGGAAGAGATGGAGAAGGTTGCAGGCGGTGGAGTGGGGTAGGTGTAGCTCGTGGTTGTGGGATGACGATGATAAAGGAAGGACTGGAGAGGCTGGAATGGGAGGGGCTAGCGGGAAGAAGGAAGAGGAGCGATATCGATGGAGGAGGAGGGGCGATAGCAGAGGAGGAAGGGCTAGACTGGGAGGGGCTGGCGTGGAGGAGTAGGAGGGCCAGTTGCAGCGGAAGAAGGGATGGAATGGGAGGGGCTGGTGGGGAGGAGTAGGAGGAGGGGTGGAGGTGGTAGAGAAAGGGCTGGAATGGGAGGGGCTGGCGGGGGGAAGAGGAGGAGTAGGGGTGGCAACGACGAAGGAAGGGCTGGAATGGGAGCGGCTGGGAGGGGGAACGATGGCGGAGGAAGGACTAGAATGGGAGGGGATGGCGGGGAAGAGGAGGGGTCGCAATCGAGGAGGAGGAGGAGGAGGGGCGACGGTGGTGGCAGAGGATGGCTGGAATGGGAGGGGTGGTCGGATGTGGAGGAATGGGTGTAGGAGGAGGGACTCGAAGGGGAGGGTCGTATTAGGAGGAGGGATTGAAACGGGAGGTGGAGCACGGGGTGGAGGAGGAGGAGGAGGACATTTCCATCCTTGTTTTTTTTTAATTTACCCTTGTGACCTTGACGTTAACATCCGTTTGGGATACGGATGGACGACAACTAACCTAAAAAGGATACAAGTGATCATTGTAGAAAAAGTTAGCGGTAGAACCGATGTTCTCAAAAAGAGAGGGGCGTAACTGATATTACAATATCTTAGAGGAGCACAACTGATAAAAACCCTTTAGTCAATATTCAAATGTTGTCATGATAATTTGATAACAAGAGACTAAGCAAGGTCGATGTTGAAACGTCACCATTGGTTAGCTTAGATGGACATATAAATGTCTAGTAAAACCTCTAAAAACATTTTCAAACAATTCTTTAGCCATTTAGCCACCGTTTAAATGTTGACATTATTCAGAGGTCAAGGACGACACTAGTTATTAAGTGTTTATTTAACCTAGAACGACGAGCCTAGGGTGACATATCTCAATGACAATAAATAAATATCAACTTAGAATAGGGTGATGTTAAAATGTCTAACTTAACGTTTATATGTCATATAAGGATCATATTATGGTATTGTACAATTTTATATGATAAAAGTTTAAGCTTGTAATTCTAATTGCAATAAGTCGTAAGTCATTATTTTGTACATATTTCAATTGAACTAGAAATTCCTAAAATAAGATGGTTAAAGACAAACGAAAAAATGTATTTAGAACACGAATCTTAGAATCTTTGTAAATTATCTTCTCAACCTTGTAAAATTCATTATTATCACCTTGACCTCGTAAAGTTGCTAATCCTTACATGACAGACCCCTAGGTTAGCAGTCATCTACTATCCACTGACATTATTTCCCCAAGGTCGAATGCCCTATCCCCCCCCCCCCCCCAATTTGAAGGATATTGGAACTGGATGGTCTGATATACCCCTCATTTCCCGACAACTATATTTGAGCATCCACCACCATATTTGAAATCTCCACATTAGAATAAGAGTGAACCCGGATAAAAGCTGGAGACAACCGACCATTTTTTTACTACATGTCCAAGCGGTAACAATACACGTTTCTCAACCGATATTACATCAATCTTTATAATACAATATTCTTATTTTACATGGCTACATGGTTACAAGAGATGGACCAGCTCTTTGCTTCCAGTGTCTCCGCCAACGATCGAGTGAATTGCGACCAATGAAGCTTTGTTGCGCTGAAGGCATCCTTGAGACCATGGAGTAAGGGAAGGAAGTTATACACATGCTAGGATCGAAGAAATAAAGAAGATATGGGTGAACTTGCAAATATAAGAGTGGAAATCAAGAACATATGCTTTCATGTGAAGGTCATGTCAATATGTGTACTTATATTCCTTGCTACTAAAATCGAGTAGAATGTCTTGAGAAGAAATGAGTGAATTACCTCTATGTCAGTGGAATGTCGTCTCTCATCACCACATTGTATTACTAGTCGCTCCAGATTTTAAGTACTTGAAATATGGCCAATAATGCAACCAAGAAAGAAGTCCCAATTCATTCACATTCACAGAGTGTCGTCCATTCAACATTTACCTGTTCGTCATACAACTTAGTTATGCAATAAGACACGAGTGCAGATCGAAAGACATTGTGGCTTTCAAATTCAGCCCCATTTCAAATGTTGGGACATCCATGTCTACTCTAGCATCAATCCCCTCATAGTCACTCAAATTATCTACATCAAATCAAGGAGATGATGCTAGTTATTTTCATAAATAAGTCCATCTATGTCATATGCATCATCACTCTCCTCCACATTGTCATCTACATCACTGTAATTGCTATCAAACAAATCGAAATCATTTGGTTTATGGTTGTCTTTAGTGGTCATTTTTGTAGCCACTGACCTTGTCCATCTGCGATTATTGGACTGGTAGTGGGTGTTTCTTCGATGACCCTAAGCTCCCACCTTCTTCGGTAATGGAAATACGAACAAAATCCTCATCGCCACCATGTTACCCATTCCCACTTTCTGCCACCCCACTGGTACTAGGCCCACCTTCTTCTGTACCAACATCGTCCATACCTTTAGCCACTACACCTGCATCTCATCCACCCACATGCCCACCATCTATCTCACCATCACCACATGCTCACCCTCAATCCCACCATTATCATTCTGTACTTCGAAATCAATCCACTACCAAACCTTCTTACCTGCTCATTTCTCACCCATGTTCTAATCCGGTTGGTTATATGTAAAGGTCAAGGTCATCTTACAGCTTTCAACGCCATCAAGATTAGCTTCAACATTCTTGAGACTGGGGATTGATATGTAAACTTTAACCCCTTTGACCTATGTTCCCCATATGACCTCGACTTAGACGAGGCAGAAGATTTTCCTGGAGTGGAATCTAATTCGATGAAGTTAGAGCATTGTCGATGAGGGCGATGGAGTCAAAGAGGAAGGGATGCGAAGGAAGGTCGGAGCAGAGATGATGAGTGTGATGGGTTCGAAGAGGAATGGGAGAGGTCAAAGAGGAAGGGGAGATTGAAAGGCTTCATTCCAAAAGTCTCTATATTCGAGCCTTCATACCTAAGACTCTACTAAGGATATGTAACTGACATTTGGTGATCCTATCATACATGGGTTGCACTTATGTACTCTGGTTTGGTTATGTAGCACAATGCATGGAAGGATGGTCCATTGTGTTAGATAGAGCAACTTTATGGATCGAGATTATAATAACGAAGCTTATTGAATCGAGAAGATAATTTACAAAAATTCTAGGAGTCACAGTGTAAAAATCTCAAAAAAGAAATAGTTATCCAGAACTTGGAACTATGACCCAAAGATCCATCATAAATTATTTGAAAATTTTAATAATGGAAAATCAATGTAGATTGGGTGGGTATTCAGATGAGACAGAAGGTTGCATAACAGTTTGACTGGATTTCTAAACCTAGAGTCAATAAAGTTGAATTAATATTGTAGTATGAAAAATTGCCGATTGGATTAGATTGTTTAAGATAAAAAACAAAAAATAGAGAGAAAAACATGGTTGTAATTTAATAATTATAATAAAGCAACCCAAAGAATTTTGATTTTAAAGGCAAATCTTTTTTAAGTTATCATGCACTTCTTTCTAACTTTTATTTTGCACTATTAATGTTTCCTCACTTGTTGTCATTTCAGTTACTACTTGTTAATCAGGTAATTTTATTTTGTTTTACTTTATAGTAATTTCAACTTTTGATGTATAACAAAATTTAGCTTTTAGCATATTATTTGTCTAGGGGATTCTTTTATAATTTGTGAATGAAATCATGTAGCAAATATTTTTCCTTTAGAGCAGCTTTTCTTACATTTGGCTTTGTAAATATTAGCTATTGACTTGATCTGAGAGAAAAAAAGCATTCAATGATTCGAAAATGATGTCATCACATCTACATGTGTCAGGAAAGCATGGGTTCTGTGAGCCCAACTTGGACTTAACTTGATAAGAGCTACAAAGCTATTGAGTTCGAGTCCAAGTCAAATGAATGACTCGTTAGGGTTATCGAACCAAGTTCAAGTTGAGACGTGCTCAAGTCGCTAGCTTGATTTGATAAATCATTCTATTATATTAATTTTTACAGCATGTGCATACATGATGTATGCATATGATGTGGAAATGGTGCATCACCAGCAAATTATTTGGGGTTCTATGATATCAACCACACACTCTCTCTCTTAATTCCTAATTTCTCTCTAATTTCCAGCTCCATATGTACTATTACAAATATGATTTAAAAAGTAACACAAGTTACAAAACCCATACATGCCATACCCACCCTATACCCATTTTTGGTGCTACGGCTCCTCTCCCATCTCTTCCATCATCTTCAATCGGGCTTCTCCTTCATGCACACGTAGCACAAATGCTCCCAACGACCAGTACGACTCTACAACATCTGTCTTCTCCTTCATGCAAAAGCATTACATGTTTCCATCCCCATCCCTACTAGAAATAATTTAAATATTATTATTAATAATAAGATTACTAATGAGTTCAATTGCTTTTTCTAAGAAAAATAACATATAAGGAATACAAATTAGTTTACCATAAAAAGACTTGTTTAGAGGTTCCTGAGCCAACCCAACTCGAACTCAACGAGTTCGAGTCAGCATTCATAGGCATGACATTTATCGAGTCAGTTTTGTTATCAAATTTAAGTCTCAGTCAGGGCTGGACTAACTTGTTCAACTCAATAGACACTCCTATTCACATTAAATAGCATAGGATGACACATGCAATATGTTAAGCAAGTTGATATACTAATTAAGTTTAGAGATCAAATACTCTTGTCATATGTAGGAGGTTGGATAAATAGTTGATGTAATATCCAAGACTTGATTCATTTGCGTGGCTCCTTGATCTCATTGATTATGTTTCCTTATACTTTGCTTGGCTCCCTCATTAACATAACAAAATTTATACATCATCTCTATTACACAGCTTGAAATTGACTTCTAATGCACAATACATTGTAAAGAGACTTAGAAATATGCTATGAAATATTCTTTACTTATTATGTCTCGCATGAAGCACAGAGTACTTGATCGTTGTCTTTCAACCATAGCCATTGTCATGGTCAATCAATTTATTAAGGTTATGTTCACTTCGGGGCTACCCTTCTAAAAAAGATTTATCCATCGGGTTTCTATTAGGTTACCCATCAAGTTACTCTATCTCAAATCCTTTACCACACTTCTAAGACCCATTAACCTACATCTCTTCTTTCAATCAAATCTTCGTTAGCATATCTTTCTCTCTTTTTTAAATCAAATCCCCATTAATACCTCCTTACCCTCATCTTTTTTCACTCAAATCCCCATCAAAATATCCTCTTTCTCCATCTAGTAATTAAATGAAAGAAATATAATGCTATCAATCTTATCAAGATACATATTACAAAATAATCAGCGACGAATCATTCTTCCAAAATCCAATAATAGTCATATAATATATACCCCCACCAATAACTACCTCGCAATCCAAACAACAAAACAAACAAAAAAATAAAAGGATATATAGATCCATAACCCTAAGTAATTTCATAATTACGTACATAACCCTGCGTAATCATGAATTACTCGAGAAACTGAGTTATGGGTGCCAATCACAAGTGTAATCCTCTGTAACGTGAAGGGTTGGTGCCTAACTAGGGTTGGGTTACCACCTACCCCGCTGATGAATCTCCATTTCACCTTTATTCTATCATTTGGCCTAAAAATCATAGTTAATGCTTGTAAATAGCATTATTTTCTACATGTTAACATTCATTATTTATTCTATTTACTGTATATAAAATATTGTTTTTAATGGCAAATTATAAAACAGAGAGAAGAAATGAAAATGAATAAAATACTAAAGGTATTTTATGACCCTAAACTCCGAGACCAAGTCAAAAATTGAGTTGGTAAAAAAGGAATAAAGTAGGGAAAGATACGGACCAAGAATATAATAAAAACACATATCTTTTATTCATTCAATAAGGCATTTTTGGGCCTATTTTAGTCTTTATTATTATTCATTCGTCAAATAAAGAAACTTTGTACATGAAAGTTGTAGATAATAAAATAAAAAATACAAAATTGAGTTTGAACAAAAACAATACACAGTTTACTTTTTATACTTTGAATAAGATTCTAAAATCCCAACTTCACAGACCCATATCTTCCAAATAAAACTCAAAATATATCAAAATCATCTTTAATCGTATATAACTTTTAATAAGCTTTTTAATGAAGGGCGGTTTTATAATTTTTGGAATTAAGGTGTAAAAGTTAGGGTTTAGACCATCATTGTATAGTATACTCGAATAAAATATTCATTTTATTCAGTCTTTATTATTTTATAATTCTATATTTTTATAATTTCTCAATTATTATTTATAACTCATGTACATATTAAAAAGAAAATAAAACCATAAAAACCAAATAAAATAAATCCATATAAATATATGGGTAAAATACCTATGCTAATACCTGTAAATAAATAAAAGTGAAATTCATTCTTTCAGTATTTATTATTTTATTTTTTTATACTACTGTAAATATTATCTATGTTATATTAAAAATATAAAGATCAAATAAAACCAAAAAAATACATTAGAATAAATGAGTGTACAAATTACATAGATGAATATACAATAACTATACCTATATAATAAGTAAATTTATTTATTTAAGTGTATAAAATATATCATAAAAATATAATAAACATATTTTTATATACTTAAAAATAATTTATAAATATATAAAATAATAGAATAAAATAATAAAATTAAAAATACAAAATAAAAATAAAATATCCAACCCTAAAATTTAACTAATAATAAATAACATCAAAAAAATATATAAAAATCATAATAAAATACTACATAAAATAATGATTTTTTTATTTTATAATAAAATTTTAATAAAATAATTAAATTTAATTAATTATTTCAAATATGGGGGTTATTTTGTCCTTATGTGGACTGACGTGGGCAATTACGGCCCAGGGTTTGTTGACCCCCGATCAACTCCCCCTGGTGCTTCTGACTTTTGTCAGACTAGTCGAATCCCCCGATTTTAGCCATTTTTCCTACTTCCCCTGGATCTCGTCTACCCTCGATCCCTTCACGAGATTTCATCATAGATGTTCCAAGATTCACACCGACTCTGCAGATTTCTTGTGCATATCATCGATTCCTTCATAACCCTAGGTCAATAAGGGTGCACATACTTGTGTTTAAATAAAGACCTTCGCCTTCCTTCTTCAAATTTGGTCATCCCCATAACCCTAAAGTCCATGCATCCATCCTAGATAGTCTCTACATGACAGGTGGAGTACCCTTGAGGGTCCGAGCGGGCTAAGGGAGGATGATGGTGCACCCACGATGGCTCGTCGACCGCCTTTGTTCTTTTCCTTTGTCGGTAGGTACATCCCCATTTCATTTTCCTAGGTAGTTCTAGCTTGTAGGTTCGATTTTATGCTTTTTATTTCGTGTATTAGTTAGTAATTTAGTGTAGTATAGGTTGGTCCCCTCGTCGGAGCTCTTGAGCTTCGACCATGCTTTCACTGTAAACACCATTGTCCCCGACCATCCTTTCCAATCCCTTCGCTTACCCTACCGCTTCTTCGCCTTTATTCCCACTTTGACCACCCAAATCAACCCGTGATATGTACTCATGTGCTTCCTCCACCATTCTCGCTGAAGCACACCCCATATCACCCCATCTCTGACCTATTCCACGCCTAACCGGGTCGAGGGACTTTGCCCTCGACTCGTGAGCTTGTTGATGCAGTAACCACATGCGAAGGGGCCCGTCTAGGTAAGGTTCCAAAGCACCTCCAGTAAGTTTTGACCTCCAGGGCTCGATTAGTAAGCCCCAGACCATTTTGAGGATGGATCAACTACGAACCCCCCCTCGCGCTCCTGTGGAGCTACTTCAAGACGAAGGAGAAGCTCGGGGGAGGAAGGAAGTCAAGAATGAAGGTCGGGGAGGAGGATCTTCTTCCCTGTTCTTCGTGGATAACAGTGTTCGTCGGATCAAGGTGATCGCCCATTTCTAATCCTGACTGTTCAATCACACGACACTCTAGTCGTCTGATGAAGCCCCAAATTGAATCAACACTGTAGATCGGTGAAGCATCATCAGATGATCTGAGCCGGTCACATGGATAAGTGGGGCGCATCACACCGTCTGCTCGCGCGCGCCTGTTGGGGTAAATACAAAACTCATCCCCGCTTTTTGTATTTCATTATTATCTTGTAAATAAAATAGTAAAGTGTAAATAAAATGGACATTTTTGTATTATGATCCGTGTATTTATTGTTATTTGCAAATGGATAATGTCCAGCTCAGCTCACGTGTAGTCCCACATACTTTTTGTATTCAATTTTAATCTAGTAAATCTAGGAAAATTGCATATATGCCCATGTTCTTTATTTTATTTGCACATATGCCCTTCCCAGTTATGTATTTTTGGTACTTGAATTTCATCTATTAAAAATAACATCCTTGCTCTAAAAATTATGCAAAAATAAGGCTAGATGTCTGCCAAAATGTACTTTAGCATCACATTTTTATTTTACATTTTTGGCATTTTAGCTATTTATTAAAATTAAAATGAACATATTTTCCCCTATTTGTTTTACAAAATACCAAAAAAATATAAAAACATTTTGAAAAAATCCAAAAAAATATATGTTATCTATTTTATCGTATTTTAACGCTAAACCAAAAACCTTAAAATAGATTATGAAAAAGATTAAAAATAAAAATGCTCCAAAATCCAATAAAAAATAAAAATTCCACAAAAGTCCCAAAAATATTTCTATATATTTTATAATTTTCTTTATATAATTATCAATATATAAAAATTGATTTGGATAATTTTGGATTTTCCCTCTTTTTAATATTCAAACCGATTTTAGTCTACTATTAAAACCATGATTTGGGATATTTTCTATTTTAAAAATCCATAAAAATTAGCAAAAAAAAATCAGAAAATTCATAAAAACATTAAAAAATATATAAAACTCGAAAAAAAATTATTTTCTATATTTTCTTTATCTTTAGTAGTGTCTATAATTATATTACTATATATTGTATAAATAACCTTTTATATTCTATTGTCTATTATAAAAAGAAAAAAGGAAATTAGAAAATCAAATAAAAAATACAAAATTATAAAACTAGAAACAAAATATAAAAATTAAAAGTATATATAATTTAAAATATACAAAAATAATAAAAATGAATAAGAGAAAGGAACAATTTTTGCTTTTCATTGCAAAATCTACCGTTTGCTCCCTGAGTTCGATCTCTATACATGCTTACACCTATATATATTTGTTGTAAAGTTACAGTAAATTTTAACTCCACATTTTTTATATTAATTGCTTGATTTATTTGTGGGTTAATTGTTGATTGATTGAGATTTCGTCTGAGGTCACTTCGACGGTTGTGGATCCGCCTTGTGGATCGACAAGACTTCAACAAAATTTCAGTCGTTACTCGCCCCAGTTAAGCTGATCCCATCGAGGTAGATCGAGTGGCTACGAGTTGTTCCCACCATTCGTGTGCACGAGGGTGACCATGATGATACGACATGTCAAATCATGAATAGTAGATGAAGGGATACTGGTTTACCACTCCTGCCCTCGATTGTGTCACCCCCATTCCCTCCCGCCCTCGACTCTCCATTGTCCTCTTCAAGTCTACGAAGAAGAAGCCTCTCCTGCACCTTCCCCCTTCCTCCATCACCGAGCATCATCGGGGAGGAGCGAAAAGCAAAGGTATCACTCATCCAAGTTGATTTTCTCCATCTAAACCTCATCACCGAGCATCCTTTCCAATAGAGTTACAAATTATGGCTTCTCGTCATTCGTGTGTACTTAGATCACTGAGGGGGTTGTGATCCCATTCCCAATTAGTCAGCATTAGCGATTCAGATCACTTCGAGTTTGTTGCTGATAACATAACTAAAAGCGAAGACAATGATGAACTCAGTGGTCTTGAGTCTAAGAACAACTACCATTATCTGTTGGATCCAGAATTATAGGATGTGGATGACTTCAAAGGTCCGAGATTTGGCAGTGACCCTTACATTCCCGACTTATCAATTGGAGCAGACTTCGATGATCACGATGAATTCAAGTTTGCGTTGTGTATATACTGTCTGAAACATGAGTTTGATGCTAGATATATCAAAAGCGAAGTAGTAAGAGGAACAATTGTATGCAAGGGAGATGAGTGCAAATGAGGATCCATGCATCTACAATCCAAGACAATATGCATTTTTGAGTTAGAACTCTGCAAGGGTAGCACAACTGTTCCTTGGTGAGTAGGGTTGGTAACTCATTGGCTTCACAAGAATGGATTTTGAAGCACATTGAAGGTTGGATCAAGGACAATCATGATATGTCTGTCAATGCCATCTCCCATCGGATATCTGATGAATCTTCATTTCATAACCTTTATTCTTTCATTTTGGCCTTTAACCCTAGTTAAATACATGCATATATCATTATCTTGTATAAAAATAACATCTATTATTTACTATGTAAATATTGTATAAAATACTTTTTTAAATGTCGAAATAAAATAATAAAGAAAAGAAAAAGAATGAAATGCCATAGGTATTGAATGACCCTAAACCCTGAGACCTACGTATCATGATGATTGGGTTGACAAGGAATAAAGTAGGAGGACATAAGAGCCAAAATACAATAAAAATCCTCATTTTTATTCCTCAATAAATTCTTTTTAGGACCTATTTTATCATTTATTATTTATACTTCAAATCAATAAACTTTGTATATAAAAGTTGTAGATAAAAATACATAAAAAATACAAAATTTAATTCATATAAAAACAATACATACTGTACCCTAGACACTCAAAATAAAAAGCCAAGATTAAAACTTCACATGTCTGTATCTTACCCATATTTTATCAAAATTTGACCAAACTCACCTTTAATTATATATAAAATTTAATAATCTATTTAGTGAAGATGGTTTCATTCAATTTGGAGTTAATATGTAGAAGTTAAATTTTGAACCCCTATTGTGCAATCAACTTGAATAAAATAATTATTTTATTTAATCATCATATTTTCCATATTTTTATATTTGTATAATTTTAGAAATAATATATGAAATACATATACATAATTAAATAAAATAAAACCATGAAAATCACAATAAAATAAATAAGTATACAAAGTACATAGATGAATTATTATACATACACCTATATAATAGAGGTCGGGGAGGTTGTTCTGTGTAACAGCCAAGTTGGTTGTTACACGGAGCAGTTTCCCCCATATTTTTTTTCAACATTTTTTTTCATGTATATTCATCTATATATCTCTCCTACATTTCATTCAAATTTCGTGAGAAACAGATATGCCTAAGCCCTCCATCTAGAATAGGTTGATTACAGCAAAATTCTGACCATTAAAATTACTTGTTCTAGATGTAGGGCTTAGGAGTCTCTGTTTCTCACGAAATTTGAATGACATGTAGGAGGAATATATAGATGAATATACATGAAATATTTTTTGAAAAAAATAAAAAAAATGGTGGAAACTGCTCTGTGTAACAACCAACGTGGCTGTTACACGGAACAACCTCCCTTTTTTCTATATCAAATACACCGATTTATTTAAGTATAGAAATGAACTCAGAAAAATAAAACAAAAATATATTTATATATACATAAAGAAGTTATAATTATATAAATTATGTATATAAAATAATAAAATCAAAAATAGAAAATAAAAATAAAATACATATTATATAGGTAAATATACCTATACTTGTACAGATAAAAAGTGTCATACAACAAATACATAAAAATCAGATTAAAATACTAAATAAAATAATAAATATTTTCATATTTTAAGTAAAATAATAAATCATTTATTATTTTATTTCGATTATTTTTTGAATTTAAATTGTGTTTTGTCTTGTAATGGGTGACATGGACTAATAAGGACCAGTCTTTAGTTGACCTTGGGCAACTGACCCAGCTTAGCCTAGGTCTGTCAGACCTCTTGCTCAATTTTTCCACTCCGATTCTTTCATTATTTTTCTTCAATTCCTTCTTAACTTTTGAGCCTCGATCCATGGACTTTTACGTCGTCTTCACTCCTCAATTAATGGATCACTGAGTTAAGTATTTTGCCCGAGCTAAGTCGACCTTGTACATATACCTCTCGTCCTCCTCCATTTGAAATTTAATCCCCCTCTGGCCTCGAAATACATGGATTTCCTCACGCTTGAGTTTCCTGTTGATAACAGGAAGCCATCCGAGTTTTTTGGAATGGGGGAAGAGATCTGAAGGTGGTGATCCGAGCATTGCCGACCATCTACGACAGAGCTCCTCCAATCTCCTTCTAGTGAGGTAGATTCATAGTTGATCGTCTCTTTCTATTCCAAGGACCTAGATTAGAGTAGATTATTTTTTTATTTTACTTAGTTTTGCATTTTATTTGGTTATATTGCAAATTCGTAGTTCGTTGGAGCTCAGCTCCGGCCATCATTTTCTTGTCTTCCACTCATTCTCCGACCCACATTCACCTCTGCCTCGCTTCACTGTGCTTCACCTACACCCCAGTCCCCTTCATCCCCCTTGACCATCCTCATATCAAGAGATCCGTGCATCCATCTCCATCGCTCACTGGAGGCCCTTTGCCACGACTCATCACCAACCATTCCCCCATAAATTCGAGTTTTGTGCCTCCTACATTTCTTGGATTAGCTAACCCTGCAGGTCATGAAGCTCAGAAGCCTTAAATGAGGAGATTTTGATAGAATCATAAGAACATGGTGCTTTGCAACTTCTTTGACCTCTGAGGACTCCTCCGGTAGTCCTCGGACCTATCTAAAGCACTTAATCGTTGTTGGGAGCTGTCAGGAGCATTTTGAGCCTTATCATACAACCAGAGATCATCAGAGATGCTCTGGAGATCAGATCAAAGTTCGCCTTTGCAGGCGTTCCTCCCTGTTCTTCCTCCGGGGTCTTCCACCGTCGGATTATCGAGGCGCTCCATATCAAGCAGGTGTCATCGGATGAATGCACCCTTATCCATCAGATCAATCGTTGGGATTTAATCCCAGCCATCCCACGTATGAAGGGTCTTCCACCATCCACGATGCGACACATGTATTAGTGAGGAAGATCTAGTCATCCGCCTAAGCCTAGTGGGGTAATTTTTCCATATACCCCTTAGCATTTTGTATTTTATTTTTAGTCCGTAAAATATTGTGTGTAGTGATGAGCCGAAAATCGATAGGTTAAGATGGAATAATTAATTCAATATGTCGTTGTTCTCAACCACTCGAATCAGTCAACGAGAAAAATAATTTTAAACCACTTAAAAGATAATTAATCTATCAAAGCAAAGATAAGTGGTTTTCGCTATTCTTTTTACTTGGTATAGCGACCAGGGTTGAACACAAGAAGCACGATTTAAAAACTAAGTAGTCAAATTTTGAAAATGAATTTTTAGTGGTTTTTGAATTTTTATTTTTTAAATTTTCAAAACAAGCACAAAAGAGTAAAAACTCACAACATACTCTTTTTGTATTTTTCAGACTAGTCAAAAATGCTCAGAAAATTTTAGAAAAAATATTTTTGTGTTTCATATGTTTTAAAATTTTTTTGGTAATTTTTTTCAACTTTTTCTAATGTTTTGTGATCTTCTAAAAATCAAACAATGCAAAACAAGGCAAACAATGCACAATTGAGAGTATTTTGCAACTTAGAAATACTTAAATTGCCCAATAATTATGAAAATTATTTTTAAAAAAACTACAAAGCAATATTTACAATCAGAAACTGAAATCACAATTTTTTGCATTTTTCTAGAATTTTCTACATTTTTTAAAATTTTCATTTTTCACAATTTTATGGGTTTTTATAAAGAGTTAATGCACAAAATTGGTCAGAAATGAAAGGACACCAAATTACACCTACACTAATTTTTTTTGGAATTTTTAAGCAAATTTTCGAATTTTTATAAAATTTCAAATTTCGGACATGCAAAAAGTTACTGTTTTTTATTTTTTAAATATATTAAATGTCAACAAAAAAGATGAAAATGTATACAATGATAAAAACTATAATAGGAATGTACACAAGTTTTTTGAGATTTTTTCGACTAATAAAAACATTTATTCCATCAAAAAGAGCAGGCAAGTTAAAGTTTGCAATACATGGACTAACATGCAATTATTGAATGTATTTACGTCAGAACGTAACAAGTATGAAGTTGCAGGATGAAAAAGGTAAATTAGTCAAATTTCACATGCTGGGTACGTGCTTGAATCTAGTGGGGGCCTTTCTGTGAATTAAGAAAACACCAATGGGGTCTTTGAAAATATTACAAATCTCTTTTGTTTTATCTGAAAACCCAAATCCTAGGGCTTCTCTTCGACGTCGTCAACAAGTTGGGGAGGCGAGCACAAGGGGTCACCGCCCGCTCACGATGAACAGCGGCGAGGCGGTGCGCTGGAGTTGGCGAGAGGGTGAACGCGAGGGGCCACCACGCAGAAAGCGCGGGGGTGTCGGGGGTTAGACAAGGGTGCGTCGTAGATCGCGTCCGAGGGCGGTTATGCGCACGTGAGACGTGGGAGGTCAGTGGAGGGGCTCTGTATGGAGGGCGCCGCAGCAGCGGGGTCTGGAGGTCGCCGCCGCGCAGAGGCTGCCTGGGCGGTGGAGTTAGCGTGGAGACTTGTGCGGTGGACAGAGGGCGCTCTACCGTGGTCGGAGGACAGGAGGCGCCCGATGGTGGCGCTGGGGTTCGCGTTGAAGGGCCGGCGAGGTTGGCAGATCTGGCGGCGCCTGAAGAAGGGGGCACGTGGCGACGTAGGGATCGTTGTTGGGATGGAGTGCGGGTGGCGGGGGTGGCGGCCACCGTCTACTGCAATAAATTTTTTTATTTTTATTTTTTTTTACTTTTTTGTTTTTTTAACCGCAGGAAGATCAGAAGAAAAAAATGTATATATATATATATATTTAACATCAACGGTAAACAGAGGAGAAAGGATAAAAATTTTTCTTTTATTTTTTTATGTTTTTTATATGATCCTGCAAAAACAAAGGTTAGAGAGATAAAAACAATTATATGGTTTTTTTTATCTATTTTTATTTATAGACAAAAGATGATGTGAATGGAGATCCGACGGAAATGTGAGGTATGGATCCTAGTCTCCGACCACCGTGCATGGTCGGAGGTGTGTGGTTGCGTGAGATAGACGTGAAATGAAGAGGTCATGAGATGAGGCAAAAAGTCAGATTTAGAGGCGGATCGAAATGTGATGGATGTTTTTGGCATTTTTAAGATCTAAGGACTGATAAGATGGGAGCAAAAATTCAACCTACGATTTATCATAGAGAAAAAGTCAGGAAATAAAAATGGATCTCACCTTAGAATCGGACACGGCGTGATGGCCTCAACGACGACCGAATCGCTGTCACCGACCGGATCGGAGGCTGGGCACCCTTCTGCGATGAATAGCTCTTGGAGATCGAGCTCCTCTCTCCAAAGATTGATCAAAGAGTGAATGAGGAGGAGGAGCCCAACAAAGAGAAGGAAAATAAAAATGGAAGATCTGTACAAATAAGGAAAGTGATAAGTGGTTATTTAAATAAATAAAATAAATTAAAAAATTAAAAAATTAAAAAATTAAAAAAATAAATAAAAAGGAAATTTGGAATTAATTAAATTAAATAAATATTGGAAATCATTTAACCACCATAATGGTGGCCATTAAAGGTAAAGAATCAAATCTAATATACATGGTACGTTATTAAATCAATTAATTCAAATAAATATAATAAATCAAATATTTGGATATGAATTTCGTAATTAATTTAAATTAATTAGTTAATGTGAGGTATTTTATTTTTTTGATGATTTTTATATAAGGAAGTTAGTTGTATATAAATATTATATGCATATGATACGATATACATATGTACTGATAAGTAAATAATTTTTATATCTTTTTTTATTATTTTATTTACATTTGTTATTTTTAATAAAATTAATATTCACAATTATGTACATAAAAATATATTAATAAATATGTATAACAAATAATGGTGAAACTGCACAAAATACCCTAGAAAACTGACTTTTTAACTATAACTCCAAAAATTATGAAACTACAGCCATTGAAAGATAATTTAATTTAGAGTATAATGGAGGTGATTTTGATTCAATTTGAGCTCGTATGGAGCCAGAATTGGTGTTTCAATTATCGCATTGTGGCTTTTTCTGAGGGTAACTAATTGTAATACGGACATTATTTTTTCTTTGAAATTATTTTTATTATTTTAAACACATTTTTATTTACAACTTTTGTTTACAAAAATAATTAATTTGAGGTCAAGTTATGTACAAATAAAATAATGTAAGTTTTGTACAAATATACAGGAAAAATATTTACAGATAATTTTTGGAATTTTGACAGAAGACCCTATCTCCCCCTACTTTATTCCTAGTCGATTAGGTCAAGTCTTGACCTTCTCTCGTGGTTCGGGTCAGCTTGTATTTATTGCATAAACACAACCTTTCTTTTCTCTTTTCTTCTTTATTCTTTTATTTAAGCACAAAAGGTGTTAAAAATGCCTATTTAACAAAGGCATGCAAAATGATAAAATTATGGAATTAGTGGGTATTTATAGGTGTTTGACTAAGAAAATGAAGCTAAAATAAAAGAATAAAGGCGATGAATCGTGGATTCATCATTCCCCTATACTTTACCTTTGCTAGTCCCTTAGCAAACACTTATTTGGAAAATAAGTGAAAACAAAAATAAAGAAAAGAAAAAGGAAGAAAGTTAGAATAATGTTGTCTTTTAAACTTATCTTCATAAAAATGTAGTCTGGAGCTCTGTCGGACCTTTGGATCATTAGTATGTCGGAGCTTTAATGGGAAATGGATTTAAAACCTAACAACCTCTAAGTTCCACAAGACTCGTATTCAGGTATCCTCAACAGTCAGATCAGAACAAGTCTACATACACAAATTCTTATGACTACGAATTCTTACTTGTATGGTGTAAGTGAATATAGCTCCTCATCTCAGAAGTAGCAAAGAAACAACCTCTCTCAACAAGGTAACTCTAATCCCCTGGTCTAGCAACTCTTTCCTCAAGGAGCGGGGATATTCCCTTCTAAGTTCAAGTACAACCAGCTCAAGAAGAGGGGATGGAGAAGAGAAGGGACAGTGACCAGTGTAGTTACCTATCCTTGGATGCATGACCAGTGTGGCCCTGTCACCCGTTGCAAGCTCACAAATATTTGACTTTGAAGCTCTTATTCTTTTTTTTTCACTTGTATATACACACCGGCAGGCATTTTACTTTTCAATCAGGCCTGTCCACTTTTGGAGATTCTGCATTTTTTTTATTTTTTTTGAAAATATATACAAGGTGCAGCATGTACATAAGGAGTTTTTCTTCTTGAGCTAGTAGACTATCCCTCTTTTGAAGCATTATTGCAACCCCACAACTTCTGTCTTTAGACCTCAACATCACCAAACCAGGTTGAGACGCACTTCCCTCCCTAGAGGAGGACGAGAGGTTCCGCCTAGATGTACTACCCTCGTATGCTACCCCAAGCCAAAGAATCTGCCCCCTCACTACCTCCTCCATGAAGAGTTACATGTAGAGTGCTTTGTCCAAGGTAAGCCACGGTCTGAAAGAATCATGCGTGTGTTGTTGACTAATCAAGATGACATGTAAACATAGTCTTATGGACTCATAGAATTAAGTCCTAGGACATGAAAAGTCTTAACTCCAAATCTTATAAGGTTCCTCTGAAATTAAGTGGATTAAGGTCCAACTAAGCTTCATTCTTCAAATTTATTTCCAGACTTAGTTTAAATGTCAATACTATCATGAAAAATTCACATGCCAATGCAAGAAAATATGTACAATGCAAAGAAAACAAAATCTTTTTGTGAAACAATTTTCAAAATTTTGAAATTTTTATGGATTTTTGAAAAATGATGCACATGCATTTTTTTTGTTTTAATGAAAATAGTTAGAAATATATACAAGTATATACAAATTTTTTTAGATAAGGTTTAGGGATTATATACACATATTTACAAAGAAGTGAGTCAATTATTTACAAGAATCATAAGAAATGATTTACAACTTGAGTGATTTATACATGTATATACATACAGTTGAAATTTATTATTTCTTCTTTTTTATTTTATTCTTTTTTTATATTTGTGATGCATATATTCCTCAAGTTTATTTGAAAATAATTTTACAAATAATTTTAAAAACTATAGTCCAAAATAATTTTTTCACATAATTTTACAATCATTTGAAAACAATTTTGCAAACATTTTTCAAACAGTATATATAGATTTTCAAAATAAATTTTCAACTATTTTTCCAAATATTTGCAAATAGTTTTACAAAAAAATTATTTTTTCACACAAAGAGAAAACTTTTTTACAATCCACAATATTTTTACAAAGGTTGAAAATATTTTTCAAATATTTTTCAAATAGTTTTCAAAAGATTTTTCAAATAGATTTTCAAACTACTTTCAAAATATTTTTCAAAATATTTTAAGCTGACTTATTAATCAGTATTCCTATACTTAGGATCAAGTAATCCTAAGTATAGAAGACTGCATATAAGGGGAAAACCGAGGAGTAGAATGTACTGGGTTTACCCCCTTATACTTAGGGTAAAACATCCCTAAGTATAGGCAGCAAAACAGAGGTAAAAAGAATCAAACGAATAATCACAAGTCTGACACCCCCCTATACTTAGGGTAAAGTACACCCTAAGTACGGAATAAACATGAGATGGAGATGGGGTGTAAGACAGAAAGAATGTATGATATGGACAGATGGATTTAGACAATATGAGTAGTGTTGAGGTGCCTCTCAACAAGCACTAGAGTTTACGCCCCTAGCTGGGCGTAAAGGCTAGGATAACATCGTATCGAGGTTCAGAACGGCATCTGTGAGGCGAATACCGTATTGTCATTGCAGTCTCAGTGAGAGGACAACAACGAACTCAACATAGGAAATGTTTACACCCAGGTAATCAATCAAGCGGGTGTTTGCTACCGGGTAAAGATATTGGAAGATGAAATCGGGCTCCCGTAGCACAAAAGAAATCGTCGGCTCAAGATTTGAGTGGAGTGAGAGGGTAGAGTCGAGGAGACTCATAAAAAGGTTGACAAGGAATATAATGTCAATCACCGTCTCGAATAGACAAGGAAGATCAAGATCAGGAGACTCACTAAAAAGGTTGATACCCGATGCATATAATGTAGCCAAATCAATGAAATCATCGAATACCTCAAAGATCGGGTCATCTTTGCGAGGGTCGTCGAGGAGATAAACCTGAAACTCATGATCAAAAATATCAGAAGACTCAGTCTCGTGATCCGCCGGATCGGATGCACTCCCAGAAAGTGAAACCGAGTACACAGGGTCTGTGGCATCCTCCCGCAGATAACCCTCGACGAGTAATGCCGAATTATCAGGGAATTGGGGATCTATGCTATCAAATATTAGGTCCTCCAAAAATGTATCGACCTCATCAAATGGGAGGATACATGACTCAAATACGGGACTATCTATGTCTGTCAATATCAAAATCGGTCCCTCATCTAGCTCTCTATGCTGAGATGAATCCAACTATATCTCTGAATCTGAGAAGATCTTCTGAAGAATAGACACTTAATCAACTGTGTATGGACACTGGAATGACTCAAAGGATGGTTGAGATGTGGGCTCCTCCTCTTTTTCTTGGGATATTAGCAGATCTAGAATCTAAGAATCATCAATGTGGAAGTGTGGGACTGGTTCAAAATCTGGCTATAAATTCAATGGGTATTCGATCAATGTCTGACTCTCGGAACTCTCAGTGGTAGTCAACACATCCATCAAATGAGAAGCAGTAGCATCCATATCCTCTGATCAGTTTGTGATGTCTGAATCAGAATGGTGTGTCACACTCTCAACTGTTGTCATCTCTCCCTCATGAGTTGTCTTGAATAAATCATCTTGTGTATATGCAAGATCAGAAAGTGTTCCCAAGATGGTCTCAAATAAATCTAGGTTAGGACGGTGGTGTGAACCACCGTATGAGGTAATAACATATGCAATCTACTCTACGGTCCTCCCCTCCATGGCGATGTGGATAAGGTCAGTCATCAAAAATATATGATCTCGAAATCGCCTCAAAAGATCACGTATCCTAAACCATGAATCTATCAATGGCTCCTGAGGGTCAACTAAGAAATCACGAATACAAGACCGCATCATCTCTGCTCTGCGCTGGGGGTAAAATCTCTACAAGAACAATGATCGTAAATCTCTCCACGTAGTAATTTTTCTTCGCAATCATCTGTGCCAACTCTTGGATCTACTCTGAAGTGTAAATGGGAAGAGGTAATCAGCATCAAGTCATCAGAAGTGATATCAGAATATGATCGTGATCCACAAATATCCTCAAACTCATCGATATGCAAATGCGTCTCCTCGTGCATTTCTCCTGAAAACTTGGACAGTAGATCAATGAACTCTAAATCTAGAATGAAGGGACTCAAAGTAGAAGAGGATTGTGCTTCCTGATCTGTGTACTCATCCATCATCCCAGGATAAAAGTCATCTAAAGCTCGCAACTGCTCCATATGATCGCCTATGGGATGCACTCTCATCTCAGCAAGGCGAACACCTGGATCTCGTATATGGTCAATCTGGTCTCCTCAGGCTTCACTCACAGCATTTCCTGAATGGGAGGGTGGGTATGGAGAAGATGGGAAATTAGACGGAGTTCCGACCTCCAAGAGAGTGGGCGGGAATGATGGGCATGAAGATAAGAAGCCGCTAAATCCGAATGAAATGGAATGCGACCCATCATAAAGGGAGGGAGGGTGGGATGGCAGAAAGTGAAGGAGAGAGAAGGTGAGAGAGGGTGGGATATAAGAGAGAGAGAGATAGAAGGCGAGAAGGAAGACAAAAGGTGACTGCTAATGGTAGAAGATTAACGTAACTGACTCACACCAAAGACATACACACACAATGCAAACCCCCAATTCACCAACTCTACGCAATGTGAAGACCGTGAGATCTCGGTCTTTATCTTCTCTGTTTTAGAGTTTAGTGATCAAACAAAAATTTTACAAACACTTATGGGGCTTAAATAGGATTTGGGCACTACTCCTTAGTGTGTACGTGAGCAATTAAAAACACAAACAATGAGGGGATTGCTCTCCCAATACAACGAGGAATCAATTATGTTTATTTTTATAAGTCAAGTTAAATTAGCAGTCTCAATTTTTTAATTTTTGATTTTCTTTTTTTTTGGATTTTTTAAACAATAACGCCTAATGAGTTTCCCGATTTCCTCTTTGATTAATTTGAGTCGAAAAATAGGTGGAGGAAGTCAAAAAAGCCAATGTACGGTCAAACACGATGATGCATGCAGAGATAGAAAATGCTTACCTTTCTCCAGCACTCTACATGCAATATTATTTCGTGCATAAATTAAACACAGAATGTAAACTAACTATATGATGCACGAGAAAATCAGCCTTAAGACGAGTAGCTTCTATTGATCGTGAAGAACAATAGTTAGATAACCGAATCGAGTCAGGAGTCCGATCTTGGGAGTCACTCGGTGCCCGCCACAACGGGTCCTGCTAGCGTTGTTTGTGACTCCTCATGGCACGTGGTCTCAAATTCAATTAAACTAACTTTTCAGTTTAATTTTTATCCAAGGTCCAATTACATTATATAGGAACATATATTCTAGGTGTTGGGCCTTAGCAATTTACGTCGCAATCAACAAAAATCCTAGATCTAGGGGCCAAAACCACGAGAATCAAATAGAGAGTTATAGTCGATGAAATCAAAAATTCGAAAAAACTGTGGTGAGGTCCCCCAAGTGCATCGACACTTGGCGAAACAGACCCCGAAAAAAGTGTCCAAGTCCACAGTTAAAAGTCCTAAATTATTACAAAAATTTATTGTTCTCTCAAATAAAATGACAGTCTTCTTCTCCTCCCTGCTCTTCCTCCTGTGCAGGTCCTCTAAAAAGAAACTCCAAGTCCTCCTCCAAGCAGTTTCTCGCACAAAAATCCAAGAAAGAATGTCAGAAATCAATTATAAAATAGAGAGACAAATATCATGAAATTAAAAAATGACTACAAAGTCGTGCTCCTCGGCAACGACGCCATTCTGATGAGCCGAAAATCGATGCGACTAAGGTAGAAGATAAATCACGAAGTCGTTGTCCTTAATCAAACAATTCGGTCAACGAGAAAAATTATTAGTTGAAACCACTCAAAATAAGATGAATCAAACAAAGCAAATGTAAGTGGTTTTCGCTATTCTTTTTACCCGGTATAATGATCAGGGTCGAACACAAGGAGCACGATTTAAAAACTAAGTAGTCAAATTTCGAAAATGATTTTTAGTGGTTTTTTAATTTTTATTTTTTTTATTTTCAAAACAAGCACAAAAGAGTAAAAGCACACAACAACACACTATTTTTGTATTTTTCAGACTAGTCAAAAATGCTCAGAAAATTTCAGAAAAAAAATATTTTTGTGTTTTATATATTTTAAAATGTTTTTGATAATTTTTTCAACTTTTTCTAATCTTTTTTTATAATTTTCTAAAAATCAAACAGTGCAAAACAAGGCAAACAGTGCACTGCTGAGAGTATTTTGCAACTTAAAAATATTTAAATTGCCCAATAATCCTACAAATTATTTTTAAAATAAACTACAAAGCAATATTTACAATCAGAAATTAAAATCACAAATTTTGGATTTTTCTAGAATTTTCGACAATTTTTTTAGAATTTTCATTTTTCACAATTTTTTGGGTTTTTATAAAAAGATAATGCACAAAAATTAGTCAGAAATTAAAAGACACCAAAATACAAATACACTAATTGTTTTGGAATTTTTAAGCAATTTTTCGAATTGTTATAAATTTTCAAATTTCGGACAAGCCAAAAGTCATTGTTTATTATTTTTTTTAATATATTAAATTTCAACAAAAAAGGATGAAAAATTTAAGGAACCTACACCCATTTTTTTAGAATTTTTCGACTAATAAAAACATTATTTCCATAAAAAAGAGCAAGCAAGTTAAAGTTTGCAATACAGGGACTAACATGCAATTATTGAATGTTTTTGTGTCAGAATGTAACAAGTATGAAGTTGCAGGATGAAAAAGGTAAATTACCCAAATTTCACGTGTTGGGCACGTACTTGAATCTAGTGGGGGCCTTTGTGTGAATTAAGAAAACACCAAGGGGATCTTTACAAATATTCCAAATCTCTTTGTTTTATCTCAAAACCCAATAGGCTTCTCTTCGACTTCATCAACAAGTTGGGGAGGCAGGCACGAGGGGTCACCGCCCACTCGCGATGAACAACGGTGGGGGGCGGTACGTTGGAGTCGGCGAGAGGGCGAACGAACAGGGCCACCACAGAAAGCGCGGGGGCGTCGGGGGTCAGACGGGGGTGCGTCGTCGATCACGACCGAGGGCGGTTACGCGCACGGGAGACGTGGGAGGTCAGCGGAGGGGCTCTGTACGGAGGGCGCCGCAACAGCGGGTTCTGGAGGTCGCGCCGCGCGGAGGCTGCCTGGGCGGTGGAGTTAGCGCGGAGACTCGTGCAGTGGCTGAAGGGCACTCTGGCCTGGTTGGAGGACAGGAGGCACCCGATGGTGGCGCTGGGGAGTCGCGCAGAAGGGCCGGCGAGGTTGGCAGATCTGGCGACGCCTGAAGAAGGGGGCCCGTGGAGGCGTAGGGATTGCCGCTGGGCTAGAGTGCGAGCGGCGGGGGTGGTGGCCGCCATCTGCTGCAATAAATTTTTTGTTTTTTTTAACTGCAGGAAAAGATTAGAAGAAAAAAATGTATATTTTTTTTGTTTTTTTAAATAGCAACTGTAAACAGAGGAGAAAAGATAAAAAAATTCTTTTATTTTTTTTATGTTTTTTATATGATCCTGCAAAATAAAGGTTAGAGAGATAAAAACAATTATATGGTTTTTTTATTTATTTTTATTTATAGACAAAAGATGATGTGAATGGGGATCCGACGGAAATGTGAGGTATGGATCCTAGTCTCCAACCACCATGTCTGGTCGGAGGTGTGTACTTGCGTGAGGTAGACGTGAAATGGAGAGGTCACGAGATGAGGCGAAAAGTCAGGTTTAGAGGCGGATCAAAATGTGATGGATGTTTTTGGTATTTTTAAGATCTAAGGACTAATAAGATAACAACAACAACAACAAAGCCTTTTCCCACAATTAAGTAGGGTCGGCTACATGGATTCTTCGCCTCCATTCAGATCTATCTTGGGTCAATCTCGGACTTATATCCAAAAAACTAAGATCCCTTCGTATAGTCTCTTTCCAACACTTCTTGGGTCGTCCTCGCCCTCTCTTAGCCGGCTCAACATCCCACCACTCGCATCTCCTAACCGGTGCATCAGTTGACCTTCTTTGCAAATGACCAAACCATCTTAAGCGGTTTTCTCGCATCTTATCCTCGATCGGAGCTACACCAACTTTCTTTCTGATTGCATCATTCCGAATCCGATCTTTACGTGTATGTCCACACATCCACCTTAGCATTTTCATTTCTGCTACAGACATTCTTTGCACATGTCTATGGTTCACAGGCCAACATTCAGAACCATAAAGCATAGCAGGTCTCACGGTTTCCTTTAATTTTTAAAGGAATTTTCTTATCACAGAGAACAGCGGAGGCTCCTCTCCACTTTAGCCAGCCTGCACTTATTCTATTAGTAACATCTCCATCAATTTCCCCATCATGTTGCAAAATAGATCCCAGATATCTAAAAGAATCTCTCTTCTGAATGTTATCGTCACCAATCTTCACCTCGATTCCTTCACCATTGCTTCCATCAAAGGTGCATTCCATATATTCCGTCTTAGCCCTACTTATACGAAAACCTTTAGTCTCCAATTCATGTCTCCAAACCTCAAGCTTCTCATTTACTCCATCTCTAGTCCGGTCAATCAACACAATATCATCAGCAAATAAAATACACCAAGGTAACTCATCCTGAATGTGACTTGTCAACTCATCCATAATCAAAGTAAAAAGAAAGGACTCAAAGCTGAACCTTGATGTAAACCAATGTTGATATCAAAATAGTCAGTCTTCCCCGTCGGGGTCCTTACACAAGATAAAGCCCTATCATACATATCCTTTATGAGATTAATGTATAGGACAGGTACTTGTCTCTTCTCCAAAACTCTCCACAGTATCTCTCATGGGACGGAATCATAAGCCTTCTCCGAATCAATAAAGATCATATGGAGATTCTTCCTTTTAGCTCTATAAATCTCCATTGTTCTCCTCAGCAAATGGATGGCTTCGATAGTTGAGCGACCTGGCATGAATCCGAATTGGTTTTCTTTTATTTGGGAAACTTGTCTCAACCTTCTTTCGATCACACGTTCCCAAATTTTCATAGTGTGACTCATCAGCTTGGTACCTCTGTAATTTGAACAATTTTGAATGTCTCCTTTGTTCTTATAAAGAGACACCACAATACTCCTCCTCCAATCTTCAGGCATTTTCTTGCTTCGCCAAATAACATTGAATAGATTCGTAAGCCAAGTCAAACCACGCTCACCTAAAACTTTCCATACTTCTACAGGGATGTCATCCGGTCCAACACCTTTGCCAGGTCTCATAACCTTCAAAGCCTCCTCTACTTCTTTTCTTTGTATTCGTTTATAGCAAGCACGATTCAAGTAACTTTCACTACTAGCTAGATCACCCAAAGAGATCTCTCTATTTCCTTATCCAATGAAAAGTTTATGGAAGTATTGCTCCCATCTAGTCTCTATATCCTTCTGAGTAACAAGCACGTGACCTTCCTCGTCCTTAATGCATCTCACTTGAGAAAGGTCTTTGGTCTTTCTTTCTCTTGCTTTGGCCAACCTGAATATATCCTTCTGGCCCTCCTTAGAGTTGAGATTTTTATACAAAACCTCATAAGCTTTTGACTTAGCTTCGCTTACAGCCTTCTTTGCTTCCTTCTTCGCTATTTTATAGTCTGTGACAGTTTCCTCTGTTCTATCCTTAGACATAGCTTTAAAGCAAGCTCTTTTAATTTTTAGCTTCTCTTGCACCCCTTCACTCCACCACCAAGCCTCCTTTTGACCCGGAGCTCCTCCTTTTGACTCGCCTAGCATCTCTTTGGCTATCTTTCGGATACAAGATGCTACTGCCTCCCACATCTCGTTTGCACTACCGCTACAATCCCAAGATAAGTCTTCTAAAACCTTCTCCCTGAAGCTTGATTGCTTCAGCGGAAGATTCCACCACCTAGTTCTAGTGATCTTAGGAACCTTCCTTTTCTTTACCAACCCTTTTATTTGTAAATCCAAGACTAACAAGCGATGTTGGGTTGTCAAACTCTCTCCAGGGATTACTTTGCAATCTTTGCAACATAACCGATCTCTTCTCCTCAACGCAAAGTAATCGATCTATGTTCTAGTTGAGCCACTCTTATAAGTAATTAAATGCTCCTCCCTCTTCTTGAAAAGAGTGTTTGCTATGAAAAGATCATATGCAGTTACAAAATCCAGAATGACTTTTCCCTCTTCGTTTCTATCCCCAAAACCATGTCCTCCATGCACACTTGCATACCTTGAAGCATCTTTTCCCACATGGCCATTAAGATCTCCACCTATGCAAATCATCTCTCTTTGTGGGATTCCTTCTAAAATCTTATCTATATCCTCCCAAAAAGCTTGTTTAGTCCTTTCATCTAAACCAATTTGTGGTGCATAAACTGAGATAATGTTCAGAGTTTCTTCTTCAAGCACCAACTTTAGCAAAATAATCCGATCCCCAAATCTTTGCACCTCAACCACACAATCCTTTAAATCTTTATGAACAACCACTCCAACACCGTTTCTGCCCTTATCTTTACCTGAATACCAAAGTTTAAAGCATGTCTTCTTGATCTCCCTTGCTTTCTCTCCAACCCATTTAGTCTCTTGAAGACATAATATATGAATCTTCCTTCTTTCCATTGTATCCACTATCTCCATCAATTTTCCAGTTAAAGTACCGATATTCCAACTACCAATCTGTAACTTCCTTTGCAATCTCTTTTGGACTAACTTATTTACTCGCATGCGTCCATTATGCGAGAACCCTTGGAAATTTTGGACTGCATCCGGGCGGTGATGCAACGGAACTAGCTTATTTACCCGCATGCGTTCCTCATGCGAGAACCCTTGTAAATTTTGAACTACATCCAGGCTGCGATGTAGCGGCCCTTGCCAATTTTTCAGTGCATTCGGGCGATGCAACGCGTCGCAAGTAGGGAACGCCCCAACGAAATCTGTATGTTTGCTTAAATCCATGTTTAAAAGATCCGAACGATTTCGAGATAAATTCATAAATAGTGTTCTTAGAAGAAATTAAGAACACTATTTACGAATTTATCTCTCCTGCGCTGGCTGTCGGCTACCTAACGCGCAACCCTCCTCATTTACCCGGGCTTGGGACCGGCCATGAAATAAAAATTCAACCGTGATTTATCCCAGAGAAAAAAGACATGAAATAAAAATGGATCTCACCTTGGAATCGGACACGCCGTGATGACCTCGACGATGACCGAATCACTGTCACCGACCAAATCGGAGGCTGGGCACCCTTCTGCGACGAGTATCTCTCAGAGATCGGGCTCATCTCTCCAAAGATTGATCAAAGAGTGAATGAGGAGGAAGCGCCCAATAAAAAGAGAAGGAAAATAAAAAAGGGAAGATATGCACAAATAAGTAAAGTAATTAGTGGTTATTTAAAGAAATAAAATAATTTAATAAAAACGAAATTCGTAATTAAATAAATTAAATAAATAATGGAAATCAATTAACCACCATAATGGTGGCCATTAAAGGTAAAGAATCAAATCTAATATACATGGTAAGTTAATTAATTCAAATAAATATAATAAATCAAATAATTGAATATGAATTTCATAATTAATTTAAATTAATTAATTAGTGTGAGATATTTTATTTTTTTGGTGATTTTTATATAAGGAAGTTAGTTGTATACAAAAATTGTATTCGTGTGATACAATATACATATGTACTGATAAGGAAATAATTTTTATATATTTTTTTATTATTTTTTATTTACATTTTTTTATGTTTAATAAAACTAATATTTACAATTATGTACATAAAAAATATATTAATAAATATGTACAACAAATAATGGTGAAACTGCACAAAACACCCCAAAAAACCGACTTTTTAACCGTAACTCCAAAAATTATCTTGTTTTATTTGCATCCAGGTCCTTCGCCACGTCACCTCATGTGCCAATACACGTAAGGGAACAAGATTTTTGCAAGGGACCCCTTACTTGTTTAGGTTATTATTTAATCTAGAAAATTTGTAATCTTGTTCAAAACATTTTGGATAATTTGGATGTATGCTTTGTCATTTTTATAAAATTACATTTATACCCTTACCAATATTGTACATATTTTTTGTTCTAAAAATATTTTAACTTTGTTTAAATTGCATTTCAGTCCTTGCTAGTACTTATATTTTTTATTTTCTTTATTTATTGCATCAAAAATATTATTTTACATTAAAAATTTGTAGGAAATCTATTTTAAGTGCCTAAATTGATATAAAATCACTTATATTCTTTGCAAGACCATTTAAAATATTTCCTATTTTAAAAATACAAAAATACTATATTTAATCCTTTTTGCATTGAAAAATACAAAAAAATAGAAAAATATTCTGTAAAATTCTAAAAAATTAAAGTATCTTTATTATTATATTCCTTAACTATAAACCAAAAATTACTAAAAATATCAAAAGAAAATGCTAAAAAATTAAAAAATCCCTAAAATTCGTATAAAAAATTATAAAAAGTTCAAAAAAATACAAAAGTTACATTTTCTATTTGTGTACCTTATTTATTACATATATTATTTATTAAAAATGATTTTGGAAATCTTTAAGCTATCTAGCTATTTTTAAATTCCTAAATAATTTGGCTATATAATTTATTAACTATTTTCACATTTTTATTCAATTAAGAATACAAAAAATAGTAAATTTTTTGAGGAAAATATCAAAAATAGAAGAAAATAAAAAAGACAAAATATTTTATTTGGGCAGTTTGGGAATTTATATTTATATTTATATTTATATATATACCCTTCTATATGATATATATAGCTATATTTACTTATATTATTATTACTATTATTTTTTAAATACCAAGAAAATATTTCAAAACTTTTAAAAAATAAAAAGGATTGTACTTTGGGTATTTTCTAATTTTCCTATATTTTATATATTTATATCCTATATAGATTTATATTTTAATTAGTACTCCTATATACATATATATTACTTATATATTAAAAATAAAAAAAATCCATAAAATAAAAAGGAAATAAAAATTATAAAATTAAAAACAAAAGGAATAAACATTTTAAAAATAAGAAATTAAATATAAAAAATCAACAAAAATTCAAAAAATACTTCTAAAAACACAAAAAAACATATATTATCTTTTTAGTCAATTTTTGTAGTCTATCCCCTTTGCTCCCTATGTTCAACCTCTACATACTTCACCTATACACATCCTTATAGAGTTATAATAAATTTTAAATCCACACTTTTATTTTGCATTGCTTTATCTATTTGTGGGTTAATTGTTGTTTGATTCACTTCTCGTGAGCGGTCGCCACAACAAGATTATATTCTCCTTGTGAGGGTACATTAGTCCCTCGCCAGAAGCGTTTCAACAATAGGTGAGCAGTTCCAAATCTGCATATCGTACACATGGCTTTGGAGGGAATGAAGTCTTACTCTAGATAAGATTTGTGGCAAGGTGGAGTCACACAAGAAGCTTCCATCTCTCATTTTACGAATTGAAAACTAAGAAGGATGGCTCATTCTTGTGTGTTTTTATATCTCTAAAAGTAAAAAGGCAGGGATTTATCGAAGGATGCAAATCTTACATCGGTCTTGATGGCTACCACTTGAAAGGGATGTAATTATGGACATTGATATCGGCCACAACATTAGATGGGTACAATTCATCGTTCCCAATTGAATTGACAATTGTCAAAAGTGAAACCAATGTGACATGAAATTGGTTCATGTGACATTTGAATAATGTTATTGAGTTCGGCAATGGTGCTGGATTAACATTTATATCTGATGCGCAAAAGAGGTTAGAATTAGAAGTGAAGACAATCTTCCCAAAAGCCGAGCACAAGAAATGCATGCACCATATATACAATAACTTCAAGAAGAAGTAAGAAGAAGTTCCTTGACGAGGAATTGAAGATACTGGTTTGGTCTGCTGCAAGAGCATTCAATGCTAAGCACTACAACCATTTGATATCTGAGATTCAGAAACTAAGCGTGTCTGCACACAAATACCTGTCTAATGTGAAGGAGAAGTGGAGTTGCAGTTAGTTCGGAGAAGAAGCAAAGTGCCACTATTTGACTAATAATCTGAGTGAGTCCAATGCGTGGATATCACTGACAAGAAACCTGTCTATATATGAGTTCATTGATTGGATAAGGCTGAAATTGATGACCACAATGGAAAAAAGACTTTGATAATCAAGGACTTGAAAAGAAAATGTGGTACCATATGCCTTATCCTACATTAGATTAGAGGCATCACAAGAGACCTGAAAGGTTTTATGGTTAGGAGTGATGATGATAGCCATTTGGAAGTGAAATCTCCTTCGGGGAGATATGTATTAGACATTAGGGCTTGTGAATGCTCTTGTAGAAGATGACAAATTTGCATCCTTCCATGCCCACATGCTGCAACAACATTGCTAGCATTAGATGAGTGAGGTAAGAGAATTATGTGGATGAATTCTACAAGGTGGGTAGTTATAGGAAAGCCTACTCTACTGGCTACATTGCTTGGCACTGTCAACTGGCTCCATGTCAATTTGCCATTTAAGGTGATACCACCTCGTATAATAAGGCATCCAGAAGATCACGAAAGAACCGCATTCGGCTGAGGGATGAGAATGGGAGTAAAATAAAGCATAAATGTATTAGGTGTGACAAATTCGGGTACCAAGCCGTACTTGTAAGGAGCCAATCAATGCATCAACATGGACAAATCAGGGAATACTGGTAGGCTCCTCAACACAAGCTTCTTCTACCGCACAAGATGCAATGGCCGACTGAGGTTATTCATTAAGGATGATTTGCAAATTGTGTTGTTATTTATTACCATTAAATGCAACCTCATCTTTTCTTTGTTTAGTGGAGTTGGTCTTAGGTCGGGGACTTCTTCGACAAGGGGAAAGGAGTAGGAAGCTCAGCAACACGAGGGCATGGACGAAAGAGAACACATGATGCTGAGGCCTTCCTAGATGGACCTTCATGCTCAATGAATCAAGCATAGATACAATTCTTCTAGTAAAGACTTAGGAATAATCTTGCAGATATTGAATGGTTTCACTATTTATCCTTGTAGGAAATGCGATGAAACCTGCAGCTGGACTAGATGCTTTTTGATGCCTTTTTGAGTTGTAACATGTAATAGGAGTGCTTGAAAATGTGTCATTTTATTAAGTGACTTTTTGTATACATATGTATGAACAATACTTGCGACTTGTCTCTTTTGTTTACACTTTTTGCAATCTCGCTAGAGGTGCAAGGTCATGGTTACTACATGGTGATGTAAATCTTGTCTTCCAGTTGTATGAATGACACTGTATGGTTTCCTGCATGTTGATTTTTTATCGGTATGTTGGTTTTGTATCTATACATGAACAATGATTTGTCAAAATTAATGTTTACATGTAGTTTCCAGTGATTATCTAGCCTCAACCATGTTCAACGTAAGTTTGATATTGTTTTTTTGTTGTAGAGGATCCATGATGCTTCTGATATGCATTTCTTGATGCCTCCTTGGATGAGTGTACAACATGAATTTCATGAAATCCAATGATGAGTGTACAACATTTCAAACTCATGTGTATCAATATCATGCAAATTAAAATCAAACAATGCAAAATTGCTTTTAGCCATAACTAGGGCTATCAGAAAAATCTCAGGTTCGATATTCGCTCAGGTTCGATTCGATAATAGTCCGATTCGAATTCGATTCGATCATAAACGAACCGAACCTTAACATAACTTTGAGCTCGTTTACATAAACGAACCAAACCTTGAAATGGTAGGTTCGCTCAGGTTCGGTTCGTTAATAGTTTGATATAAATAAATATAAACAAATATATTCAATTCTCAGAAAACAAGGGACCTATATGAAAGTTTCCCCAAATTTCCTCAATGTGAGATGAAACCCTAAAATTCCTAATCCCTACCACACACTATCACACACACCTTCTCCCTCTCTTCTGTACTCTTGCCGACGCCGCACGCCCGCACCCCTCCTCCTCCTACCAGCCACTGGTTGACTCCCCTCCTCCTAGGGCATCCGCTCCTCTCGCTCGGTCACCCCTACCCAGTGAGCAGCCACGCCACGCCTCCTCTCCTCCACCCAAACGACCCGCCGCAGCCTCTCCTCCAAGCCTCCAAGCGGCCATCGCACCCCTCTTCTCCTCCTAGTGGTTGTCGCATGGCCTGCACCGCACATCTCTTCCTAGAGGCCATCTCCCCCGTCGCTCCCTCCTCTCCTCCCACCCAGGGGCCAGCCACTCTGCCGCATCTCCTCCCAGCTGCTGGTTCCCTCGCATCCTCCCCCCAGTGGCTAGATGCTCCACCGCGTCTCCTCCCAACGGTCGGTTCTCCCACATCCCCCCTCCTCCCCCCAGTGACTAGCCGCTCCCCCTGTCCTCCCCCCTAGCGGTCAGTCGCTCCCTCACATCTCCTCCCAGCGGATGGCTCCCCCGCATCTCCCTACCAATGACCAAGGACCCATTGCTCCCCCGCATCTCCTCCCAACGACCGCTGCACCCCAAATCTCCTCCTACCATCGTTCAACGACCTCTCGCTCCTCCTCTCCTCCTCGCAAGCAACCGCAACCCACAACAATACAATGGGTTCTCGAGGTTTGCATTGAACTGTAGATATAACATTTTTCCATTGATGCGTATTATAGTTAAATTCTTAAGTGATTTGTGGATATCTTATTCAAAGTATAAGCTTTAGTATTGTATTAAATTGTTGATGTATCATTTCAATTCCTGTTTTGGGAGGATTAATATCTTAAAGTACATAAATTTTTTGATTGAAACAAGCCTAACTTGTGCTTGGAACAAGGCACATGTTGTGTTCATTTTATTGTAATCTTGTGTCCACTCACTTTGTATATAATCGAACCTTTAATGAATCGAACCGAACTTTCTCGAACCTATCGAATCGAACCGAACCTTTGCGGACCTAAATTGTGCACACTCACTTTGTATATAATCGAACCTTTAACAAACCGGACCGAACCTTCGCGAACCTCAACCGAATCGAACTGAACTTGAACATGATTTTAATCTTATCGAACTGAGCCGAACCCGAACCTATATACCTAATAAACGAACTGAACACCCTTACCCATAACACTATTGCTCTCAAGTTAGACAATACATCTCTAACATTCTCGTTATTTTTTTTGTGTTTCTTGTACAAATGGGTTTTACATCGATCATCCTCAGATTCCTCAACTTTCCTTTTTCCTTTTGCACGACGAGATGATGGTCGATCCATCTATTGAAAGAAATCAGACGTTTTAAAGTGGCATGTGAAGAACCTTCCTCCTTTGCTCCACAGTTTGTCGGAGGTTTTGACAGTGCCCTCTGCGAGACTGCATTGGAACAACAATGCACACTGGATGCGAATTTAAAGGATCTTGGCCGCATTTTTTATGTAAAAAAATTGTGGCATGAGCACCCTAAAAATGTCACGATCATGGTGCTTCTTCCTCTAAAGTTATATATGAATCTAAGGAGAGAGGAGACCACCAATGGTCAAATTTCTAACCGATGAGAGGGTACATGCAATGGCTTTGCCCCATCACCGAATATAGGGACATTTTCATCCAAGTCAACGCTCGTCCATAGTAACTCATGCCAACTTGCATATGATCATCCTATGTAAGAGTTAACTATTACTTAGAGTTTCTCAAGTAATTTGTGATTACACAGAATTATGTACTTAATTACGAAATTACTCAATAAATATTATAGATGCAAATATCCCAAAACAAACAACTTAGCTACTATCTTGCGCCTTTAAAAAAATACCCTTTTACCAATTCATCCCTTGCAACCAAGCATAGCTTAAAACCTTTGTCTCCAATTTTATTATTACAACAATACCGTCCAGAATCTATGCTAAACTTGATATGGATGAAAACGTTTACGGATAACTGGTTGGGTTTATAGTTTGTACTCATCTCAAGGTATTGACCTTTTACCAATAAATTGACTGCAAGTGCAAGGACCCGCTGCTACCCCTAGAATAAAACCGGAGGCAACCAACGCGTTGAGGCGAAACTCAACATTTTGGATTTGACGCCATCCTAATCCGAGGCCATCCCAACCGTCAATTTCCCATCGCGCCGTTCGTGAGCTACGGCATGTTTCCCAAAACAGAAATTAAAGCTGGAACGCCGATTGATTGGAGGGGGCCAGTTGTTTTCCATCCCATTCTCCGGCCTCACCCACGGTTTCCAGATGCAAAACCAAACCAGGGGCACCCCCCATTTCACCTCCCCTCACCAAAAGCACATATCTCCATTATAAAGCCACCAGATCCATCCATCCTCTTCACTAATATCTGAATCCCTTATCCAGAACCAACCCACCGCCAACAAAGAACAAAGAGAAGAAGATGGACTCCATGCAATCTTGGGTCTCCGATCATAAGCTCGCCACTGTCGGTAAGCGGAATCCTCCCCCCACCCACACTTGTTCTTTAACCCTGATATATCTTCGTAATCACAAAATTTCTGTCTTAATAGCCACACTGTGGGCTTCTGCAATCGGGATTTCTTTGGCTGCATCCAGCAGGAGAGCTGTGCCCCTCAAGCCCAGCCTCAAAATCATACATGCAAGGTAATTATTAATACCACCGGTGCCAATTGCATCAGCTTCTTCTTCTCGTGTATGTGCTATATGCACTTATTTGTGGTACTGGTGCAGGATGCATGCGCAAGCTCTGACCCTTGCCGTGATCAGTGGCGCAGCGACTCTTCATTACCTTGACCTGAACAACGTGCTGGAGGACGACGGCAGCGAGACGATTGCCTCCATAGACACGTTTGAGAATGTGTCTGATTGGTTTTAGATCGACCAGTACTCTTCTTCTGCAAGACAGAGTATATGTGAATATAGCAACATCATTAGAATTATGGGATGTCGCTTTGATGTAATTATTGATGTGTTTAGTGGACGGGAAGAATGTCGAAGTCTCATTGTTTGTGCCTTTGACATGTTCCGATAGAGAAATCATGAATGGATAAGTGTTGAGTTTTTTAATTCGCTTCGATTTGGATAAACATGTTGCATGGATAAGCCCAGAGTTGAGGCTGCCAGTGATGTGAAGTGGATGATATGGTATATACAAATATGACGTGGTTTATCTTAATTGAGATTTTTATAGAATTACACAGTCCCTTTGTTTAATAAGCTATATAATATCTCAAAGGAACCCACAGAAGAAGGGTCTTGTATTATCTTTAGCAGGGGTCGAATAAAACCCACAGGCTTGAGCCGTTTCAGAAATCTCAAATGACGAATCGTAGCCGTTGGATCAGATTTCGGCAGCTCTTGGCATGGTTCATGTTGCTGATAAATATCATCTGGTAACCTTTGGATCTGAAAGGAAGAAAACCACTTGCATCTGCGAAACACGATTTGGGATGATCGAATATGAGAAGAGGGTCCTGGTGGGGCACTGCCTGCGGGTGTGGCATCTATTTAATGCCAGGTTTGCCAACTTCAAATTCTTTCGAGATATTCGGGGATTCGGATAAGCGGGCACCACTTGGAATTGTGATCAAGTTGAGTTGGTTCCCAAACAATTAAGTGCATATGCAACAACTTCCGGAAATATCAATTAGCCTCTTCTTTGATTTTTGGCACCAAGATCAAGACATTGTACATACAACCAACGCGAACTGTATTTGATTTTCGCCCCTTCTTTGGTTTTTGACCCCAAGATGAAGACATTGTACATACAACCAACGAGAACTGTAGTTGATTTTCGCCCATGTTGTCAACAAAGACCATGAATCTTAACTTAAGACTTTAAATTTCCTTTTGATCTTGTATTTTTCATAATTATCATCTAAACCCTTCCAACTTGCTCTGTTTACCTTCACAACTGCATGTTAATCCGACTCTTTTTTGAGTCAACCAGCTTGAGCTAATGTTGTTAATCAAATCACAGCCCTTTCTGCCTCCACCTTGCGCTTTGTCGCCCTCGCCATGTGCTCTGCCATCGTCGTTGCTAGGAGATTCTAGCTAAAACACGTGGTCTGCAAGCCACTTGCTTGGGCTCATTCGTTTGGGGGTTAACCCAAAACTCATTTTCCCTATACATAGTTCTTATTTTCCAAATTGGCTACTCCCAGGGTGTAGCCTCATTTAACCCTATATATATATATATATATATATATATATATATAGGTAAAATGGGGCTGCCCCCAGGGAGTAGACAACTTGGATACTCCTACCCCTATTTTTCCCTCATTTTTTTATTTTTTTGGAAAATAAAAATTTGTATATTCGTCATTATATCCCTCTCACATTCTATTAAAATTTCGTCAGAAACAGAGACTCTTAAGCCCTCCATCCAGACGTCAATTTTTTAACGGTCGCAGGATTTTTTAAATCGACCATGTTTGGATGGAGGCCGTAGGAGTCTCTGTTTCTGACGAAATTTTAATATAATGTGAGAGGGATATAATGATGAATATACAAATTTTTATTTTCCAAAAAAATAAAAAAATGAGGGAAAAATAGGGGTGTGAGTAGCCAAGTTGGCTATTCCCTGGGGGCAGCCCCATTTACCTAGTTATTATTCCAAACTTCAATATAATCACATCACAATAACTACTTACTTTTTCAAATTTCAATATGATCACATCACAATAATTACTCACTTTTTTAAATTTCAATACAACCGCATCACCCAAATCCTCTCAACTCCAAACACACCAATCAAACACAAAAAAAAAGCTTACCCTCTCATAGATAATACAAGAACCAAAAGGAGATTGTTCAGTCAGGTGGTGTGAAGGTGTCCCAGCAATTAGTGCGAGCTGATCGGAACTCCTGAAAAGACCTTCCGGCAAGACCATCATCTCTATTGCTTGCACCATTGCCTACACCTTTGTGAAAGAGAATGGTCTCCTGATTCAATGTGTCGCTTCTGACTCCTCGTGGTTTGTCGCTCTGCAATACTAATGACATGCATGAGGTTATAGCTGGCTGCGGTCCTGAGCACCGATGCCTTCGAGTTTGGTGTTGGGTTGGTCAATTCTCGCCATCAAATCCCAAATACACAAGGTTTGTTATGGACATTTGGCTTGGTAGTGCTGTTACCCACCCCTGTTTCTGATGTAAACGTTATTGTGAGACTAAAAAAACTTGATATTTTGTGACAAATAATCAATCATGCAAAAACTCAGTCATGTGTTGGGTGCCTTGCTAATGGCTCAAAGGGCTTGCAAGTGATCAAGGGATGTGGATCCTCTGGGGCAAGTTGCAATGGAGCGGGGAGGTGGTTGGTTGCAAGGTGAAGCCCAGAGTATCAAGCTTCTCACCACATATGATCCCAACCTCGAGTAGGGTCCTATTGCTATCCCTCACCTTCCGGTTCTGCAGGTTGATGCCAACTCTGATATCATTCCAGAACATTGCCGACACAACCTCCAAAACATTCCTCCATCAAACCAGAAAGAAGAGGACAACTTCACTACTAATAAGAAAAACAAAGAATGGAATTACATAATAAATAAGACAATTTTTACCTTGAGAGAATCAATGGTGGCATTCTAAGGCATCTTTACGGACACCTCCGGAATCTCACATAAAGTGACCCTTTGTCCTTGAGATCGTCTTATTTCCTTAGAAAGATTTGGTGCTCAATTTCAATGTAGAAAAAACTAATCATGAGATCCCACAAAAAGAGGAAATTAAGTCATCTTACATTTGCCACGAAAACACCCCATCATACCCATATAATCCTTGACTTCCATTGCCATTTGTTCTTTGTTAGGAAAGATGACGCCCCATCTCTTGTAAAGAAACCATTGATATATATATTCCATATATATTCCATGCAAGACTTCCGCTCGGCCTGTGACACAATGAACATCCCTGGGGTAGATAAGGAATACATCTACATGAACACCTTCAAATACTCACTAAAAGAAAGAGCACTCTAATGGCTTAGGAATTACGAGACTCCTCTCACTTCTTGGGATATCTTAAGGGAAATCTTCATCAAGAAATGCTTCCCAATAGGAAAACAAAGGCTCTAAGACAAGATATATCATCATTCATCCAGAGGAACAAAGAACCCATACGAAGCATGTGAGCATTTTAAGGAACTTCAAAGGAAATGCCCTCATCATGCAATCCCCAAATGGAAGCTAGTTCAGATATTTTATGAGGGCAAATATACATCATTTAAGAGAGTGATTGATGGCTCCTGCGATGAAAACTATATCAGCCATGATGAATATTTTGTCTAGACTTTATTTGAAAATATGATTGATAATTTGGTGAATAGTTTCTCCATTGAACAATACAGTGGGAACATGAGATCAGTCAACATAATCGATCATGGGAGATCTACCAGTGACCTATCCAAAGAAAATCATGACAAACGGGAAACCCTCTCCAAGCAAATGGACCTTATGACCCATGGTATAGGAAAATTGGCTATGAACAATCCCATCGTTCAAGAAATTGACCACACCCCATTCACTTATAATCAAGACATGACCCTTGAGACTATGAATTGAGTACAAAGAAATCAAGGAGGGGCATATTCAAACATCCAAAATGCAGGATGGAGAAAACAATCAAATAATGGGTGGAATGGACAACACAACTATCATTTCCAAAATCACACCCAACCCAGACAACGAATAGCGCCACCAGTGACTCAACCACACACTATTGCTGTGAATTTTGATGCCTTATCTCAAGCTATACAACAAGTTGCCATAGCACAACAAAACGACACTGAAGCTCAACAACAAGCCAACTTTGAGAATGCCCGGCAATTTGCCAAGATCAGATCATACATTCCAGCCTTGTCGCCTCAACCTCTGCCCAATCCCAACATCAACAAGGCTAGTTCATCTGGAGTACTTCAAACTCCACCACCTGCCGGATCTTTCACCTCACCACATAGTTTGCAAAACCAAAATCAAGGATTTTTCGCATCTCCTAGGACAAATGAAGGGAACACACAACAAGCACCTAGAAATCAAGTGAATTTAAAACTCCATCCGGTCCAAACCAATCTGCTAATCTGTCACTCTGAGAAATGGAAAAATCACTTCTGCCTTCACCAGGCCACTGACTTCAGAGGATCAAATGAAAATTGAAGAAGAGATTGATGATGAAGAGAAGCCAATTGAGACAACCATGTTCCCTCCTTCGTCCCCAACCATAACCATCCCCTTTCCCGGAGCTCTTCATCGAAGAAAGACTCGATCATCCATCATCGATCCAGAGCTAGAAAAACTATTCTCAAACATTGTCATTAAAATCTCGCTCCAAAATCCCTCGAACAAGTCACAACCTTCTCCCAGTTCTTAAAGGAAAAATGCACACCAAAGAGGAAATCAAGAGAAAAAAATAAGGAAAACCAAGAAAAAACTGAAAAGTATGTGCTTCCCCGAGACACATGAAATGCCATTTCCCAATTACTGTCTACCAAGAAGAAAGATCCAGGGGTACCTTTGGTTAAATGCACGATTGGTGAATTGACTTTCGAGCGCACCCTATTAGATAATGGATCTTCAATCAATCTCCTCCCTACTGCCATCCTAGAGCACTTTGACTTAGGAAAATTGAAACATGTTTCAATGATTTTACAAATGGTTGATCGTACGGTGAAGAGGCCAATATGAATTCTTGAAAATGTTATAGTCACAATACAAGGACATAAATTTCCTGTGGACTTTGTTGTTATGGATATGGATTCCCCCAACACACTGAGTGAGACACCCATCATTTTAGGAAGACCCTTCCTAGCTACCGCTAAAGCACATTTTGATTATGAGGGGGGCAAAGTCGAATTCTCAATCAGTGGCAAAATTGTCCATATTGATCTTATCATACCCAATTCTGTTGACTCTGAGACTAAAGACTATGGTTGGATAGAGAGATGTGCTGTTCTCAACATATAAAATGACTTTTCTCCCATCCATCTCGCCAAAGATCCTTTAGAGGTTAGTCTGAACACCTCTAGATCCACTTACAAGAACACTTCTCATGAAATTGCCACATACAATCTGAATCTCGCACTGGAAGCTCCACCATGCCCTCTCACCAGATAAGAAATTGATGAGATTGATAATTCCTGGGACACATTAAACTCTTAACTCACATTGACCTCAACCACGATCATGCCCATGATGGAACCATCACTTGAGACCATTTCTTTGATAGATTCAGGAAACACTACTTCTCTGACTCCACCGACATCCATTGTTGAATTGAAACCACTACCCCAAGATCTGAAGTATGCTTTCTTGGATGATGCGCACAATCTACCAGTCATTATCAATGCCAACCTAAATCATATGCAAGAGAGCCAACTCATGGAGGTTTTGAAAAAGAATTCCCAGGCCATATGATGGAAGATAACAGATCTAAAAGGAATAATCCCAACATTATGTAAACATCACATATATCTGGAAAATGATAGTAAACCCTCTCGAGAAATGCAAAGACGGTTGAATCCCAATCTACGAGAGGTAGTGAAGAATGAGATCTATAAATGGGCAAGTACATATATCCTTTATCCTATTACCGATAGCCCTTGGGTCAGTCCTCTCATTGTCCCCAAGAAAGCTGGATTAATAATTGTCAAAAATGAAAAAGGAGTGGACATACCCACCAGAGTAGCCACATCTTGGAGAGTCTGTGTCGATTATAGGAAACTCAACAAGGCTACCCGAAAAGATAATTTCCCGCTACCATTCATTGACCAAATCATCGAGAAGCTAGTCGGGAAAGAATTTTTCTTTTTTTGGATGGATATTCCGGATATAACCAAGTAGCTATAGCACCAGAGGATCAAGACAAAACCACCTTCACCTGTCCTTTTGGGACTTATTCATTTCGACGGATGCCTTTCGGATTATGTAATACCCCAATAACTTTTCGAAGGTGTATGATGGGAATCTTTACGGATATGATCGGAGATTTTATGGAGGTATTTATGGATGATTTTTTATTTTTTGGAGACTCTTTCGAGTAAACACTCAAATTTTTGGATAGAGTCCTACAGAAATGCATTGAAGTAAACTTGATATTATCCTGAGAGAAATCACACTTCATGGTGAAACAAGGGATTGTGTTGGGTCATATTGTGCCAAAGAAGGGGATGGAAGTGGATCCATCAAAAATAAAGACCATCACCCATTTAATTCCACCCGTGAATGAATATAAAAGGAGTTCGATCCTTCCTAGGTCATGTCAGTTTTTACCGCCGATTTATCAAGGATTTCTCAAAAATTTCTTGCCCTCTCATCAAATTACTGGAAAAGGACCAAGACTTCACATCTATCGAGGAAGCATTCGAGTCATTCAAAACACTGACGAACATCATCACTGAAGCACCCATATTACAACCTCCTGATTGGAACTGTAAATTTGAAATCATGTGTGATACGTCTGATTATGTTGTTAGGGAAGTATTGGGTCAAAGAAAAAATGGGAAACCCTATGCCATCCACTATGTCAGAAAGACTCTGGATGATGCTCAAAAGAACTACACTGTGATTGGGAAAGAATTATTGGCTGTGGTGTTTTCATTAGAGAAATTTCGGTCTTACATCTTAGGGTCCCACATCATAATCTACACAGACCACTCTGCTTTGAAATATCTATTCACAAAGATAGATGCTAAGCCTAGACTCATTAGGTGGGTATTACTGCTCCAAGAATTTGATTTAGAAATTCGAGATAAAGCCGAAGCAAAGAATGTCGTGGCCGACCACCTTTCGAGACTCCATCCATCAATCACAGATACAATCCCAATTTCTGATAACTTTCCAGACGAAAGTATCATGTCTGCCTCTCAACTCCCTTGATACGCAAACATTGTCAATTACATCGTCACTTCCACATTTCCTGATGACTGGCCAAGACATAAGAAAGACAAAACTAAAGCCCAAGCCTGATACTACTATGGGGAAGACCCTTTGCTCTTCAAAGAGGGTACTGATTTGGTATGGAGACAATGTATCCCTGAATCTGAAATCAATGATGTCCTATCTCACTGCCACACTTCTGGGTGTGGAGGACACCATTCAGGGAAGCGCACAACCGCTAAAGTCTTATAACGTGGTTTCTATTGGCATACACTCTTTAAGGATGCTCATCATTTTGCTCAATTTTGTCCTGCCTGTCAGACCAATGGAACAATGATCCGACGCAACATGATGCCTATCCAACTCGTATATATAGTTGAAATCTTTGATACTTGGGGAATAAACTTCATGGGACCTTTTACCATCTCACAAGGCTATCAATACATCCTGCTCGTTGTTGACTATGTGTCCCATTGGGTTGAAGCCATTCCCACTCGTGCTGCTGATAGCGCTACTGTTGTCAAATTCCTGACCAACCTTTTCACTCGATTTGGATTACCTAAACTGATCATTAGTGATAATGGAACATATTTTCTGAATGCTTCACTTAAGAATTTACTTAAAAAGAATGGAGTCGAACATCGGGTCTCAACTGCCTATCACCCACAGACAAATGGAATGGCTGAGCTATTAAACCGAGAAATCAAGACCATCCTCCAGAAAATTGTTCTCTCTGATCGTAAAGATTGGTCTCAACACTTACCTTCTTCTCTCTGAGCCTACCGCACAGCTTTCCGCACACCCTTAGGAATGAGTCCATATCAATTAGTCTATGGAAAGCCTTGCCATCTACCCATTGAGATCCACCACAAATCACTCTGGGCGATCAAGAAATGCCATTTGGATTATGAGTAGGCTGGAAAGAGAAGACTATTGGATTTATCTGAACTGGAAGAATTGAGATCACAAGCCTATGACAACAACTTGTTGTATAAAGAGAAAATCAAAATATGGCATGATGCGAATATTTCGAGGAAAACATTTCAAGAGAATAAAAAAGTATGGCTTTTTGATGCAAAATTGAAACTATTTCCATGAAAGATGAGACTGAAGTGGAAAGGTTCATACATTGTAACCAAAGTCTTTGATAACGGTGCACTAGAAATCTATGACCCACACACAAAAGTCACTTTTAGAGTCAATGGTCAAAGACTGAAACATGTTGTTGAACCATCTGGTCCTATACCTGTCTGCACAACATACCTTCTGCAGGAAAAGTGAACCACAACATCGCCAAGCTGAGGCGTTAAATCATGCATTCTCGTGAGTCCCCTCTCACATGTATCTTTTATATTTACTGCATTGCATTAGATAAGTATGGGGGTATACCTCCACACTGTCCAAAAGAAAACAACAACAACAAAACAAAAACATAAAAATACTTTTCATATCACTCACCCCTTCTTTTGGTCCTCCTATTACACCTTGTCTTCACCATGAGGACATGGTTTTTGATAAGCATGGGGGGATGTGTCTGCATAGTTTTCAAAATTGCATACTTTTAAAAAAAATTACAACTTCAAAAATTTTGCAAAAATTCCCCTAAAAATATTTTCAAAAAGCAAGAAAACCACAAAAAATACATCCTTCCATATTTTTATCTTACTTTTGAGAAATCGGCTCTTCATTGCATAGATCATAGACTGAAGCTGAGTTGACCATAATCCACTTAATTCCATCAGAATTTTACTAGGCATGAGTTTTTAAGCTTTCTTCAGGCCTCTATTCTCTTAGTTCCACTAACTCTACCGGTGAATGAACTTCTGTATCTAACTAGATCAACTGAGTAACTAGTAGCACTCTTAAACTCTTCAGTGGATATTAAGCAACTGCACATTCCACTTAGCTTGATTGAGTTTATTTTACGAGATACAATTACAATCTAGTTGAGGTGAGGGGTTGTCCTCTTGGTTGCGCCAATGCCTGAACCTTGTCTATAGTCAGTGAAGGAACTTGACTCAGGAGCAACATGATCTCTCTAGTCTAAGTATGTCCGCAAATAAGCCAGTATCATGCCTCCAAAGTCAATATTAAGCCGATACTACCTTTGATGCCAAAACCAAAACAAAAACACCACAAAAAGACATATCACAATACAAAAGAATGCCAAAAACCACCAATCATGCAAAGATATGAAAAGCAAAAGCAATGAAAGAAGACCACCAAATAACCCTTCTCCACCAACAAGCCATGGTAGCAGCCCAATGATGCTACCTAATTCCTTAAAAAGAAGCCCAAAGAGGCCCAGGGTTATGCTATGCAAAAGAAAAAAATGCGAGCAACGGACCAAAGCGGTCTACGGAAAACCAAAAATTAAGTCCCATTCTCCAATAAACTATGACCTATTTTTTATACTGACATACTTGGGTGAAAAGAGAATATGCCTAAATTCAGGTGAGGACTGAGGCTATATGTGTAAGGAATCATTCGGTACCTTGATAGATTGTGTTGTTAGCTCGTTCTCTTGATTCACGAAAGCTAAAACATCACGAACACCGTTTATATCCACTCAAGCTCAAAGAGAATACCTGTTGATTAGAATGACCTGACTTGATCGACTTTCTGAAACCAATTCAATTTTTTCGGAACTGAGAGACTGTTGAAACTGCAAACTCGAGTCAAGTTGATAATTCGAAAAATCTTTAATCCATGGGTCAACTCTACTGAAGTTTGTGTATTTGTGTGGTTGGGATATGAAAACTCAAGACTTTGTGGGTGTGTCTGCTGCAAACCCTTAACCAGTCCCTCTTGATTATTTCCCTTGTTCCTCATTATATTTTATCCTATTCTTGCTCGAGACTAGCAAGATTTAAGTTTGTGGGTGTGATGATCACATATTATGCTGGTATAATACCATATAAATTACATGATGAATCCCATTAATATCTGACACATACACCTCAATACCACTTAATTCAGATATTATTTATTCTACAAATACAATGGAAAAATCACCTCTAAAAAGCACAATTAATTAATACCACATTCCAATCATTCAATTAATCATTAAATACTTTATGTATCCAAACAAAAATTGCATGGTCATTAAATAAAATGTCACTTTCAAACCACACACACTTATCCATCCAATTTGGTTTACACATTCCCTTAACATTTTATCTTGGAAAGAAAAGAGGAGGATATGTTGTGAAATTTTTCAATCCATGCGTCTCATAAATGGCCTCTCCCTTTCCCATGCATGGAGCCCCCAACACAAACCCCTTTCCACGTAATATACAATGCATGAATGTACTCTTTATTTCTCTCTCTGGACCATGCATTATTTATTCCCCATGCATATGTCTCCCATGCATGAATGTATTTATTTCTTTTGTCTTTATGTGCATGAGATGAAGACCCTTCAAAGGCCAAAGGATGCATATAACATCTATAAAAGGAGGAGTCCCCCAAGGCATCAGGAGAAAAAGAGATCTCTTCCCCAATGCACCCTCTCTATCCCACTCGCCTCTCTCTCTCTCTCTCGCAAGGCAGCTCTCTCCCGCACCCTCTTCCTCACGTAGTCAGCAACTCCAGCTCGTGGCCTCCTCTTCCTCGACACCGCCACCATCTCCAGCCAACGCGTGATCAGCCCGCACATCTTTCTCGTGCAATCCACGTGTGCGATCAACCAACGCGTCTTCGTCTTCACGTGTCTTCGTCATCACTGCTCCTCATGCACGTATCTAGCATGTCATGCATCTGCCTCCGCCATCATCGTCATCGTCTTCATTCTGGGTCTTAATAGAGAAGTATTTCTTTTTCTTCCTTTCAAGACTTGCATTTTATTACATTAGTTAGTTTTGTTTAAGTCGAATTGGAAAGAAACAACTCTCATTTTGTAAGCTCTCTTGTATTTGATTTGGTTTATGTTGACCTTGAAAGCATTTTTATTTTGTAAGATCTCTCTTTTCAAGTCTAAGTTTTCTTTAAATATATGCATTGCAAGTCTTATATCTCATTGTTCTTCTTGAAACATTGCAAGTGTCAACTCATTTCCTCCATCTTAATTTGTGATTCAAGTCATGTTTTCTTATTTAGTTGCACTCATACCCTCTTTCGTTTATTTCAAGTTCCAACAAATATTTTCATCGTAGATTACATTTTACCATCAAAATATCTTTAGCATGATTTTTCTTTCATCGCACTAGATTAGAATTTTAATCAACTTGAAAGAAGAATAAAAATTGCAAGTTTTTTTAGTCCATGCGGATAGGAACCTCTACTTGCACTATACATCTTGTGTGTTTTTATTATGCTTGTGGTTGTAATATTATTTGTTTGATTGTGGTTTTTCATGGAACTACAACGACATGGTAAAACTAACTTTTTAAACCGCGTAAAATCGCATCAACAATGGGCGTTCTGATACGGCTAGGAGCTAACGAAGCAACGTGGTTGGTCCACATGGATAAATCAGGAAAAACCAGCCTTATAAAACTAATAAGAATTAGTAAATTATTTAATTGAAATAATGTTATAAAATAAAAATTGTTTATTATCTGATGTAGTATTTTATTATGATTTTTATTTATTATAAGTTAGTTTTTAGGGTTTTATTTATAGGTATATTTACCTATGTTTTGTACATTATATTTTTATTTTGTATTTCTGATTTTATTACCTTATTTTCTTAATTTATATAGTTATAACTTATTTTACATCCATAAATATATTTTTATTATAATTTTATAATATATTATGTACTCTTAAATAAATATAGGTATATAATGTATATGTATTTCATTTATGTATTTGTATAATTATTTTATTTTTGTATTTTCTTTATGTTTATTCTATTCTAGATATGTACATATATTATAAAGAATATTTACAAAGTTATAAAAAAAGTTGTAAAGAATAAAAAAAATGAATATTTTATTTAGGTAAAATATAAAATACGAGTCCAAAACAAAACTTTCACATCTTAACTCCAAATTAAATAAAACCTTCTTCATTAAATAATTTATTAAAAGTTATATACAATTAAAGATGATTTTGAATACATTTTGAGTTTTTATTTAGGAGATATGGGCATGGGAAGTTTGTGTTTTGGCTTTTATTCTGAGTATAAAAAGTACATTGTATGTTATTTTTGTATAAACTCAATTAATTTGTAATTCTATTTATATTTCATCTAAAAATTTTATTACAAAGTTTCTTTATTTGATGTATAATGAAAAGAAAATAAAATATACCCTAAAATAAATTATTGATGAATAAAAGAATGAGATTTTAATTGATTTTTGCCCTTATCTCCCCTACTTTATTCCTTATCGACCTAGTCATCTAAATGTTTAGGTCTCAAAGTTTAGGGTCAATAAAATACCTTTGCATTTTATTCATTTTCTTTTCTTTTCGTTATTTTATAATTTTGATATTAAAATAGTATTTTATATACAATGATTAGAATAAATAATGAATATTAATTTTTAAAAAATAATGCTATTTACATGTATTAGCTAGGATTTTAAGGTCAAAATTATATAATAAAGGTGATGAAATGGAGATTTATCACTGACCAACTACAAAATAATTAAATAACATAATTTTTCATTTTACTTTTAGAAAATATCAAACCTTAACAATTTTGCAAATCAAAATTTGAGGTGATACTAGATTTGGCTTAAAGGAAATTGTAAATATCAGTTGAGTGATTCATAATGAATTTGGCAAGAAAGCCTAAGTGTGATTTTAAAAGGAACCACACAATATATTAGGCAAAGCTAGATATGTTATTGCTCACTAAGTGAAAACACACAATTGTGATTTTTCAAGGCCTAAATTCTACTGAAAATATCCCCAAAAATTTTCTAGATTCAAAAAGTTAATTTTACATATTAAATTCTTCTTAATCCAAGCAAGATCCTAAGTTATGAATTAAGTAGCATACATAAGGCTATTTAATACAAGCCTCTTAAGATTTAAATCACTAAAAAATATTAAGAAATGAGAGATATATAGATATTTCAAGTTAGAGAAACTAAAATATAATTTAAATAAAAAAGATCTAAGGGCTCCTCGAATGATGCCACAATCTGGCAAGGTGGGTGAATGGACCTCCGACTTGAACTCTAATTAAGTCAAAAACAAGGATCTAGAAGGTATGTTCTTCCATGTTATGTACCTGAGAATACCAAAAATTGTAGCAGCATCACCATAAACCAAAAATTGATTTGAAATTACAAGGAACAAAGCACCTGGACGAGGTCACCAGAGGTTCGATTTTGGTTGGGCTTGGCCCACATTTTGAGGCTCGATTGGACTGGCCAACGTATTCCAAAGCACCTCAATGGAGCTTCATTCATGCAAGGAACGGAGATATATGGTGCATGTGTGCAGACTAGTGGAGCTCGCTGGGGATAAGCGTGTAGCTATCCGAGGAGGATGTCGAATGGACATACAAGGTAACCGTGAAACCTCAACAAAAGTATGAAAATGATAGAGGTTGACTGTATCCATCAAACCTCCTTTGTCTGTAACGAAGAACCTTGAGTTTCCCCCCTCACATAATCATTTAAAATATCTACTCCCACAAAACAACCCCATTATTTGTGAAGTTAGTGAGGTAAATTCGAAATTTCCCTTAACTTCTTAAAATATAACAAGCAGCAGTAGATCTAAAAGATTTAGGGATTTTATCAGCTTTACCCGCTCTGAGATATTGCAATTTCAGTTATGCTCCTCTCTTTTTAGGAATATCAGTTATACCCCTGACTTGTTGTTATATCACTTATGCCCCTCGGGTCAGTTGTTGTCCATCCTCAAGGCAAATGGACGTTAACTTTGGGGGACATAACTGACAAGCATGATACTACCCTTGTTAACTCGATCAAATTAACGATCAAATTAATGGTTATGTTCGTTGCAGTCAGATAATCAAGGCTACGTCAAAAATACCACTATCAATTAATGTTTAGTTAATTAGGAGCGGTAAATTTATTTTACTTGGGCGAGTCCAAGGTCGAACTCAGGTACGCAGCTGTCTCCTTAGGTAAATTTTAAGGGAATTCGGAGGTTATATTTTCAGAGGAGTATTTTTGGTATTTTTTAGCAAATTTTATGCAATAAAGGACAAACTAATGTAATTTCAGGTTAGTTTTTACAAGTTAAATCAGAAATGTGGTCAAATGAATTCCAAAATTTATGAAACTTGGCCAGAATATGGGATGCAATGAAACACTCTTTTTTGGATTTTTCTGACACTTTATGAATTTACTGTGAATAAAATATGAATGCAAGTTTATTTTCAAAAAATTATTTTAATAAATACCAAAACAAATTATTTCTAGATACAAAAATTATCCTAGATAGATCTAAGTATGGTGAATCCAGAAAAATTAATAATCCTAAAATTCGATATGAATTGGACCTATTAAAAATCAATTAAGGAAATCACTAATTAATTTATTCAGGCCTCGTGATGCATGCAAATGCAATGATTTTTGGGCATCTTGTAGAATAAATTATCCTAAGTATAATGTGATTTTATGGTGATTTTTGGAGCAACAAGGAATTTATTATGAATTAAAAGGCACAAAGTGGGCAACATATGGAAAATTCACCAATTTAATAATATTAAATTTCAAAGATGTCACAAAAATGAAACACATGTCACATAAGATAAAGGACAAGATAAGCTACATCATGTAATGTTTAGAATTGAAAAATAATGCCACATGAACACCTAAATATGCGTGCAAAGATAGCGATCAAATTGCAATTATAGAAAATAAAATTACTAAAATAAAGCATGCTGACATGTTATTAAATGCAATTACCTAGAATAAAGGGGAGGTGGATGCAATTTTCCCACAGAGTCACGTGCTCCTCGCGTGACACACCTGGTAGGGACCAAATTGTAATTTTCAAAACTTCCGAGGATCTCTGTGCAAAATACCCTACCCCTCACGTGGATAGCACATGTGGGACTAGGCTCGGACGTCTTCGAGGCTCAGGCAGAGGCTCGGGAAGCCTTGGAGGCTCGGATCAGCTTCGGGAGTGCTTCGGGAGCTTTGAGCCTAGGGTCGGGGAAGAGGCTCAGATGTGGACACGTGGCTCGATGTGAACCATTGGATAAGTGTGATCCAACGGTCGCTGGAGCGGGTGGCGTGGCGTCTCTGGAGTCGTCAGATCGTGATGGTCTGACGGTGGGAATGAAGTCGACGTGGCATGATGCGAGGCGTTAGATCCTTGCGAGATCTGACGGTGGCTGGGAGTCGAAGGCGATGGTGATGTGGCGTGGCGAGAGTCGTCAGATCGAGACTATCCAAGGAGAAGACATGGGGGATGACATGCGGAATATCAACCGCATCACTAATTGAAATGCAGTAGCGCGCGGGGCCTTCCTCACGTCCAGAAGCAACGATGGAATCCATGAATAGGGGCATCCCAATTAGATTGCACATCTTGTTTAGAATTGGGGGAGTTGAGTGGCCAAGGGGGAGGCCATGGAGTCTCACCCAAAGAGGAATTTCATAGAGAAGGTCATGCTTTAAGCAGGAGCCATTAGCCTCCCAACGCCGCATGACGACCAGTCTTCCCTGGAAAAGCCAGGGCCCTCCGTTAAGTAGTCTTTGGCACTCAGACTCAAAGGACAGTCGGAGGTAGAAGAAACCGTTCTGTCTTGAGATAAGCTTGTGTTCCTTCGTAGGGCGCTATACCTTCTCGATAAAGGTCGAGATGTGTTTCCTGTACGGCTTTTTTTCCGAGAATGTAGAAAACAAGGGTGTTGGCCCATAACTCATTAATGTGCATGGTGTCGTCATATGATAGTAGGGCTACCAGTTCGCCACCAACCATTGTTGGCGCCACGTATTCAAGCTTCCTATTTATCGACGACGCGATTGAAGATGCACATGCGTCCTTCCAGGACGGGTGTGAGATGGGGTTTTGGGTGGGGCTTGGCGTGGGGTAGAGGACGGGTGTTTTTTGGCGACCTGTTGGGGGGGGGGAGTGGTGGAGGGAGTGTGTGGTTGGGTCGGGGCGGAGGCGGTAGGTCTGGAAGGGGCGGCGGTGTGGGTTCGAGGAGAGGGGTAGCGTTAGGGTTTGGAGCCATTAGGGTTCACGGAATGGGCGGCGGTTACCGTCCAAAATCTATGCTAAACTTGATATGGATGAAAATGGGTACGGACAACCGGTTGGCTTTACAGTTTGTACTCATCTCAAGATAATTGACGTTTTACCAATAAATTGACTGCAAGGACCGTTGCTAGAACCTAGAATAAAACCGGGGCAAGAAACGGGATTTTGGCAAAACCCATCGTCGACATTTGCATTTGACGCCATCCTAATCCGAGGCCATACCAACCGTCAATTTCCCATCGCGCCGTTCGTGAGCTACGCCATGTTTCCCAAAACAGAAATTAAAGCTGGAACGCCGATTGATTGGAGGGGGCCTGTTGTTTTCCATCTTTCCAGATGCAAAACCAAACCAGGGGCATCCCCCTATTTCCACATTCTCCTTTATAAAGCCACCAGTTCCATCCATCCTCCTCACTAATATCTGAATCCCTTATCCAGAACCAACCCACCGCCAACAAAGAACAAAGAGAAGAAGATGGACTCCATGCAATCTTGGGTCTCCGATCATAAGCTCGCCACTGTCGGTAAGCGGAATCCTCCCCCCACCCACACTTGTTCTTTAACCCTGATATACCTTCGTAATCACAAAATTTCTGTCTTAATAGCCACACTGTGGGCTTCTGCAATCGGGATTTCTTTGGCTGCATCCAGCAGGAGAGCTGTGCCCCTTAAGCCCAGCCTCAAAATCATACATGCAAGGTAATTATTAATACCACCGGTGCCAATTGCATCAGCTTCTTCTTCTCTTTTATGTGCTATATGTACTTATTTGTGGTACTGGTGCAGGATGCATGCGCAAGCTCTGACCCTTGCCGTGATCGGTGGCGCAGCGACGCTTCATTACCTTGACCTGAACAACGTGCTGGAGGACGACGGCAGTGAGACGATTGCCTCCATAGATACGTTTGAGAATGTGTCTGATTGGTTTTAGATCGTCCGGTACTCTTCTTCTGCAAGACAGAGTATATGTGAATATAGCAACATCATTAGAATTATGAGATGTCGCTTTGATGTAATTATTGATGTGTTTAATGGACGGGAAGTGATGTCGAAGTCTCATTGTTTGTGCCTTTGACATGTTCCGATAGAGAAGTCATGAATGGATAAGTGTTGAGTTTTTTAATTCGCTTCGATTTGGATAAACATGTTGCTAGCCTAGAGTTGAGGCTGCAAGTGATGTGAAATGGATAATATGGTATATATTAATTTGACCTGGTTTATCTTAATTGAGTTTTTAAAGATTTACACATTCCCTTTGTTTATTTAGCTCCGTGGAAGGAATTCAAAGTTGAATATGTCTCAATGGAACCAACAGAAGTCTTAGATCCTCTTTAGCGGGGTTTGAATAAAACCCACTGGCTTGAGCTGTCTCAGAAATCTCAAATGGCGAATCGTATGGTTCATGTTGCTGATGAATAATATCGGGTAACCTTTGGATCTGAAAGGAAGAAAACCACTTGCATCTGCGAAACACGATTTGGGATGATCGAATATCTGGTGCTGCAAGTGAGAAGAGGGTCCTGGTGAGGCACTGCCTGCGGGTGGGGCACCTATTTAATGCCAGGTATGCCAACTTCAAATTCCTTTAAGATACTTGGGGATTCGAATAAGTGGGCACCACTTGGAAGTGGGATCAAGTAAGCTTAGTTGGTTCCCAAACGATTAAATGCATATGCAACAACTTGTGGAAATCTCAAGTAGCCTCTTCTTTGGTTTTGGGCACCAAGATCAAGACATTGTATGATTAAACGCATCAAGAAGTGTGATCAAATTATCTTTTGATTTTGTATTCTTCATAATTACCATTTAAACCCTTCCAACTTGCTCCGTTTAACACCAGGAATCACAAGTTAATCCCACTCTTACATGTTTATTCGACTCTTTTTGAGTCAACTAGCTTGAGCTTATGTTAATCAAAACACAGTTCTCTTCTCTCTCCTTGGGAGGAGTTCATGCTTTCCGCCTCCATCACCTAGCGCTCCGTCGCCCTAGCCATGTGCTCCGCCACCGTGCTCTTCGTCGCCAGGGGATTCTAGCTAAAACACGGGGTCTGCTAGCCATCTACTTAGAGAATAACCTAATTGTGATCTTGAAGCTCTAGAACCCGTTACGGTCAAGGAGGGATTCAACCCTTGATCCAACCCGCAAGTTCGTGCGAGCTGGTCGGAACTCCTGAGAAGGCCTTCCGGCAAGACCATCATCTCTATTGCTTGCACCATCACCTCCACCTTTGTCATAGAGAACGATCTCTTGATCTGATGTGTTGCTTTCGACGTGATCCACCATTGCCTGTGGTAACAGGCACTAAAGCCTTCGAGTTTGGCGTCGGGTTGGTCAATTCTCACCATCGATCCCAAATACACAAGGTTTATGAAAATACAAAGATAAAAAATAGGTGCCACCTTTCAACTACCCAACCTTTAGTACACTCATGTGAACTTACATACATTTGAACTTCGACACATAGCTACTGCTATGCAAGATTTAGCTAGGAGAGAGAAGAGTGATTCTGGACCACAAGATTTTGTCTTCTCTCTCCTGGTTGAATCTTGTGGTCCAGAATCACTCCTCTCATTCTCTCACAAATTTTGCCTCTCACGGGATCGCCCCTATATATATATATGACAATGGTATTGCTATCGATATGAAAACCCATTCGGATTAGTAACATGTTGGATCAACAAAGTATTACCATTATATTTCTTTTGATTGCATTGATAATGCAGTATAGTATAGGTATAAACTACATTAATATTAACCTTATATGCTCCAAGTTGTGCCATACAATGTTATGAATAACATTAGAATGGTTATTTTCCATTATATTACAGGTCGTATATATATGTGGATATGTGTCAACCATAGGTCAAAGGTAACGAAATGTCTTGTTAATAGGATTAGTACAAGCAATGGACTTCAATACCATAAGAATAATTAATTTTCTAAAACAAGAATTTGAACAAGATTATGGCACGATAACGATAAGAGGAGCTAAGTGCTACGTCATAAGTGGGAGCCACCTCTAGAGTCCGATCACCGGGTCTGATACAGACATCATGGCCTAAAGGATAGCACCTTCCGGGGGTGTCAGGTTCTGTGGAACCTAGTGGAAAGTCCACCTATTGACTCAACGCTGATGTCATCACGATGTGTTTATTGAATGATCAAATGTACAAGTGAAAGCCACTAATGCCAGTGGTGGGTATTAATGGACCATCATGAGCATAAGAGTGAATTAAGGGTATAAATGCCACTTTAAGGTACCATTGTCAATAATGTTTAAAAATTCAGATAAGTTTATGGGTATAATTGTTCCATCATCCTACTTAGAAATTGTATCAAGTGATTCTCCATTTTTTTAATTCTTATTAAAGCATGATAAGCTGTTTGTCTTACGAACATTCTTGTCGCTCCTGTGGTTTGCCCTGCCACAAGTTTTTTGGAGGAGTAGCTCATTGAAGCTGTCGATTGACTGGTGGAAGATTTGATTTTTCTTCTTGGTAGTGCTAGTTTCCATTTGTTGTTTTTTCTTAGATGTATTATGAGTTGTTCTCCTCTAATTATTTTCCTTTGTCAATAAGATCTCATGAAAGTTGTGGCTTTGATTTTTGATTATTTTAAACTACTAAGTGATTTTATGCGATTATTTGATGTGTCTCAAGTGATTTCTCCACGTATCTTTTTCTCGACCATCTTCTTGAATTTAGATTTGGTATGCATTAGTAACCTTCTGATCGGACGTGGCATGCCGTTTTTTTTTCATTGTGCTGGTCACGTGGATCAAGGTCATTACATCAACTGCTCTAGGCCGCATGCCTCCAACCACCTATTGCACCGCCCCCATTCTAGTGGTTCCTGGTGACGCATCTCTCTCTCTCTCTCTCTCTCTCTCTCTCTCTCTCTCTCTCTCTCCACAGATCCAGTCATTGTTGGAGGTGCGAAGTTCATCTCCTTCTTTCTTCCCAGATCTGTGTTTTTTCTTCCCATTGTGACTAGCATTTCGTTCGCCGTTTTGTAGGATGATAACCTTTTATTCACCGTTCGTCATTTGCCGGAGAGAACACTTTGTTGACAGTATGATTTCCGCGATGGTGCTGCACCTCTCTCCCAGCTTTCCCACACGTTATTAGCAGGCGGTTCCCGACAACAAGAACCCTAGTTCGAAGAAGAGAAGGCATTATTGTTGCACCTCCAATAAGTGATCTCCCTCTTGCGATGTTTGAAACCCAAATGGCCAGCGTACATCTTGATGGCGGCATCAGGAGTATGCCCATCGGCAAGAGGAAAGTTGAAGAAGAAGAGAAGAACATGCCTTTTCACCACCTAGCAGCTCCAAACCGGACCCTCTCGCGCGCACTCGAAGAAGCAGCCACGCCGCACCCCACGAGAAGCAGCCACGACAACGTTGAACCACGGTGAACCCTCCACATCGCACCTCCGCGCCCGATTGGTGTCGCTCTTCTCCTGAAGGCTCCTTGCTACTATGGTCCTGCGACTGGAAGGTGTGCTGATGCAGCACAAAGGTGCACTCCACATCTAAAGCAGGAGGAGGCAGCGAACTTGAAGAAGCCGCTCATTAGGTTCCCGCAGAAACCCTACACAGACTTTCCCGAAGAGAAAGGAATGCTCGACACCTCTTTTTTATTAAAAAAAAAGGGGTGGGAGAAAATGCAAGGCCCATTTAAAAGAGTATGTTCTTTATTTTTTTTAAAGAGAGGGAGGATGTGAATGTTTGGACCCAGTTGAGGCATGTGTTGATTTAAAAAGGACTGTTTTTGGAAAAACAGAGAGGCAAAATAAAAAGGAGGATGCGCTGAGAAGAAGAAAACTATGAGTAGAATGAAGGTAGTCCATAAAAAAATTGAAAGGGTTAAAATGGTGGAGCTCGCACAAAAAAATATAGCGGAGAAAAGGTGTTGAATGGCAAAAAAATGTATTAGTCATTCAAAAAAGAATCTGAAAGAATGATGAAAAGCCCAATTGTGGGTTCTCTTAAAAAAAGGGAGATTTGAGGGGCTGTGGTGAAAAAATATAAAAAAGTTGAGATTGAAAAAAAATGCAGAAAAAAACATGTAAAAAAAGTTTGTTAGGACAGAAAAAAGAGGAACGAATTTCATGTTTGTTCTCCCAACTTCTCTTTTCAACAAGTTTGGAAGAAAGAGGGAGTGATGTTTAGAGAATTTCATGCTCTACCATTGTTAGGTAGTGGAGTCTTTCCCTACCATTGTTTGAATTATTGGATATTGGTTATCAAGCCCTACCTATGGTTGAGGCATTCTATTTGAGTGACCTATTGTGGGGGTAGTGGTGTCAAGTCCTACCATTATTGAAAGGATAGTGGTTTTCATGCCCCACCATTGTGTGAGGTGCTCTATTTGAGTACCTATGTTTTGTGGAGTTCTCCAGAGGGAGACTCATTGTTCGAGGTGCTTTATTTGAGTACCTATGTTTTGTGGAGTTCTCCAGTGGGAGACTCATTGTTGGCTCCATTCTCTGGCGGTCATGAACTCCAATATATATGGATATTGTGAACTCCACTATGTATGGATATTCCCACGATGTTCTTGTTGGCCCTTCGGAATGATGGAGCAGTTTTGAATGAAGATACGTCCTGGGCCAGAGTTCTCCATGATGGAGACTCAATTGTTAATCAGATATCACTTCAGATCATTATTCACACTCAAGTGTCTAGTTCCTCCTCACCAACATGACATGAGAAGTAACGTCCTCGACAGGAACTGACAGTGTACGTTGCGTTGATATTGTCTGTAGTGTCATGTACTTTTATATGTGAGTGGGTTTATTCTTTTTGTTTATCCAAGCTTAGCATTGCATGCTTAGCTTGAGGAGGAGTGTTGAAGAATGGTCTTGGTGGGCTATGTTTAGTACTACATCTTGAGGTGGTGACTTTTGGTCACATTGGTGGGGCTATATAAAGAGCCCCATACCTATTATAACCTTTGAGAAAGTGAATAGAAATTCAGCCCATTAAGGCGGTTCTCCCGTGGTTTCAACCTGCTCCTCACGGAGTAGGGTTCCACATAAAATTAAAATGTTTCATTTATTTTATTATTGTTTTGATTCACTTCCGCATTTCATATTTCAACAAGAGTGAATATGGACCTCTGACTCGAACTCTAATTGGTCAAAACCAAAGCCCCAGAAGATATGTTCTTCCATGTTATGTACTTGAGAATACCAAAAATTGTAGCAGCATCACCATCAACCATAATTGACTTGAAATGACAAGGAACAAAGCACCAGGACGAGGCCACCAGAGGTTCAATTTTGGTTGGTCTTGGCCCACATTTTGAGGCTCGATTGGACCAGCCGACACGCTCCAAAGCACCTCAGTGGAGCTTCTCCTGGAAGGAATGAAGATATATCAGGCATGCGTGAAGAATAGTGGAGCTCTCTGGAGATAAGCGTAGCTGTCTGAGGAGGATGTCGAATGGGGTGCAAGGTGATCGTGAAGCCTCGACGAAGGGTGAAAATGATAGAGGCTAATTGTATTCCTTGATTAGCTCGAAAAAGTACGCTATTCAAAAAGAAGAGAGAAGGCCTAGGTTGACCTGTAGAGGGGTCGACAAACCTAATATATAGTCATAAGCCTGAAACTAGTCCTATTCGTCAACATCTTGACCTTATTTTAGCTTTTAATTAGTTTATTATATATTTCTAGCTCGAAATCTTTCATAAAGAAATCTCTCTTACTATGCGTAAATGCAAAGACACTGACCGAAGTCGTACCTACTGTAGTCTCTGCGCACTCACACACTCGTAACTGACTAGGGCTTTGGCTTCTTTGCTTGCTTGCCTTTTTCTTGCTACTGCTTCACGTCACTGAACCGAATTAAAACGACATAATAGTATGAATAAAAGGATGCACTCTTAGATAGAATTTAGAGGCTATTATATATCTTCTTAAGTTTATCTCGTGATTGGCGCTTCTAGGTACGATTGAGAAAGCCGTCTTGCCCTCAAACTGATAAGCAGCGAATGTCGTCATCCTGCCTACGACCCTGGGTCTAGTGCACACCTCCAGCATGCACCTTATGGTGAAGCACGAGTCTAACTCGCTGAACCGTAGAAGGAGAAATCCCTACATCTGATCACCAAGCGGAGCTTGGACCAGCTTGGTAATTGGTTTCCCTTTGGTCCCTACAAGGCTATCTGTCTACTTGGCTTTGGTTGGAGGCCTTTATTGGGCTATCTTCTTTCTCCTCGGCCCACAGAGACAAAATGCTTTCTTGAGGACAATGTTCTCCACCCTCTGTTTCTTGTTTGAATCCTCATCAAATGACTCGAAGCGGAGCGTAGAGGAGGAAGAAGAGGACTTGTGTTGAGGTCGTCTTTCGATCCTAAATCATGCTTCTGTTGATAAGGAATAGCGACCGTAGACATAAACTAACCAATTCCTGACATGAGTTTCTAATCGCTTGATCTGCAGTATGACACTGGCCTTCTCAATAACGCTACTAAAGATGGAGGAGAAGTTCTAGCCGATTCCCCCTTTGCTTATCTTCCTTCTCCGCCAGTATACCTCCTTGCCATCCCTCCCATCCATACTAGGTCTTCCAACTAGTAATGAAAGCTTCGTCAGAACTATATTAAATCAACTTTTAGATGAGCCCGTAAGGAGCTTCCTCCCTATCTTCGTAGCTCAGGGTGAAACTCTGCTTTAACACTACGTGCCTCAGGTTGCTAGATTGAATTCTGTCTGGTCGCTGGAATACCAGGCGCTTGCGAATACTGCGCCTACATCCTTGGACCTACTACTCTGCAGTGCTTCCTCTTTTTGCCCAGAAATTAATCCTTCTATCGACCCCTCATTCACTATGACCAACCGCTTATAGAGTTTCGAAAATCATGACATTGACCAGAGAAAGACGTTGCTGAAAGACCTGACACAAAGTTTCAGTGGTATCAGATAAAATGACACCCCTTTCCTTGAGGGGAAGGTTGGGGGGGCAACCTGAAAGTCATTGTGAGTCCCTCTCGAAGAGTGGAGTTGAAGATACTAGTACCAGAAATGAAAACAAGATCCGAATGACTTTTTAATAATATGTCGATGTGGTGCCCTGTCGGAAAGGGGAAAAGAGGTTGCTTGCTCCTCACTCAAATAGGGGCTCAGTCCCTGACAAGAAAAAGGTTCCTTTCACGGTTTCGTAGCAGCCAAGGAAATTTCTCGATCCTCGGAATAACCGAAGAAAGAGTACTACTTGAAGAACTCTCCTCTCTGTCCTTGCCTACTCTGGACTTCTCTCTATCCTCTGCTTCGCTTGACGCTCCACTGAACTATTATATATTAAAGAAGGTCTTGCTCCCCAGTCTCAGCTAAGGAATGAGCCTCTAATATCTAATCCAAGCTGAGGCTCAGCCCTTCGGTTCGCCCCCTCGGTCTCAGTCGCTTCTACCCTCAGATCTCGTCTCTGCTCTTCTTTCCCATCTTCCAGTTTTTTCACTTATGAGAGGTCTCATTTCGCTGTAGCCTTCGAAGAAAGAAGCGGTCTAGCTACTGTCAGACTCTCCGGCTGACCCCCTCGCACACTTCCTAAACTAGGCTCGCACACCTAAGCTCGAGATGCATGCTTGAGGACGAGAAGGTAGAAATTGACGCAGGAGAGGAGGTTTACGTAGATTAATCAACCCGCAACTCAGTCCTTTTTCTCAGCTCATTTCTTTTCTCACAGCTCATTGCTTTTCCCTCTACCTCGCCCCTGATTAGAGAACCTCGCTACTAGAGTAGGCTTTCCCTTGAGGCTTGATGATCACAGAATCATTCGTCACTATCAACTGGATGGAAGAGTGTACTGAGTCCTAGCTAGTACCCTTACAACTGCGAACTAGAAGGGGCTAAGCCTCTTAACGCTTCGCTTTTCGGCTACACCCTCTCTCTTCTTCGCTCCTACTCTATCATACTGGTGACGGATGAGATATTCTATTTGCCCTTTTATATAGTTAGAGAAAGAGCATATTACGAGAAGTACTACAACCGAATCCATATTACGAAGATCTTAGAGCACTTCCCCAGCACCAGACCTTGCTTACCTTCCCGACCTTCCTACCGCCTCCCCGTCAACCTGACTGCTCTTCGGCTTGACCCTTGTACCAGAGCCCCCGCACGGGAATGCCACCAGACCTACCTCCATTTCTCATCATGGTCCATGGAACCGACTGAACCTTCTCTTCCCGAGTTACTTTGCCTTTCAGGCCTTTTCAGAAGCAGAGAGAGTGAGCTCAGGATTCTATATATTCCGTGGAAACTCGCTATTATAATATAAGTCAAGCGGGAAGAGAGAGGGAATGGATGGTGGGCCTAGAGATGGGAAGGTCGAGAGGTGGACTGAGATCAGTGGTGAGATTAGATATCTTAACCATAAAGGGTGGATACTAGGTGGGACTGTGCCTATCGACCCCTGTTGTGCTCTAGCTAATGCCTTCCCTAGGTTTTGGGCGAAGAAGGGAGAAAACGACCTTGGTGCATGGTTCAGTCCCGAAGGAAAGGACTCAGCTGAACTTCACCACGTACTCAAGCCCTTTCTCGAGGATAGATAAAAGTTGGTAGCTTTTTTTGACCCAGAATTATATGAGGAATAGGAAAAGGACCTACTGAGAATTACCCTCTTTGAATGGCCCTCGTCTGCTTTCGTGATGAATAGGAAAATTACCTTCTGCGCTAAATTGCAGTAGGAATAGGTAAATTATCTTATGCGCTAAATTGCAGTGAGGAATAGGCAAATTCCCTTCTGCGATCTCTCTTCCACATTCATCAAACCTCTCCCTCTTCTTTTATATATTTGAAGATTGTAACTGGATTTTGATATTAGTCTCTGGCAATCCGAAGCGTAGGATTTTTTATGCTCTCCGGTGACCGGCCGCATAAGGCACTATTAGGCGGGAGACAACCTAGCTAACTGATTACTGTATAGAATCTAATTTGTGAACAAAATCCATATAGAATCGTATTTATATATAGAATTGGGATTGGAAAATGGGCGAATGATGGGGATTGAACCCGCGCATGGTGGATTCACAATCCACTGCATTGATCCACTTGGCTACATTCTCCCCTACCCCCGCTTAGGGTTGAAGTCTCTATCTACGATAATCTCCTTTCCCTCGGTCAAAGATCCGCTTTTCAGAGGTTGTTTGTTGTGTTTTTTTGGGCGCAAGATCAAGGGGCTTGGGCTGTTCACTTCATTGATTTGACGCCGCTTATTGATCGATCAAAGGAAGGTTCGTTTAGTAGACAGCGAGCGAGCAACAAGCATGGACAAGATCGGCGGGGTGGGGAGAGTACTTCACCCCCGGTTAGTGGCATGTGGCCTTTTTCAGCACTTCGACAAAGGGGAGCCAAAGTGCCCTAGGCCTCAGTTCTTCTTTTTACAAAGCCGGAAGGGGGGCAAGGAGGGGGGAGCACGTACTCTTCTCCTGTTCTACGGATCTCGTTCGATTCAGATTATTGAATAATCTATTTACCACCCTTCCTTTCATATTCCTTTTTTAGGTGTTAAAAAATACTATGATGGTTCTGTTGCTTTATATATTTATCTTATACGTGATTTAGCAATCCCAAGGTATTTTTTGATCTGATCAAAATAAGAAAAAAAGGATCTTGTTTCATCTTCTTACTCTTTCTTTCATAAATAGCGGAAAGAGACTTTTAGTGTATAAGAAAAATGGTTTGTGATGCTGAAAGGGGTCTCTGACACATAATATCAAAATAATAAGACCAAATTCGGAAATAGCCCTTGTTTCATGCTACTATTTCGATATGTAATCTTGTGTTACGAAAAAACCAAAAAAAGGATTTGTTTGTATCGAACTTAAAGTGCCATGCTATTATTACTTATTATTCATATTCGATATGGCGAAGGCATAGTCTCTTTTCTTAAATAAAACAAAAAACTCATTGGCGCAAAGCGTGAGGGAGTGCTAAATATTTGGTAATCCCCCCCACCAGAATGAAAGATTGAAGCGGCTAATCCCGTGCATATTGTATGTACATCTGGTAGCACAAATTACATAGTGTCATAAATAGCTATTCCTGGTATTACCCATCCTCCGGGGGAGTTTATACACTAATAAAGACCCCTAGTATCATCCTCTATACCAAGATATACCCTAACATTATCTGCCTATAGGAAAAGAAGTACTATTCGAATTACTTACATTACTAAGTATCAGGATAGGTATCTTACGGTCAGATGAATGTACTGAGCTGTTTTCGTTTAGAAAGGGCCAAATTAGGTTTCCTTCTAACATCTGGTTCGAAGAATTCCCTAATCTAGACAGTATTTCTGAATGCAATATTCAAAAATCTGAATTTTCTTACTGCGATTAAATATGGAGAACTAATCACGCTGCTTTTAGAGTGCTCTTATACAGCCACTCACGCGTCATTCCAGACTGGAGAAGATGGTCTTGGTGTTCTCAATCTCAATTACCTATCCATTGAAGCTCCTTTAACTGTAACGAGGAACCTCGAATTTCTCTCTCACACATGTTCATTTAGAATATCTGCTTTGACGGTCTCTCACGAAACAATCCAATTGTTTGTGAAGCTAGTGAGGTAAATTCGTATTTTCTCCCATTTTTTTAAGTCTAACAGTTTTATTCTCATGTTAAAAAGCTAAATAATATATCTTGGATCAATTTACAGATGGAATTTCTCCAACGTAGGTCAAAGTGTTTATGAACTAGTTTCATTTTTAATTGTGATTATACAGGCTCTCATCCATAAAATGACATGTAAATTCATAAATATATTCATGGTCAGACTCACATTACTTCTCGCTCTTGGATTTAAGCTTCTGGTAGCAAAAATCAGAGATGCATCACCTTCACAAATAAATTCATCTTTTTATTCTTTGTAAATTATATATATGAGTGTGGTTTTGTTTAGGTTGGTTATCTTCTTGATACTATAAACCATCTTATCGATCATCTTGACTTTGATACTACTTGTTGGGAGTGGATTACCCTTATAGATTGAATAGCAGAACATACACAAAGTTGATAAAAACAACATATGCACAAAGAATTTTTAATATGAAACAACTATAAATGTGAGGGTAAAAATTCATGAGATTGATCACACCACAAAAGCAATAATTATGTAATGTAACTTTGTAACCTATGAATGGCTTAAACAAAGTCGGCCTTTATTAACACACTGGTACAAAATGCCTAAACATAAAAGAGTTTGAGCCAAGCTTATTATCGTCAACAAATTGATGTCTTGCAAATGGTAGAAGACTATAAATCTGAATAAGTAGATGTACTTCGATCTTCGATACTCCACTAAGACGAGGTAATGAACAACTTTTTCTCTTCCTGCTCATTCTCGCTTTGGTTTCTCTCTTGAATTATTAATTAAAGGGATTTTATCAGTTGTGCCCCTCCGAGATATCGCAATATCAGTTATGCCCCTATCTTTTTGGTAATATCAGTTGTGCCCCCGACTTCTTGCCAATATTTCACTTGTGCCCCTCGGAGGGGCATAACTGATAGAAATCTTCTATCAGTTATGCCCCTCCGAGGGGCACAAGTGAAATATTGGCAAGAAGTCGGGGGCACAACTGATATTACCAAAAAGATAGGGGCATAACTGATATTGCGATATCTCGGAGGGGCACAACTGATAAAAACCCTTAATTAAATGCCTTAGATAAAGAGTCGATGGTCCTTTACATATATGTATAAAACCAAAAGGTAAAGTCATAAATCCGATAAGATCAGGATTAGCGCACTCATATTTCCAATTAATATTGCATAATGCAATTATAACTAGGTAAGTCCTATTAAAGGTCGCATTCCCATGGGATCCTGCTCATTTGGAGAATAAGCACTAGAATAAAGAGTCAATTCCCTGTCTGATGTGTTTTCCAAAAGTATGGTTATTCCCGTTCACATCTCATTATTTAATCTTATTCCACCTTATTCCTATATTTATTCCACCTTACCTCCCCTTATTCCACTTTATTATCCTTATTCTTATATTTCCAGTCGATCAGAGAATAGACCCTTGTTTTACTTATTTCCCATCCTTATTCATACTTATTTCTGAACCGAAGCCCCCTTAGAGAGTGAAATTGTTACTTCTTAATCAATATTAGTAAGAGAACTATCTCGACAACAAAGCAAGAGCCTAGTGTTTTCAACTATTGAGTTGTATGTATCTTTATATGGGAAAATAGATCTTTGGATGAGGGATCGTTTACCCATCTCCCCATTAATGTACTCACCCCCCCTTCATTTGGACTAATTGTGAGAAGAGAGAATCCTAATCTCTTGTAAAGGAGATTAGGGGTTTATGTATGCCTCCGTGGTTTTCCCTATCTGTAGGGTTTTCCATGTAAATCTTGGAGTCTTCTTCTTTAATCTACGTTTTGTTTCTAACATGGTATCAAAGCCTAATCAGGGCTTTCTCTTCTCATCGAGTTCTTACATGCAAGTTCTTCCATGCTACATGCGCCTCCTGCAAGTGCCCCTGCTTGCTTGTCCTGAGAACGAGCGCCGACAACCCCCTATGCGCCTGATGAATATGTGATTCATCACTCTAAAAGTTGAAAAGAGACTTTTGTTCCCGAGTAATTAGATGCATATTTCTACTTATATTGCATAATTAGCATTCATGCATGCATAAATAATATCTGCATTTTAGCATTCATATTTGCATTAAATAACGAGCCCAATTCACTTGTAAATATTCACCTGTATATTCACCATATTTCACCTATTTATATATATTTTATACTAACTCCAAATCCAATAAAATAAACTCCATAGTGTATATATTACTAACACTAATTAAAGAAAAATATCAAAAAAAATATTAACTTGTAAAATTACCCAATAAAACCACAATCCAAGTTTGAAAATAGGAGCCTTAAAATCTACATATCTCTCTCATACAGTGCCTGATTTAGGTTTACTCACTTTTAAAGTAATATGCATTCAGAGATCTTCAAAACAAGACCAAATTCAATAAAATCGGAGCTCGTATGCAAAACTTGGGTTTTGAGCCCCTATTGTTTATTATACATATTGACCTTTTTGCCCCTGTATTTATGTTCTTAATTATTAAAAATAAAAAAATAGACGAAGTTGTAAATATTTCTTTCACATTTTTTCTAACTTTCTTTTAATTTTTCTCTTTGTTAAAAAGGATAAAAATGCAAAAGATAAAAATGTGGCATTTTATACCTATAAGGTACCACCCAAAAATACATTTTGTACATATGATTTCATTTGATTTTCGACTCTTTACAAAACTTATAGATCTCGTCAAGACGAGCAACTTTCGTGTTGACTACTTTTTGATTTAATCTCTTTTGTTATTTCTTTTTTATTTTTCTTTACATTTAATTTTTGAATTTTCTAGGAGCTACATGTGGCAGCTCCTGGAGCCGCCACATGTCACCCCATTTTTTATTATTTTCGGATTTATTTTATTATTTTCAAATTTATTATTATTATTATTTTATTACTATTTTAATTATTTTTAGTAGCTTACTATATTACTTTATTTATTATTTATTTTATTCCCCTTTTACTTCTTCTCCCTTTACTTGTCTTCCACTCCAAGCCATCAACTCACCACTTCCTCCACCATCCCTCCATCTTCTCCACCTCTTTTCTAACTCCCTCCTCCTCTTTATATTCACATCTCATCCTCCATTTTTCATCATCCGTCATTCTACAAGTGAGAGAGGTTCGAGGCCCGTTTAAGCCGTGAGGTGATAGATCCCCCTTAGACGTTGAGCAACGACAACCTGCAGGCGAGATCCGCGGTTAATCTCCTCGTAGTGAGCTGCCAGCCAAGCTCACATAGCTTCTCTGATTTTTGATCGCCCAATCGGATCGAGGCCATGATGACCGGAGTTGCAGCACAACTCCTCCACATTGCGGCGAATCACAGGTAAGTATTTTTTATCATATCTTTTCATTTCATTTTCTATCTAACATATTTCCTTCCTTATTGTTCATCATTCAACACACCATCACAATCAACATACACACACCCCTTTTCTCCATTGCATTTTATTTGATGTTTACAAAATATATATAAAAAAAACACAAAAAACACAGGCTGCACTTCCAGCCCCTGCCCCTCCAGCTCATGGCCGCCGACGACCGCTGTCTGCCTCCCTTAGGCCGTCATCCCCCTGGCGGCCGGCCATGCCAGCGCATCCCCTAGCCGCATGTGCCCGCACTCCAGCCACCGCGTACACCCACGTGGTGCCCACTTCCCCGCTGACCCCTGCTCCGACAACCGCGACAACCACCAGGCTGTTGTCACCCATCCCATCGTACGTAACCCCGCGCACGGTCGCCACCCTCCCATCTCCTCCAGCTGTCGTGTGCCCCACCAGCTGCAGCGCCGCATGTCCACGCCTGCAGATCCCCCTCGTGCGCCACCCACGCGCGTGGTTCCCACGCTATGCGCCGACCCCAGCAGCCGTATCGGCCCCTGCGTGACCTTCCCCTTCAGACACGACTAAACCCCGCGTGACTGCACGTGCCTCTGCCGCGTGTCCCTTCGCGCACTTCACCGCCCGCCACGCCAGTACCGCCAACCGTGCCACCATCGACCCGTCATCGCCAATGCCGCGCCGCCCGTCCGCCTTCGCCCTCCGCGAACCCCTGTTGCGGTGGCCGCCCCCCCATGGCAGCGTGTGGCGCAGTGCTGCCGCCTTGCACCCCTGCCGCCAAGCGCCCACTTCGTGCTCCATCGTGCCCTAGCATGTCTTCAGGTCCATTTTATTTCATTTTTTTATTTTATTTATTTCGTGAAAATTGTAATTTCATCTATCAAGTTTGTTTATTTGCAAAAGTGCCCCTGTGCACAATTTGTCTTTTTAATTTCAATTTCTGTATTCTGAAGACACCCCTGCCTTTGAGTGATAATTTGGACATAAATATAGCATCATTTTATTAAATCAAAAATAACATTTTGTAGAGAAACTAAATCTTTACCTTGTGGCTATTTATTTGCATTTTTATGAGTAATCAGATTATTTATTAAGAATCAGAGATTGAAATTAAGTAATATTTTGTCCATTTATACTCTGAAATTCGCACAGACTTATTTATTGCTCTAAAAATTGTAAAAAAAATTGTAGATGATGCCTCTGAATGCTTTTTAATTACTGTCCAAGTTTCATCGAAATAGGAGTTGTCGTGCATAGAATAAGTTCTAGAGGTATTTCTGTAATTGATTTTTAATTCAATCCATGAATAAAATTTTTAGTAATTTCAAATCTCCCAGATTCCTGATTAAAATATCTATCTGAGATAAATAGCTCTCTGGATAATTTGATTTCATGGATTAATTAGGAATTAAATTTTAACAATCACTTTATTTATAGTAAAAAATTCGTAAAAAATCATAAATTGTAAAAAATTGTAGATGATGCCTCTATGTGCTTTTTAATTACTATCCAAGTTTTATCGAAATTGGAGTTGTCGTTTGCATAGAATAAATTCTAGAGTGATTTCAGTAATTGATTTTTAATTAAATCCACGAATAAGATTTTTTAGAAATTTCAATTCTCATGGATTCCTGATTAAAATATCTATATGTGATAAATAGCTCTCTGGATAATTTGATTTCGTAGATTAATTAGGAATTAAATACTTACAATCGTTCCGTTTATAGTAAAAAGTTCGTAAAAATTCATAAAGTGTCAAAAAATTCCAAAAAATTAGAGTAGCTTAATTTCATCACATTTCACTTCCAGTAAATTTTTTCATAATTTTCTCATATCATTTGCACGAAAAATTGCATAAAAATCCTAAAAAAGTTTGCATTTTTCATCGTTGTATTTTAAATCCAAAAATTCCAAAAAAATCCATTTTGCATTAATCATTAGATTTAGTTTACAGAAAAAATACAATTTCGTCAATTTGCGCTAATTAAGATTAAAATTGTTTTTATCTAAGTTGTCGATTTTCTTAATAACCTAGTTCATCCGCATCAGTGCATCTGCATTTTTATTGCATAAAAAATTTCAAAAATCTCACTTGGAAAATCGCAATCTAATTCATCTAATCTGATTTCGTGTAGTTCCTTTTCCTCCTTGAGCCGACGCTGGGACTTGCCCAGGTTAAACAAACATAAAATCACACTTAATTTCATTCGACGATTCATCGATCCGTGCGGTTAATTTTTGATTGATCCAGATTTATCTGACTGCAATGAAATCGTTAATTCGATACCATCAAAGGGTAGATCCGGGGTTTATCAACGCCTCCCAAGACGAGCCCCCACGTAAACACTTCCGCTGCTTGCGTGACCCCCTGCCTGCCTGCGCGCCCTCTGCCTCCCTACGTGCATTCCCGGCCTACGCCCTCCGACGCGATGCCCTGACTGCACTAGGCACCCTCCTGTGCATGTTCTTCCTGCGCGCAACCCCTAGGAACCCTCTTGCACGTGCGTGTGACCCCTTGGACTCAAACGACTCTCTATTTCATCACCTTTATTCTATCATTTTGGTCTTAAAAATCCTAGTAAATTCTTGTAAATACCCTTAATTTGCATAAATTATCATTCATCCCTTGTTGTAGAAATATTGTATAAAATACTGTTTTTAATAGCAAAACTATAGAATAAAGAAAAGAAAAGGAAAAGGTATAAAATAGTAAAGGTATTTTATGGTCGTAAACCTCGAGACCTAGGTATCTTGATGACTATGTCGATAAGGAATAAAGTATGGGGAGATAAGTGCCAATAATACAATCAAATTTCCATTTATTAATTTATTATTCATTCATTTTTGGGATCCATTTATTTTCCACTTTTTATATCTCAAATAAAGAAACTTAGAATATGAAAGTTGAATATAATAAAATATAAAAAATACAAAATTAATTTCATACAAAAATAATAGACAATGTAAAATTTATGATCTAAACAAAATTCTAAAATCCCAACTTTCCAGACCCATATCTCTCAAATAAAAACTATAAATATATTAATTTCACAATTAATTGTATATAACTTTTAATAAGCTATTTAATGAAGGTAGTTTTATTTTTTTGGATTTAAGGTGTGAAAGTTAGGTTTTGGACCTCTATTGTATAATATACCCGAATAATATATCATTTTATTTATTATTTATTTTTTTTATAATTTTATATTTTTATAATGTTGTAAATATTATTTACAATATATGTACATATCAAAATAATAAAACCACCAATAAACACTAAAATAATATAAATTACAAAAATATATAGATGAATATACAATACGTACCCTATTTATTTAAGTGTAAGTAATATATCATAAAAATATAATAAAAATATATTTAAGTATCTAAAAATGAGTTTTAAATATATAAAATATTAAAATAAAATAATAAAATACAAAATAAAAATAAAAATAAAAGTATACGAAACATGGATAAATATACCTATAATTAACCCATAAAAAATAATTTGTAATTAAAAAGCTCTAAAAAATAAATAAAAATAATAATAAAATACTATAAAAAATAATAAATATTTTTTTATTTTATAACTTAAAAATAATAAAATAATTTATTATTTAGTTTAGAATTTACAAATATTTTTTAGGTTGGATTTTTCCTGGTTGGTCTACGTGGACCAACCTGGGCACGTCAAGAATTGATCAATGGTCAACTCCTCTAACATCTTGTGGCCCATGTCAGATATAGCTCTGACTCCCCTATTTCTTAACTTTTTTCCCGAGGATTAAGAACCATCTCACATTGATTCTTTCACCAATTTTCCTCCTCGATCCACTACCATACATGTGAGGACATCACCTCGATAATTGGATCACTGCATCACCTGTTTTCCTTGATCGAAGTTCCCTGTCCAGCCATCTTGTACATAAGCACCCTCTCCATCTTATTTAATTCTTTGAACCTATTTTCCCCATGTTTTCCCCCCTTTCATGTGCTCCAGATAGAGGAGGGTGACGACCTCCTCTCCAGCTGCTAGAGGTGAGCGAGGGCAAGGTCTGAAGGTATTTCCACCACCTTCACCGCACATCAGCATTGAGATCCTGCTTCCTGGTCACCAGCTAGTCCATTTTATTGATTTTTAGATAAACTTTAGGATTAGATTTTATTTTTTGCAATTGTTTTAGCTTTTAATTATGTGTTTAGTGTTAAAATCCATAATCAAAGTTCGTCGGAGCCTAGCTTAGACGACTCCCTTTCACCATGCCACCCTGATTCCCGAAGCGCTAAACCACCTCCACTTCCTTCCTTGGCGACTTCTTCACATCCATCTACCTCTAGAACACCTTGATTCCCTATGGATCAAGACCTCGATGCTCTACCTCCGCCATTCACCGGAGCTACCTCCGCCCGAGCCACCCACACACCCACCTATGCCATTAAGCCCCATGTTTCCATTTTTTTCTTGTGCCCTCTTCCTGCAATACCTGGAGGCCAAAAGACCCCTTGGGAGGTCGATTTTGAGTGAACATTGATACCTAGAGCTCACATTCTTCTTCGACCTTGCGGTGGCCTATCGGAGATCCCTTTGCCATTATGACACCGTCGATCGTTTGAGAGCACTTCCAAGAGCAACTGGGCTGATTTTAAAGCAGCAATGAATAACGAAAGGGGGCGATCTTGTCGGAAGAAGCTCGCTCAAGCGAGGCTTCTTCCCTGTTTGTCCATCGCGCCTTCACATGGTTGGATCAATAATGACATCCTAGTTCCATCATCGACCGTCAGATCATCGCAAGCCACGACCATAAGATCCTTATTGGTGATCTAATCACTCCCATAGGACCCGAACCGTCATCGCCCACCGTGGACACACCACATGGATTAGTGAACCAGATCAAGCCGTCCATCCCACGCTAGAATAGGGTGTTTTGTGATTTTAACTCGGTCACTTTTTGTATTCAAATTTTAGAATTCAATCTTTCTTATGATGTTTATATGTTATTGTAAATTTGCAACAAGCCCCCTAACTTCTCAAATTTGCTTATTCATCCATGCCAACTCACCTCACATGGATATCCACATGAGGTGGGCATTTTGCAAGCAGAACGCTGAACTTTTGTGTATTTCTTTTTGGCCCAGAAACATTTTAATTACATAATATATTTTTGAAAAAATTGTTGCAAGGCCCTCACACTTTAATTTATTTAAGTTTATGTCATTGCTAGCTGTTGGTTTTTTCTGTTTTTGTTTGATTTATTTAAAATAGTAAATATGATTAGATGCTTGATGTATGGTAGATCCGTGTCATAATTTTGCATTTCAATTTTTTGTATTTCTACTATTTTATAAAAATGAAAAATAGCACATTTATTTCCTATCTATAGTTTAAAATAAATAAAAATATAAAAGGTTTTGAAAAATTACAAAAAGAATGTTTTGTCTTTAATAATTATTTTACAACTCTAGAAATTGAAAAACCCAAAAATTGAAAAAAAACTCCTAAAAATTAAAAAGACCCAAAAACCCTTATAATAATATATAAAATTCCTAAAAAATCCTCAAAATAGATTTTTCTATTTTATAATTTTCTTTATATTACTATTTAATTATGAAATTTTATTTGAATATTTTTTGACATCTTTTGCTATTTTTCATCTTCATTTTACTTTCAGGCATTTTTCTAATCCCTATTTTAGTGTTTTTTACTTTAGAAATCCATTAAAATTAGAAAATTTTCCTAAAAAATCATAAAAAATAGTAGAGTATATTTAAAAACCAAAAGATTTTATTTTATTTATTTTGATTATTTTTAGTGGTATTTATAATTATATTAGCTTATATTGTATATATAATGTTATATATCTTAGATTATATATTAAAAGGAAAAAGAAATATAAAAAGAAAATAGGAAATATAAATAGAAAATATAAAATATAAAAAAGTTAAAAATACAAAAAATACAAAATTCAAAACTGACATAAAAAATAGGCAAAGAAGTCCACAATCACTTTTGTGCATTTTATTACCCGATCTATCTAGGTTGCTACCTATGTTTGAGCTCTAAACATACTTGCACTATACACATCTTGTTGTAGATTTATAATAAATTTTATCTCTGCACATTATTTTCATTGCTTGATTATTATTGTGAGTTAATAGTTGTTCGAATCGGAAATTTCGTCTGAGGTCGCTTCGACGGCTATTGATCCACCTTGTAGATTAATAAGACCTTAATAAAACCCCGTTCAACAACCTCCTGCGGCAAGGGGCCCTCTTGTGCGTGCACTCTCTGCGCGTGCGCTCCCTTCACTCGACCCCTTTGACCATGCACCCCCTAGCAACCCCTTACTGGTGCGGGGTGCCCCCTGAAGGATATGGTGAGATCCTCTAGCGCATCATGAAACCGTGGGCATTGTATCGAATACGATGAAGAACGACTAGTCGAACTAGTTGTTCTATGCAGCGGAAATTAAAAAAATTTCATATGATGAAACCACATGATCCAAGAACACTTCTCAGATCGTTTCATCTAAGCCACAAATAACTTATAGGATTACCTCTTGAAGCGTGGTTGCGATCGAATCTCTAAACGAAGAGACCTCCTGTCTCAAGTCCGATCCGTTAGAGGAGACGCTTGCGAGCGTGTTGATGAAACACGTGCTTCTCGCAATCCATGTTGAAGATTCAATCCACGGATCTCCTGATCTCGACAAACGAGATACGATATCTTCTTCACGAGCGAGGCGCACCAAAGGAGACGAAGATCCACAAGTAGTCCATTTGGCAACATAATGACGACGCTGCAGCGATGGAGACTCTCTCTAGGGCATCCATGGTGGACAACCATATAAAAGAGAGGGAGAGAGGGCGTTTAGAGAGAAAAAGATAAAGAGAGCATATGTTGTCTAACTTGTCACCTAGAAGAGCAAGGGGTGCCTCTCCTTTTATAAAATTTTGGGATCCATGGATCTCAATCCATGGACAACACAAATTCAATGGCTCTCATTGATTTGTATTTCTTTTAATGGATAAGATTTTGTTGGTAAAAAACCAACAATAATTAATTTAATTTAGATTAAATATATATTGATAAATCAATATGATTTAATCCCAAAATAAATTAATCAAGCATACATGGAGATATTTGGATGGAGATTTCATGCAATCTTGGAAATATCATGCAATCTTGGAAATCTCATACAATCTTGTGAGATTGCATTATTCCTTGGAAATCTCCATAATTTTACAACAACATTTGTTGTAAATAATTCAACAAGAATAATTCATAATTATTTTGTGAATATTGCCATCTTGCCATTGGAAAATTGTGAATTCACATTCACAACCCAAAATAAAATTTAAATTATATTTTCAATTAATTGTCCAATGTGAATCCAATTCACATCAACATTTTAATTAACAAATGTAAGTTACAAATAACTCTCTCTTATATATTATAAATCACATTTATAATATATATGATTAATATGGATAGTGCTATCCACATTATTCATATCCATGAAAATTAAATCACATTTAATCATCTTGGATCTCATATTATCAAGTGCCCAAATAATATGAATCACATTCACATTATTCACATCTTTCATAATCAAATCACATTTCATTATCTTAGATAACTCTCTATACAACATCAATAAAATTCATATTATTCATGATAATGTAATCACATTTAATTATCCACTTTCTCAATGCTCACATACACATATTAATAATGAAATTATCCTGAACTCTTTCAAGGATAATGCACTTTCTCCGCAGATACTTGGAGATAAGGACAAGATGATTGTATTGTTCCACGTATAGTGACTTGGATATTGAGATCATATCTCAAATCCAGATCGCGGGCCTCCCATAGATGCTTGATTAAATCAAGACCGCAAGTCTAATCTTCTCATTGTATCTGAATCACATTCGGATCAATGTCCAACATTTGGACCAATATCAGATTACTTCTCTGCTGAGAGGAGTCACTAAAATCCAGACCGTTTCATCACACCCTAGGAATGAAAGTGTCTTGGTTATACAATCGTTTATGTTCACATCACCCTCAGGTATTTCCAACACCTGTACATCCTGCATACTGGAAGACTCAGAATAAACCTGAAGTATACGATCAATTTTACACTGTCTACTTCAAGGATTTATCATTAAGTTTCTTATTCGATCATTGGGAGTTGGTATCGATCATATGCTTTCCAAAAACATATATCATACCTAGATGTTGATCATATACTTTCTAGAAGTATATATCAAACTTACAAATTTAGTCAAGCTTCCAATGCGAGACGACCGTGTATGGAATTTGATTCTTCCCAATATCTCATGAGTGAGATCATGTCTTCCGGTTCAGTAATGAACCTGTATGATCCCTTTGAGAGATCGTATTAAACATATGCCCTTGTATGCACACCAGCGCACCGGTGTGTAGACCTTGATTAGGTCATCAACCTATTGGTCTACTAAATGTACATACTTAGACATATAGTAACACATCTATCTCCGGTCAGGGGATGCGTGCCTATATCATGATAGCATATGACATAGGACTTTGGTTATCTCGATCTCGTTAAGTCAACTCTTTGACCTAACTAATCTGACACCTTCGAATCTCTATTCCTATGCAGAGGACCTGCATCAAGAGGTCGGTCAGATATCAGCCTAACTGAGAAAAGATTGCCATCTCCTAATCAGGCTTGAGATCATCTCTTAACAATCATTTGACGGTGCTTGATGATACCTCAATCTAACCCTTTAGATATTCATCCAAGCACCAACCTCTATGATTCAATAATTGAATCAACAACTGTATGATTATTAAGATGGCCATGGTACATAACCCTAATTGTACTAAGGGACCTATTATGCAGATTATTTATTCTTCATTTCAGATCAGGGAATGATATTTGCAATAACATTTATTGCATAATGGCTCGCCGTGGGCTCGCATGTCATGTGATAATCATAGGCTATTTAAGAAAATAGCTAGGTAAGCTGATAAATCACTCTATTCCCGCGAGACAACGCCAAGTCTTTTTACGACACTTGCATATTCCCAGTAATAGTGCTCGCATCTATTGCGAATGTTGTATCTTATGCAACCAATACTCAATGTTTTTAAAGTTATTATAGTGTCCTTGACACTATAGATTAATAATTATTATAACCAGTATTTTCATAATCCTTATCATAATACCTTTATTCATGGAGATCTCTATCTCCTAAGGTATCTACAGTTAAGACCTTTTAAATCACTATCTATAAAGTCTTAAGCTTTTGAGGATAAGACTAAGAGATCACTATCTCGAAACTATTGTCATATTTTAAGATATAGTCATTACTGCAATCAAGTGTTTTATATCCATAGTATGATTAGTAACAATTTACTACTCCCACTGTATGGCAGACATCTAGCTTTTGTAAACATCTAGCATACACTTGGCTTCTCAATACTAGTGCACAAGGGCAAACACTTCAAGCATTCACATCATAAACTCTTTGAGGTGTTATCCCTTTAGATAGGTGATGTGACGCCCCGCCCCGCCGGCTACCGAAACCGACGAGACGGGAGCGTCGGACCTACGATCCAAATACGCCCACGATCTATGATACTCAGCAAACCATCTTATGCACATTAGATTAACATTTGAAATATAAATAACAATAGGAGAATAATGTGAAAAGGAAAGTAAAATACACCATCCATTCTCATTGATAATGATAATCAAGTCCATGTCCATAGAAGAGATACATCATGAAATCTTAAAGTTTGTAGAAAAAGCTCTCAACATATCTCACTACAATGTCTCTCAATAATAACATAAAATGATGCGGAAGTAAATAAGTTACTCTAAATAGGACGCACCCTGTCTAGTGCAAATATGATGTAGGAAGTGCTGATCTCCTCAAAAGACCGCTACTATAGCGGCTGCTGCTCAGGTATACCTGTTGGGTTCACACGAGGGTAACGTTATGAGCAATTGCCCAGTAACGAGACAAACACTATAATGACTAATGCAGGGGTAAGAAAAGAATGTATCCTCAACTTTATTTAATGGCACATGCATCTATTGAAAAAAAATTAGAAAGAACACCAAGTCATTCTAATTCACATTGGATCTCATAATTATTTACTTTTATTTATTTATATAATAATCATTTAAGTATAACCACCATAATCTTGATATTTCTACAAATTGATTAGAGTCCACAACGGTATACATTTTTCCGACACCCGATCAATAATCATTTCTTGTATTATTTTAGCACATGCAAGTACGCGACTCGCAGGCTTCCGCTACGCGGGAACTTGTTTGTCATCTTGGATAAACCTCCAAGTATTTCAACCTCAATTTCTCCAACTTCAAACCATATCCCGGAACACCTCTCACAATAATAATACGCGGAATAGAATTTGATGCGGCCACATCTAATTCTACTCTGAGTCTTAATATTGTGTATAAGTGCGAAACCAAGAACGCCAACCGCGTCACCTGCCTACTCCGTCGAGCGACTCCGGATGCTACCGGGCTGCTAGGTGCAACACGTCACCCAACTCGTCCGTTGGGGTCGCGACCTTCAAGGCATCTCCCCGGGGCCCAAGGGTGCATGCCCAAACACTTGCGGCATCTAACTCCATCTACCCAATCATCGTTAAGTTTATGCTCATGGAATGATAAATACGATTAATTAATGATGCTAGTTATCTGTTGGGAGCTCAAGTCATCAGCGTACTATTGCAATTTCAAAGAGACTACTCGGCTGTCTCTAGAGTATACTTAAATACAATTTGAACTTTATGCGTTTCTGCCTCAGGAAGTCTCTGTTTATGCACTCGAGAATAATATTGTAATAAAAAAAATTATATGCAGGTCACTTCTGGTATCCAATTTGACCCGGATTCCCAACATAAATTTTAGGGTCGATAGACACATAAGCATAAATAGGCAAGTTAAGATTTTACGGGTAGTATGTTACAGTACACCATTTTTTTTGTCCAAACATGTGATACTATGATAATTGCAAATCATTTGCATATTTAATTATACTTTCATGGATTTATTTGGTCTGGATATAGGTACAAGTATTCGAATACCTTCATAATTTTTGTAGCATTAAACCAAATATATAAATCCCTAAGTACACGTGGTATTTACCATACTTGTTATAAGAATTTAGATTTTAAAGATAACTTACTAAAGAGTACGTGGGTGGAAGTTTTCTATATGTGTATATAACGTATACTAATATATAAATTATCCAAGAATTTATCATACACTAGTACGTTTTGTCCTTTGATATTATCGACGGTTGTTTTCTAGAATTTATTCAATAATTCCGATATTTAATACCCTAGATCTAATTATTGACGTTACAAAAGTTTAGTGCCATCGTTGCATGTAACCTCTCATATTAATACCCATATTATGATAACCATGCAAATCGTGATTTAATAAGGTTATCATGCAACTCCCACTCTAAAAAATACTTGATAAAAAAAATATTTGCCATCCACGTCATGCAAATCAAAAGTTACTTCAACACAAGGCTATTGCATATGTGACCCCAATGCGCCATATAATCTGACTAATCATGATGGGGCATAAACTAAACTATATCCTACCCATTTTATCCCCGTTAGCAGCCATAGACATATTGTTGTTGTTTTATCTGACAAGAATCCATGTTATTTGATCTTTAAAAAAAACGACAGTGATATTTGACATTACGGATATAACAGATTTTAGTAGTATGGCATAAGCCTAACGGTAGTAGACTTATCAGATCTAACATCATGATTCATAAGTAATCTGCCTTTGGCGTTAAGATGTTCTTCGGGAATGAGTATTTCAAATAGTTAGGTCGACCTACCATGATAACAAATGATCATGAGTAAGGATCGTCATCACATCTTGCAATCAATAATACGGTATAATATGGATCGAAGTAACACTCAACTCGTATATAAACTTGAGATTAGGACAAGTAAAATCCTATGAAACCAATATCCAGGAGGGATAAAACTTCGTTACAAAAACATTTAAGGCTCTAGAGATATAGGAAAAATACGTGGAATCCAATAACAAGAGGATAGTATATATATCGTTACTACATATTGAGATTCATGGTATACAGATATCTAAAGCTCTAAAAATATTCAAGCATATAGGAATGAGAATCGCGTGAAACCAACAGCAAGAGGAGGGTATAATGTCGTTACAAACACATAAGGCTCTAGAGGTATTTTAGTGTATAGGAAAATACGTGGAACCCAACAGCAAAAGGGGGTATTATCGTTACCTCCGAGGATGTTCCCTCGGGATCTCCTCTTACACGGAAATAGTATTTCCGTTGCTCGATCGTAGTGCGGAGGCGTGCACCGCGGTGACCTCGAGCTTTCCTACGTGATGGTGGTCGCAGATCTTCGATCAGAGCTCCTTCTCCGACGTCGATGGCGGCCTCCCAATGATAAAATCGACCGAGGTGGTGGTGCTCCACAAAGAGGGAAGGATGGTGGTGGCTAGGGCTTTTAGAGATCAGCCTATCATCTCCTATTTATAGAAGGAGAGGTGAATTTGGATCTCGATTCGGATCCGGTTCGGATCCATATATGGGTCCCGACTATGATTCTTAAAACAACGATAACTTGAGCTAGGAATGTCGGAATTAGGTATTCTTGGGCTCGTTGGAAAGATCTCGACAAGATCTACGTGATGGTATGCTTGATTGAATTTTTTGGATGTTAAAAATACTCCAGATTTTTGAAAAAAAACAAAATTCGAGGTTTCACATCATAAAAATCTTAAAGGAAGTCTCGTCCTCGAGACGTAGGATTTAATGTATAAGTTTCGAATGTGGTGTAGATTCATGCATAAAAACCTTAAAGAGAACGAAACCCATAAAAATCTTAAAGAGGATTAAAATAGGGTCTCGTGAACATACCTTCGAAAAGATAGGGGTATTTCTGCCGCATATCTACCTCAGGCTCCCAGGTGGCCTCCTCAATGTTCTGACTTTGCCACAATACCTTAACCAAAGGGATGTCTTTCCGTCGTAATTTCTTGACTGCCCGGTCTAAAATCTGCACGGGTGCCTTAGGAAAAAGACAAATTCGGTTCAACCGCGAGGTTTTTATAGCTAATCACATGTCGAGGGTCTCGAATATACTTTCGGAGGTTTGATACATGGAATACATCATGCACGCCTGCCAAGTGAGGGGGGAGTGCTACTCGATGTGCTACCTTCCCAATACGAGATAAAATCTCGAAAGTGCCAACGAACCTCGGTGTCAGCTTGCCCTTAATACCAAATCTTTGAATACCCTTCATTGGAGATACTTTCAAGAAGACAAATTCTTCGACTTCAACTCGAGATCACGACGTCTCTGATCAACATAGCTCTTTTGACGGCTCTGTGCAGTCAAAAATTTCTTTCTAACCATCTCTACTGCCCTTGTTGTATCCCCGATTATCTAAGTAGAATAAATCTCTTTGTCACCCACTTCCTGTAAACACAAGGGAATGGTGCATCTCCGTCCATACAATGCCTCAAAAGATGCCATGTCAATACTAGCATGGTAGCTATTGTTATAAGTGAACTCCACCAAAGGAAGGTGGTCCTTCCAAGATCCTTGCCACTCAATGGCACATGCTATGAGTAGGTCTTCAAGGGTCTGAATTGTCCTCTCTGATTGCCCATCAGTCTGCGGATGATAGGCTGAACTAAGACACAATTTAGTTTTTTAGGGCATTCATAAATTCTCCCCAATAATGTAACGTGAAACGAGAGTCCCTATCAGATACAACCTCCTTGGGAATCCCATGCAATCGAATAACATGTTGAATATATAGTTTGGCCATATCCACCGGAGTGCATGTCATGTTCACGGGAATAAAGTGTGCATACTTAGTTAACCTGTCTACAATAACCCAAATAGCATCATATCCACCTACTGTACGAGGTAAAGATGTCACGAAGTCCATAGAGATACTCTCTCATTTCGACAACGGAATAGGAAGTGACTGTAACAAGCCTGGATGATGCTTGTGCTCTGCCTTCACCAATTAGCACGTAAGGCAAAAACTGACATGTTCTACAACATCTCTCTTCATCCCTTCCCATCAGAAGTGTTGACGGAGATCTTTATACACCTTGGTGCTTCCTGGATGGATTGATAATCTGAAACAATGAGCCTCATCTAGGATGTCTCTCCTCAACTCATCATGATCAGGGACACAGACACGGTCTCCCTTCCATAAGATGGACTCACAAACTCTAAATCCATCAAACTCCTCCTTCAGACATCGATGGAACAAGTCTTGTAGTTTCTGATCTGTCTGTTGACCATGCACAAGCTTGTCCCATAATCCACTTTACTTAGTAGGTACAGTTACGACATCTGTAGTACTAACAAAGGGGTGCCACTCATTGAGTGTTGTGAGCATATCCCAAGTCTGTAGCCATGATGTGGTGCCCTCGGTATGTGCTCTCCTACTCAAAGCATTTCCTACTATATTTCCCTTACCCGGATGATAAGCGGTCCTGCAGTCGTAATCTTTCAACAGTTCCATCCATCGTCTTTATCTCGTATTCAATTCCCGTTGGTCAAAGATATATTTGGGACCCTTGTGATCTGTAAAAATTTCAAAAGTGACCCCATATAAGTAGTAACACCATATCTTCAATGCGAAGACTATAGCTGTCAACTCCAAGTTATGAGTAGGGTAGTTCTGTTCATGGTTCTTTAATTATCGCGATGCATATGTCACAACCTGACCACGTTGCATCAACACTGCTCCTAAACCCTCCTTTGATGCATCAGTATACATCGTAAAATCTAAAGTTCCTGAAGGGAGGGTGAGAATCAGGTTATTGGTCAATCTCTCTTTCAACATACGAAAGCTCAGCTCACACTTGTCGCTCCAAATGAAAGGGACATCTTCCTATGTCAGACGAGTAAGTGGTAAATCTAGCTGCGAGAAGTCCCTAACAAAACGTTTGTAGTAGCCAGCAAGGCCTAAGAAACTGCGTATCTCGGTAACTATCTTGGACTGCTCCCAGGACATTATTAACTCTATCTTGGCTGGATCAACTGCCACACCTGCTCCCGAAATTACATGACCAATGAAGGCTACTTCGGTAAGCCAAAATTCACACTTGTTTTATTTGCATACAAATTGCGTTCTCTGAGTGTCTCAAGAATAGTATGAAGGTGCTGCTCATGCTCATCACGTGAGTAGTTGAATATATCATCAATGAATACTAACACAAAATGATCTAAGTATGGATAGAAAATTCTATTCATCATATCCATGAACGCAGCAGGTGCGTTCGTGAGTCCAAACGGCATGACCACAAACTCATAATGGTTGCATCTGGTGCAAAAAGCATATTTAAGCACATCTGTGTCCTTAATTCTCAATTGATGATAACCCGATCGTAGATTAATCTTTGAGAATATCGTTTCACCTTGCAACTGATCGAAAAAATCATCTATTCGTGGAAGTGGATAACGGTTCTTTACCGTTCTTTTATTCAATTGCATGTAGTCGATGCACAAATGCATAAACCCATCCTTCATATTTACGAAGAGGACCGGTGGCCTCTAAGGTGATGTACTGGAAATAATGAATTTTTTTTCAACAACTCCTACACTTGTACTTTGAGCTCCCTGAATTCGGCTGGTGCCATTCGGTATGGAGGTATGGAGATGGGTTGTGTATCAGGTATCAAGGTGATCTCGAAACTCGATCTCCCTCCTTGGTGACAGTCCAGGTAACTCCTCTGGAAATACATCAGGAAAATCATGCACAAGTCTAACATCTTCAATTATGCGATCCTGGGCAGGTAACTCCACAACATAGGCGAGAAAACCTATGCAACCCTGATCGAGTAAGTGTTGTGCCTTCAATGCTGATACATATAAGACTTCACTATCTAGGGTACGTCCATCAAACTGAAAGGTAGGTATGCTTGGGAGACGGAACACTACTGTCTTCTCAAAGCAATCAAGGAATGTGTGATGTTGCTCGAGCTAATCCATACCTAGGATGACATCAACATTTTCTAATAGAATAAGTAAAAGATATGCGGGCATTAGGTGCCCGCCAATCTGCACTGCTACATCCCTCGCTTCTTGTCACACGATGAATAATTGACCCCTTGGGACCTTGATGTAGTAAGGATATGCAACAAAGATTGGTTCTTTTTCTAACTTGGATACTAGTCAATGTGCTAGAAAAGAGTGAGTAGCTCTTGAATCAAATAAGGCATGTAAGGATATACCATGCACTGAAATCATACCTCGCACTACATCTCCTGGGGTGCGGGCCTACTCCTGTGTGATTGCATTCAATTATCCCTGCAGGTGTGATGGGGCGTTAGAACCTGCAACACTGAAGGTTGGTCATGGTGGAGGACGTTGAAAGCCTCGACCTCCATGACGAGAAGCTGATCCATGTGATTGTACGAGTGAGAAAGTTGATCGTAGACTTGGTTGATGACTGCCTAAGCTGCTAGTAAGTAAGGGACACTTGGCCTTGAAATGGCCCGATTGTTGGAAGTGGAAACACCTACGATCTCCTGACTGAGAAAATGAGCCTCCCGAGACAAGGCTAGCACCTCTTGTCTTGTGACCCGCGAGTGTGTCGAAGAGCGAAAGGAAGTAGTATCGCGACTCGCCAAGCCTGCCCCAAAATAGGTGTAGGAGCAAATCTGCTAGTGGTAGGAGTGGTAGCCACTGGGTGGAAACGATGCTCTTTACGAGCTCTGTAGAAATCTCGACGAACAGATCTCACGGACTGAGGTGATTGGAAAGACAATGGACTTATTAAACATGACTGTAATTATTCTCCTTAACTAATGCTAAAATTAGATAGCTTTGTCGCTATATTTATATTTCAAATCCCGTTGATAATCTAATATGCAAATGATAGAATGGAGTATCGGGCTCTGATACCATCTGTGACGCCCCGCCCCGCCGGCTACCGAAACCGACGAGACGGGAGCGTCGGACCTACGATCCAAATACGCCCACGATCTATGATACTCAGCAAACCATCTTATGCACATTAGATTAACATTTGAAATATAAATAACAACAGGAGAATAATGTGAAAAGGAAAGTAAAATACACCATCCATTCTCATTGATAATGATAATCAAGTCCATGTCCATAGAAGAGATACATCATGAAATCTTAAAATTTGTAGAAAAAGCTCTCAACATATCTCACTACAATGTCTCTCAATAATAACATAAAATGATGCGGAAGTAAATAAGTTACTCTAAATAGGACGCACCCTGTCTAGTGCAAATATGATGTAGGAAGTGCTGATCTCCTCAAAAGACCGCTACTATAGCGGCTGCTGCTCAGGTATACCTGTTGGGTTCACACGAGGGTAACGTTATGAGCAATTGCCCAGTAACGAGACAAACACTATAATGACTAATGCAGGGGTAAGAAAAGAATGTATACTCAACTTTATTTAATGGCACATGCATCTATTGAAAAAAAATTAGAAAGAACACCAAGTCATTCTAATTCACATTGGATCTCATAATTATTTACTTTTATTTATTTATATAATAATCATTTAAGTATAACCACCATAATCTTGATATTTCTACAAATTGATTAGAGTCCACAACGGTATACATTTTTCCGACACCCGATCAATAATCATTTCTCGTATTATTTTAGCACATGCAAGTACGCGACTCGCAGGCTTCCGCTACGCGGGAACTTGTTTGTCATCTTGGATAAACCTCCAAGTATTTCAACCTCAATTTCTCCAACTTCAAACCATATCCCGGAACACCTCTCACAATAATAATACGCGGAATAGAATTTGATGCGGCCACATCTAATTCTACTCTGAGTCTTAATATTGTGTATAAGTGCGAAACCAAGAACGCCAACCGCGTCACCTGCCTACTCCGTCGAGCGACTCCGGATGCTACCGGGCTGCTAGGTGCAACACGTCACCCAACTCGTCCGTTGGGGTCGCGACCTTCAAGGCATCTCCCCGGGGCCCAAGGGTGCATGCCCAAACACTTGCGGCATCTAACTCCATCTACCCAATCATCGTTAAGTTTATGCTCATGGAATGATAAATACGATTAATTAATGATGCTAGTTATCTGTTGGGAGCTCAAGTCATCAGCGTACTATTGCAATTTCAAAGAGACTACTCGGCTGTCCCTAGAGTATACTTAAATACAATTTGAACTTTATGCGTTTCTGCCTCAGGAAGTCTCTGTTTATGCACTCGAGAATAATATTGTAATAAAAAAAATTATATGCAGGTCACTTCTGGTATCCAATTTGACCCGGATTCCCAACATAAATGTTAGGGTCGATAGCCACATAAGCATAAATAGGCAAGTTAAGATTTTACGGGTAGTATGTTACAGTACACCATTTTTTTTGTCCAAACATGTGATACTATGATAATTGCAAATCATTTGCATATTTAATTATACTTTCATGGATTTATTTGGTCTGGATATAGGTACAAGTATTCGAATACCTTCATAATTTTTGTAGCATTAAACCAAATATATAAATCCCTAAGTACACGTGGTATTTACCATACTTGTTATAAGAATTTAGATTTTAAAGATAACTTACTAAAGAGTACGTGGGTGGAAGTTTTCTATATGTGTATATAACGTATACTAATATATAAATTATCCAAGAATTTATCATACACTAGTACGCTTTGTCCTTTGATATTATCGACGGTTATTTTCTAGAATTTATTCAATAATTCCGATATTTAATACCCTAGATCTAATTATTGACGTTACAAAAGTTTAGTGCCATCGTTGCATGTAACCTCTCATATTAATACCCATATTATGATAACCATGCAAATCGTGATTTAATAAGGTTATCATGCAACTCCCACTCTAAAAAAAACTTGATAAAAAAAATATTTGCAATCCACGTCATGCAAATCAAAAGTTACTTCGACACAAGGCTATTGCATATGTGACCCCCAATGCGCCATATAATCTGACTAATCATGATGGGGCATAAACTAAACTATATCCTACCCATTTTATCCCCGTTAGCAGCCATAGACATATTGTTGTTGTTTTATCTGACAAGAATCCATGTTATTTGATCTTTAAAAAAAACGACAGTGATATTTGACATTACGGATATAACAGATTTTAGTAGTATGGCATAAGCCTAACGGTAGTAGACTTATCAGATCTAACATCATGATTCATAAGTAATCTGCCTTTGGCGTTAAGATGTTCTTCGGGAATGAGTATTTCAAATAGTTAGGTCGACCTACCATGATAACAAATGATCATGAGTAAGGATCGTCATCACATCTTGCAATCAATAATACGGTATAATATGGATCGAAGTAACACTCAACTCGTATATAAACTTGAGATTAGGACAAGTAAAATCCTATGAAACCAATATCCAGGAGGGATAAAACTTCGTTACAAAAACATTTAAGGCTCTAGAGATATAGGAAAAATACGTGGAATCCAATAACAAGAGGATAGTATATATATCGTTACTACATATTGAGATTCATGGTATACGGATATCTAAAGCTCTAAAAATATTCAAGCATATAGGAATGAGAATCGCGTGAAAACCAACAACAAGAGGAGGGTATAATGTCGTTACAAACACATAAGGCTCTAGAGGTATTTTAGTGTATAGGAAAATACGTGGAACCCAACAGCAAAAGGGGGTATTATCGTTACCTCCGAGGATGTTCCCTCGGGATCTCCTCTTACACGGAAATAGTATTTCCGTTGCTCGATCGTAGTGCGGAGGCGTGCACCGCGGTGACCTCGAGCTTTCCTACGTGATGGTGGTCGCAGATCTTCGATCGGAGCTCCTTCTCCGACGTCGATGGCGGCCTCCCAATGATAAAATCGACCGAGGTGGTGGTGCTCCACAAAGAGGGAAGGATGGTGGTGGCTAGGGATTTTAGAGATCAGCCTATCATCTCCTATTTATAGAAGGAGAGGTGAATTTGGATCTCGATTCGGATCCGGTTCGGATCCATATATGGGTCCCGACTATGATTCTTAAAACAACGATAACTTGAGCTAGGAATGTCGGAATTAGGTATTCTTGGGCTCGTTGGAAAGATCTCGACAAGATCTACGTGATGGTGTGCTTGATTGAATTTTTTGGATGTTAAAAATACTCCCAGATTTTTGAAAAAAAAACAAAATTCGAGGTTTCACATCATAAAAATCTTAAAGGAAGTCTCGTCCTCGAGACGTAGGATTTAATGTATAAGTTTCGAATGTGGTGTAGATTCATGCATAAAAACCTTAAAGAGAACGAAACCCATAAAAATCTTAAAGAGGATTAAAATAGGGTCTCGTGAACATACCTTCGAAAAGATAGGGGTATTTCTGCCGCATATCTGCCTCAGGCTCCCAGGTGGCCTCCTCAATGTTCTGACTTTGCCACAATACCTTAACCAAAGGGATGTCTTTCCGTCGTAATTTCTTGACTGCCCGGTCTAAAATCTGCACGGGTGCCTTAGGAAAAGACAAATTCGGTTCAACCGCGAGGTTTTTATAGCTAATCACATGTCGAGGGTCTCGAATATACTTTCGGAGGTTTGATACATGGAATACATCATGCACGCCTGCCAAGTGAGGGGGGAGTGCTACTCGATGTGCTACCTTCCCAATACGAGATAAAATCTCGAAAGGGCCAACGAACCTCGGTGTCAGCTTGCCCTTAATACCAAATCTTTGAATACCCTTCATTGGAGATACTTTCAAGAAGACAAATTCTTCGACTTCAAACTCGAGATCACGACGTCTCTGATCAACATAGCTCTTTTGACGGCTCTGTGCAGTCAAAAATTTCTTTCTAGCCATCTCTACTGCCCTTGTTGTATCCTCGATTATCTAAGTAGAATAAATCTCTTTGTCACCCACTTCCTGTAAACACAAGGGAATGGTGCATCTCCGTCCATACAATGCCTCAAAAGATGCCATGTCAATACTAGCATGGTAGCTATTGTTATAAGTGAACTCCACCAAAGGAAGGTGGTCCTTCCAAGATCCTTGCCACTCAATGGCACATGCTCTGAGTAGGTCTTCAAGGGTCTGAATTGTCCTCTCTGATTGCCCATCAGTCTGCGGATGATTGGCTGAACTAAGACACAATTTAGTTTTTTTAGGGCATTCATAAATTCTCCCCAATAATGTGACGTGAAACGAGAGTCCCTATCAGATACAACCTCCTTGGGAATCCCATGCAATCGAATAACATGTTGAATATATAGTTTGGCCATATCCACCGGAGTACATGTCATGTTCACGGGAATAAAGTGTGCATACTTAGTTAACCTGTCTACAATAACCCAAATAGCATCATATCCGCCTACTGTACGAGGTAAAGATGTTACGAAGTCCATAGAGATACTCTCTCATTTCGACAACGGAATAGGAAGTGACTGTAACAAGCCTGGATGATGCTTGTGCTCTGCCTTCACCAATTAGCACGTAAGGCAAAAACTGACATGTTCTACAACATCTCTCTTCATCCCTTCCCATCAGAAGTGTTGACGGAGATCTTTATACACCTTGGTGCTTCCTGGATGGATTGATAATCTGAAACAATGAGCCTCATCTAGGATGTCTCTCCTCAACTCATCATGATCAGGGACACAGACACGGTCTCCCTTCCATAAGATGGACTCACAAACTCTAAATCCATCAAACTCCTCCTTCAGACATCGATGGAACAAGTCTTGTAGTTTCTGATCTGTCTGTTGACCATGCACAAGCTTGTCCCATAATCCACTTTACTTAGTAGGTACAGTTACGACATCTGTAGTACTAACAAAGGGGTGCCACTCATTGAGTGTTGTGAGCATATCCCAAGTCTGTAGCCATGATGTGGTGCCCTCGGTATGTGCTCTCCTACTCAAAGCATTTCCTACTATATTTCCCTTACCCCTATGATAAGCGGTCCTGCAGTCGTAATCTTTCAACAGTTCCATCCATCGTCTTTGTCTCGTATTCAATTCCCGTTGGTCAAAGATATATTTGGGACCCTTGTGATCTGTAAAAATTTCAAAAGTGACCCCATATAAGTAGTGACACCATATCTTCAATGCGAAGACTATAGCTGTCAACTCCAAGTTATGAGTAGGGTAGTTCTGTTCATGGTTCTTTAATTATCGCGATGCATATGTCACAACCTGACCACGTTGCATCAACACTGCTCCTAAACCCTCCTTTGATGCATCAGTATACATCGTAAAATCTAAAGTTCCTGAAGGGAGGGTGAGAATCAGGTTATTGGTCAATCTCTCTTTCAACATACGAAAGCTCAGCTCACACTTGTCGCTCCAAATGAAAGGGACATCTTCCTATGTCAGACGAGTAAGTGGTAAATCTAGCTGCGAGAAGTCCCTAACAAAACGTTTGTAGTAGCCAGCAAGGCCTAAGAAACTGCGTATCTCGGTAACTATCTTGGACTGCTCCCAGGACATTATTGCCTCTATCTTGGCTGGATCAACTGCCACACCTGCTCCCGAAATTACATGACCAATGAAGGCTACTTCGGTAAGCCAAAATTCACACTTGTTTTATTTGCATACAAATTGCGTTCTCTGAGTGTCTCAAGAATAGTATGAAGGTGCTGCTCATGCTCATCACGTGAGTAGTTGAATATATCATCAATGAATACTACCACAAAATGATCTAAGTATGGATAGAAAATTCTATTCATCATATCCATGAACGCAGCAGGTGCGTTCGTGAGTCCAAACGGCATGACCACAAACTCATAATGGTTGCATCTGGTGCAAAAAGCATATTTAAGTACATCTGTGTCCTTAATTCTCAATTGATGATAACCCGATCGTAGATTAATCTTTGAGAATATCGTTTCACCTTGCAACTGATCGAAAAAATCATCTATTCGTGGAAGTGGATAACGGTTCTTTACCGTTCTTTTATTCAATTGCATGTAGTCGATGCACAAATGCATAAACCCATCCTTCATATTTACGAAGAGGACCGGTGGCCCCTAAGGTGATGTACTGGAAATGATGAATTTTTTTTTCAACAACTCCTACACTTGTACTTTGAGCTCCCTGAATTCGGCTGGTGCCATTCGGTATGGAGGTATGGAGATGGGTTGTGTATCAGGTATCAAGGTGATCTCGAAACTCGATCTCCCTCCTTGGTGACAGTCCAGGTAACTCCTCTGGAAATACATCAGTAAAATCACACACAAGTCTAACATCTTCAATTATGCGATCCTGGGCAGGTAACTCCACACCATAGGCGAGAAAACCTATGCAACCCTGATCGAGTAAGTGTTGTGCCTTCAATGCTGATACATATAAGACTTCACTATCTAGGGTACGTCCATCAAACTGAAAGGTAGGTATGCTTGGGAGACGGAACACTACTGTCTTCTCAAAGCAATCAAGGCATGTGTGATGTTGCTCGAGCTAATCCATACCTAGGATGACATCAACATTTTCTAACAGAATAAGTAAAAGATATGCGGGCATTAGGTGCCCGCCAATCTGCACTGCTACATCCCTCGCTTCTTGTCACACGATGAATAATTGACCCCTTGGGACCTTGATGTAGTAAGGATATGCAACAAAGATTGGTTCTTTTTCTAACTTGGATACTAGTCAATGTGCTAGAAAAGAGTGAGTAGCTCTTGAATCAAATAAGGCATGTAAGGATATACCATGCACTGAAATCATACCTCGCACTACATCTCCTGGGGTGCGGGCCTACTCCTGTGTGATTGCATTCAATTATCCCTGCAGGTGTGATGGGGCGTTAGAACCTGCAACACTGAAGGTTGGTCATGGTGGAGGACGTTGAAAGCCTCGACCTCCATGACGAGAAGCTGATCCATGTGATTGTGCGAGTGAGAAAGTTGATCGTACACTTGGTTGATGACTGCCTAAGCTGCTAGTAAGTAAGGGACACTTGGCCTTGAAATGGCCCGGTTGTTGGAAGTGGAAACACCTACGATCTCCTGACTGAGAAAATGAGCCTCCCGAGACAAGGCTAGCACCTCTTGTCTTGTGACCCCGCGAGTGTGTCGAAGAGCGAAAGGAAGTAGTATCGCGACTCGCCAAGCCTGCCCCAAAATAGGTGTAGGAGCAAATCTGCTAGTGGTAGGAGTGGTAGCCACTGGGTGGAAACGATGCTCTTTACGAGCTCTGTAGAAATCTCGACGAACAGATCTCACGGACTGAGGTGATTGGAAAGACAATGGACTTATTAAACATGACTGTAATTATTCTCCTTAACTAATGCTAAAATTAGATAGCTTTGTCGCTATATTTATATTTCAAATCCCGTTGATAATCTAATATGCAAAGGATAGAATGGAGTATCGGGCTCTGATACCATCTGTGACGCCCCGCCCCGCCGGCTACCGAAACCGACGAGACGGGAGCGTCGGACCTACGATCCAAATACGCCCACAATCTATGATACTCAGCAAACCATCTTATGCACATTAGATTAACATTTGAAATATAAATAACAACAGGAGAATAATGTGAAAAGGAAAGTAAAATACACCATCCATTCTCATTGATAATGATAATCAAGTCCATGTCAATAGAAGAGATACATCATGAAATCTTAAAATTTGTAGAAAAAGCTCTCAACATATCTCACTACAATGTCTCTCAATAATAACATAAAATGATGCGGAAGTAAATAAGTTACTCTAAATAGGACGCACCCTGTCTAGTGCAAATATGATGTAGGAAGTGCTGATCTCCTCAAAAGACCGCTACTATAGCGGCTGCTGCTCAGGTATACCTGTTGGGTTCACACGAGGGTAACGTTATGAGCAATTGCCCAGTAACGAGACAAACACTATAATGACTAATGCAGGGGTAAGAAAAGAATGTATACTCAACTTTATTTAATGGCACATGCATCTATTGAAAAAAAATTAGAAAGAACACCAAGTCATTCTAATTCACATTGGATCTCATAATTATTTACTTTTATTTATTTATATAATAATCATTTAAGTATAACCACCATAATCTTGATATTTCTACAAATTGATTAGAGTCCACAACGGTATACATTTTTCCGACACCCGATCAATAATCATTTCTCGTATTATTTTAGCACATGCAAGTACGCGACTCGCAGGCTTCCGCTACGCGGGAACTTGTTTGTCATCTTGGATAAACCTCCAAGTATTTCAACCTCAATTTCTCCAACTTCAAACCATATCCCGGAACACCTCTCACAATAATAATACGCGGAATAGAATTTGATGCGGCCACATCTAATTCTACTCTGAGTCTTAATATTGTGTATAAGTGCGAAACCAAGAACGCCAACCGCGTCACCTGCCTACTCCGTCGAGCGACTCCGGATGCTACCGGGCTGCTAGGTGCAACACGTCACCCAACTCGTCCGTTGGGGTCGCGACCTTCAAGGCATCTCCCCGGGGCCCAAGGGTGCATGTCCAAACACTTGCGGCATCTAACTCCATCTACCCAATCATCGTTAAGTTTATGCTCATGGAATGATAAATACGATTAATTAATGATGCTAGTTATCTGTTGGGAGCTCAAGTCATCAGCGTACTATTGCAATTTCAAAGAGACTACTCGGCTGTCCCTAGAGTATACTTAAATACAATTTGAACTTTATGCGTTTCTGCCTCAGGAAGTCTCTGTTTATGCACTCGAGAATAATATTGTAATAAAAAAAATTATATGCAGGTCACTTCTGGTATCCAATTTGACCCGGATTCCCAACATAAATGTTAGGGTCGATAGCCACATAAGCATAAATAGGCAAGTTAAGATTTTACGGGTAGTATGTTACAGTACACCATTTTTTTTGTCCAAACATGTGATACTATGATAATTGCAAATCATTTGCATATTTAATTATACTTTCATGGATTTATTTGGTCTGGATATAGGTACAAGTATTCGAATACCTTCATAATTTTTGTAGCATTAAACCAAATATATAAATCCCTAAGTACACGTGGTATTTACCATACTTGTTATAAGAATTTAGATTTTAAAGATAACTTACTAAAGAGTACGTGGGTGGAAGTTTTCTATATGTGTATATAACGTATACTAATATATAAATTATCCAAGAATTTATCATACACTAGTACGCTTTGTCCTTTGATATTATCGACGGTTATTTTCTAGAATTTATTCAATAATTCCGATATTTAATACCCTAGATCTAATTATTGACGTTACAAAAGTTTAGTGCCATCGTTGCATGTAACCTCTCATATTAATACCCATATTATGATAACCATGCAAATCGTGATTTAATAAGGTTATCATGCAACTCCCACTCTAAAAAAACTTGATAAAAAAAATATTTGCAATCCACGTCATGCAAATCAAAAGTTACTTCAACACAAGGCTATTGCATATGTGACCCCAATGCGCCATATAATCTGACTAATCATGATGGGGCATAAACTAAACTATATCCTACCCATTTTATCCCCGTTAGCAGCCATAGACATATTGTTGTTGTTTTATCTGACAAGAATCCATGTTATTTGATCTTTAAAAAAAACGACAGTGATATTTGACATTACGGATATAACAGATTTTAGTAGTATGGCATAAGCCTAACGGTAGTAGACTTATCAGATCTAACATCATGATTCATAAGTAATCTGCCTTTGGCGTTAAGATGTTCTTCGGGAATGAGTATTTCAAATAGTTAGGTCGACCTACCATGATAACAAATGATCATGAGTAAGGATCGTCATCACATCTTGCAATCAATAATACGGTATAATATGGATCGAAGTAACACTCAACTCGTATATAAACTTGAGATTAGGACAAGTAAAATCCTATGAAACCAATATCCAGGAGGGATAAAACTTCGTTACAAAAACATTTAAGGCTCTAGAGATATAGGAAAAATACGTGGAATCCAATAACAAGAGGATAGTATATATATCGTTACTACATATTGAGATTCATGGTATACGGATATCTAAAGCTCTAAAAATATTCAAGCATATAGGAATGAGAATCGCGTGAAACCAACAGCAAGAGGAGGGTATAATGTCGTTACAAACACATAAGGCTCTAGAGGTATTTTAGTGTATAGGAAAATACGTGGAACCCAACAGCAAAAGGGGGTATTATCGTTACCTCCGAGGATGTTCCCTCGGGATCTCCTCTTACACGGAAATAGTATTTCCGTTGCTCGATCGTAGTGCGGAGGCGTGCACCGCGGTGACCTCGAGCTTTCCTACGTGATGGTGGTCGCAGATCTTCGATCGGAGCTCCTTCTCCGACGTCGATGGCGGCCTCCCAATGATAAAATCGACCGAGGTGGTGGTGCTCCACAAAGAGGGAAGGATGGTGGTGGCTAGGGCTTTTAGAGATCAGCCTATCATCTCCTATTTATAGAAGGAGAGGTGAATTTGGATCTCGATTCGGATCCGGTTCGGATCCATATATGGGTCCCGACTATGATTCTTAAAACAACGATAACTTGAGCTAGGAATGTCGGAATTAGGTATTCTTGGGCTCGTTGGAAAGATCTCGACAAGATCTACGTGATGGTGTGCTTGATTGAATTTTTTGGATGTTAAAAATACTCCAGATTTTTGAAAAAAAACAAAATTCGGGGTTTCACAGGTGAGTGCCGTATCTTAAGTGATGGAAGCCTTTCTTGGAATTTTCCAGAAAATAGAATATGTTCAAGGTGTACTACTATTGTGATGGTCCCAATACCCTCTTCTCTTTATTTCTGAACATCTTCAGAACTAAGATCTAAGAGGTATCCTTGAGATCATATCTCAATGTATGGAATAACCAGTATATAAAACACTTATTATTATCCTTATCTCATTCCAAATGATTAGGATATTATCTACATTTAGCACGATGAACACAATGGCACTCCCACTAAGCTTCACATGATTCATTAGGATTCTATCTGAAGTCATAACATTTATGATTTCATCAAATCTAAAGTTCCAACTACAAGAAGCTTATTTGAGTCCACAGATGGAGTTTCTTTAGCTTGCACATCTTGCTTTCCTCAACCATGAAGCCCTGGGGCTACTTCATGTGAGTATCCTCAAAGAGGTATTCATGGAGGAATGCAATCTTGACTTACATCATGAAGATGTCATAGTCAAGTTGTGTAGCTATAGCCAACAATATTCTGATGGGTTCAAGCGTGGTCACTGAAGAGAAAGTCTCATCGCAAGCGATGTCTTCTCTTCGGTGTGTAGCTCATGGCTACGAACCGTACTTTGAAGGTCTATGCCTTCTCATCAGGTTCCCTCTTTCTATTGAAGATCCATTCACACCTTTGTGGGTCTTATCCATATAGATGGATCCTCGAGGGTCCATATACAACACTTGCATATGAAGTCTACTTTAGAATTTATTGCTAACATCCATCTTTCCATGTCATGATCTTCAGAGACTTCATCATATGAAGTCAGATCATTGTCAGACTTAACTGGCACATGGAATACATCTTCAAACTCATTTGAAGAAGTATTAGTGTTTCATCTTTAATTGTCCTTTTAGTTTCTGATTTCAGGAGCCTCATTATCATCTCATGATTAAATGAGTTACTTTTACTTCATTTTCATCTTGATTCTCAAGAGTCTCAACCTCTAAGAATCACATTCTCAAATATGAGATATTTTAAGAATCTCAAGGTCATAAAGTAGCTATCCAATACCATCCTTTACTTTCCTATTGAAGTAGCACTCTCTAGTGCTCGATTCCATCTTACATGCATGGAACCATATTAAGGATATATATTGTAGTCTGTACTACATATATACTTGGAAACTAAGAGGTAATTATTCTAAAATTTATCATTGATAAGATCATGTCACACATGATCCAATTGTATCTCCTAGAACTCCATTGAGTTTAGGTTTATTAGGAGGAGTGAGATAGGAATGACATTCATATCTCTATAAGATATTAAATGAATTCATCTAATATGTACAAGCTACCTTGGTTAGATCAAATTCATTTAATCTTCCTTCAAACTTTGGTTCTAAATCAAAATTGTGAAATCTTTGAACATTTCAAAGGTTTCTTAGGTGAAGAGAAGAAATCTCATATCACAAATAATAAACAATGGATATCACATATCCATAATGTTTATTCTGATACAGATGATTCACATACATCAATACGCATGAGATCTTGAATACCTTGACATCTTACACCTTTCCTAAGGAAGGGTATATTGGACATATTTTACTTTTGAACACAATATTCATAAGTATGTAAGTTTTGAAATTTTAAACATTCTAAAATTTCGTTCTTACTTGTCTATTGATCAAATCAACAGGCAAATGTCCAAAGCTTGATGCCAGATCATTGTCAAATGATCTTTATCATCTTATTGATCTTATAAGGTTTAACTTTCAGTATTAGAAATCTTAGTGAACCATTCATTAATTTTCTAATTTAGTAGAGTTCACTAGATATTAGATTACTATCTGAGATATATCCATCCTAACTCTTTATGGTAGTCCTCTCTCAGAATTCATGTTTATTTCCAACATTTAGAAATAACCTATGAGCGTATTCTAATATCCAGGTCATAGAGACATTCTCCAAGACTAAGGGCTCCCACTGAAATAATGAAGTCTGTATATATAATAGAGATTGTTGCAACAATTGCATCAAAATCCATGTAGATGATTATTAAACCTGAAGATCAAATTCTCCAGTCTTCTAAAACATATGCAACCCATTGCAAGTGTTGTTAGAAGATTGAGATACAATTATAAGACTTTATCTTATTCAATAAACAAGTCAATATCAATGATTTATGTAGATTATTCTGATGCTCTATCCGAGTCCTTCTTTTAAGGATTGTAGACAGACTTAATAGTCATACTATCAACACACCAACTTATTGTAGTATTGGCATTCATCCAACTCTTAGGATGTCATATGGAAATCATAGAAGTACGGTCAACTCTTTAACTATCCTTCTCATCTTGGGTCTGACCCATGCTTCCATTGCGCTCCCTTTATCTATAAACAATCATTTCTTAAGACTAAGGATATCTTGTGCTAAATTCAAAAGAATTCAATGTAAGAGCATTTTAACATTTATACATGCTTCATTAAATTCATACAATATGAATATTATGAAGCTTCATGAATGAATAGAGTATAGACAATAGAATGATGACACTCATCATTTCTACATCCATCTAGACTCTTGAAACATTGGTTCAGGTAGGTATTCAAACATTTTGAATACATCATCTCTTATGGAGCCACCATTCTACATGATGCAGTTAACCATGTCATTCATGATAAATGTCAAGAGCACATATGTATGCCAGAATATCTTCTTTGATTTTATAAGGATTATTTGACAAGTACGATCATCATCGACATGCCACTTCAAAAGTACATTCGATGAGATCAAGACCATAGAGACATACAAACCCTAGGTTTGAAGTCCTATTATCTATTTAATTGTCATTCCTCATTATTATGAGGAAACTTGCACATTGCAACCACATACATTATGTGTCCAACTGCAAGTACAATATCCAGATCATGAGTCCAATCCATGATATTTTACTGGTTATTATTGAGTATAGAATTGAGTGGGTTTAATGACGGATTATCTGAAATAAGAAATTTGCATGTGTGTATATATATTTTACTTTGCTTTAAGAATTTTTTTATATCAAAGTTGTCTTGTCTTGTCAACACTAAAAGTTCAATCCCTTAATCACTTTCAATGTAAGAGATATACTTATCATTATATCTCAACAAGATCTGAGATCTCCTTCCTTATCTTTGTCACATCCCAATAATATAAGAATCTATAACTCCGATAAAAAGAAGGGGAACACATTCCGCCTTGCAAGTCCAACTTGCATTTTCCAATTCGGTCTTTAACACCCGGGACCACCACCCCTAAGGCGATGTTGACCCATCATTAATTGAACCAACCATCAACAGGAATAGAACTCGTTATACGCAATCCAATATCGCCCCAATAATATGAGGATCCGATATTGGGGTCACTACGTATACGACCTTACTCTTTCGAGAAGCAAAGAGCTCGATCCAGATGCGCTTGCATACAGGAGCTGTCACTTCGGACATGCGTCTCCTACATACAATCCTGAGCGACGGAACCCTCCGCCTTGACGGGAGACCATGAATGTCACTTATGTGATCCTCCATATCATATTCAAATTCTAATTAATTATTATGAATCATATTCACATAATTAATTCTTTCAAGGGAAATAACAACTCTATTCATAATAGAGTGTTTTAATTTTAATTGAATTCCAATTAATCTAGTCTTATTAAATTAATGATCCAATTAATGTCTAATAAACATTCTTGATTGTTACTTGAATTATGGTATTATCTCAAATACATGTTATTTCGAATTTTAAAAATTAGAAATACATCATGATTTCTTAAGCATTATACTAACCCTACCCGCTGTCACGGCCAATAACGACGGGAGTGGGACAGACCGCACACGGTGCAACCTGCTACCTCAACGCTCCCCGACTAGACACCATATCCACCTCGGGAAAGGATAATGCAAAATAGATCACTTTGTACTTGAGATGATCATCAGTTCTTCAGCCGAAATTATACCATATAATAATCAAAATATTTTTTATTAACATTATAATGATATTTGTTAAACAAATCCCAAATCCTATTCAAGCAACATGTTTGTTGGAATGTGGATCATGTAACCAATTAGTGATCTAGATCACATCTAATCAAATATTGGTTAAGGCAATGTTATTTAAAGAAATAATTATCATCAAATATTTCACAAATATTCATGCACAATTATTTCAGGAAATTAAACAATTTAAGAATAAATGACAATCACTTGGTTCTTGATTAGAAAAGTATTTCTAGCAGTGACCCTCACTAACTAAAAATACCATATCTCAATAAATTTAAATCCAAATTAAGAAAAATAAGTTTTTAATGTTTGCTAATTTGATTTACAACAGAACCTAAGTGATTTGACGCATTTCAAGACGTTTCAAATCCGCTACTAACTCTTTAATTACGTTGAGATTCGCAGTCCCCGAAACTGTGGATACATGTTCACTAAAATGACCATAACTTGAGCAAACAGATTCGAAATCACGCAAACTCAGATCCTACGGTTTCCTTAGTTAATGTGGAACAAAATCCAATTATTATTTTCGTGTTTAAACAATTTAAACAGTGCCTAAAATAATGACAAAACAGAGATGCGAAAATTAAATGCAAGAAAACTTTCGCAAACCCTAATGAACCCAAGTCGTCCTCGATTCATGGATCGTATCCAAAACCCTCGACCTAAGGATCTGATACCACTTGAAGGATATGTTGAGATCCTCAAGTGCATCAAGGAAGCGTGGGCATCATACTGAATACGATGAGGAACGACTAGTCGAACTAGTTGTTCTATGCAGCGGAAATTAAAAGTTTTCATGTGACGAAACCATATGATCCAAGAACACTTCTCGGATCGTTTTGTCTAATCCACAACCAAGTAACGGGATTACCTCTTTAAGCGTGGTTGCGATCGAGTCTCTAAACGAAGAGACCTCCTGTCTCAAGTCCGATCTGTCGGAGGAGATGCTTGCGAGCGTGTTGATGAAACACGTGCTTCTCGCAATCCATGTTGAAGATCCAAGCCACGGATCTCCTGATCTCGACAAATAAGATACGACATCTTCTTCACGAGCGAGGTGCACCAAAGGAGACGGAGATCCACGAGCAGTCCATTTAGCAGCATAACGACGACGCAGCGGCGATGGAGACTCTCTCTAGGGCACCCATGGTGGACGGTCATATGAGAGAGAGTGAGAGAGGGCGTGTAGAGAGAAAAAGAGAGAGAGAGAGAGAGAGAGAGAGAGAGAGAGCATATGTTGTCTAACTTGTCACCTAGAAGAGCAAGGGGTGCCTCTCCTTTTATAATATTTTGGGATCCGTGGATCTCAATCCATGGACAACACAAATCCAATGGCTCTCATTGATTTGAGTTTCTTTTAATGGCTAAGATTTTGTTGGTAAAAAACCAACAACAATTAATTTAATTTAGATTAAATATATATTGACAATATGATTTAATCCCAAACTAAATCAATCAAGCATACATGGAGATATTTGGATGGAGATTTCATGCAGTCTTGGAAATCTCATGCAATCTTGGAAATCTCATGCAATCTTGTGAGATTGCATTATTCCCTGGAAATCTCCCTGATTTTACAACAACACTTGTTGTAAATAATTCAACAAGAATAATTCATAATTATTTAGTGAATATTGCAATCTTGTCAATGGAAAATTGTGAATTCACATTCGCAACCCAAAATAAAATGTAAATTACATTTTCAATTAATTGTCCAATGTGAATCCAATTCACATCAACCTTTTGATTAACAAATGTAAGTTACAAATAGCTTTCTATTATATATTATAAATCACATTTAAAATATACGATATTAATATGGATAGTGCTATCCACGTTATTCATATCCATGATAAGTAAATAACATTTAATCGTCTTGGATCTCTTATTATCATGTGCCCAAATAATATGAATCACATTCACATTATTCACATGTTTGATAATCTAATCACATTCAATTATCTTAGATAACTCTCTATATAATATCAATCAAATTCATATTATTCATGATAATTAAATCACATTTAATTATCCATTTTCTCAATGCTCAGATATACATATCAACAATGAAATTATCCTGAACTCTTTCAGGGATAATGCGCTTTCTCCGCGGGAACTTAGAGATAAGGACAGGGCGATTGTATTATTCCACGTATAGTGACTTGGATATTGAGATCGTATCTCAAATCTAGATCGCGGGCCTCCCATAGATGCTTGATTAAATCAAGACCGTAAATCTAATATTCTCATTGTATCTGAATCACATTCAGATCAATGTCCAACATTTGGACCAAGATCAGATTACTTCTCTACTGAGAGGAGTCACTAAAATCCTGACCCGTTTCATCACTCCCTAGGAATGGAAGCATCATGGTTATACAATCGTTTATGATCACATCACCCTCAGGTTTTTCCAACACCTATACATCCTGCATATTGGAAGACATAGAATAAACCTGAAGTATAAGATCAATTTTACACTGTCTACTTCAAGGTTTTATCATTAAGTTTCTCATTCGATCATTGGGAAACAGTATCGATCATATGCTTTCTAAAAACATATATCATACCCAGATGTTGATCATATACTTTCCAAAAGTATTTATCAAACCTACAAATTCAATCAAGCTTCCAAAGCGAGAAGATCATGCACGGAATTTGATTCTTCCCAATATCTCATGAGTGAGCTCATGTCTTCCGATTTAGTAATGAACATGTATGATCCCTTTGAGAGATTGTATTACACATATGCCCTTGTATGCACACCAGCGTGCCGGTGTATAGACCTTGATTAGGTCATCAACCTATTGGTATGCCAAATGTACATACTCAGAAATATATTAACACATCTGTCTCCGGTCAGAGGATGCGTGCCTATATCATGACATCATATGACATAGGACTTTGGTTATCTTGATCTCGCTAAGTCAACTCTTTGACCTAACTAACCTAACACCTCTGAATCTCTATTCCTATGAAGAGGACCTGCATCAAAAAGTCGGTCAGATATCAACCTAATTGAGAAAGGATTGCCATATCCTACTCATGTTGGAGATCATTTCTTAACAATCATTTGACGGTGCTTGATGAGACCTCCATCTAACCCTTTAGATATCCATCTAATCACCAGCCTCTATTATTCAATAATTGAATCAACAGCTATATTATTATTAAGATGGCCATGGTACATAACCCTAATTGTACTAAGGGACCTATTATGCAGATTATTTATTCTTCATTTCAGATCAGGGAATGATATTTGCAATAACATTTATTGCATAATGGCTCGCCGTGGGCTCGCATTTCCAACACCCCTCCCTCTCGCGCGAGCCCCTCTACCATCATCTAGTTGCTCTACAACAAGACGAGGAGTCCCGTGGGGTCATTGATGAATCTCCATTTCATCACCTTTATTCTATCATTTTGGCCTTAAAAATCCTAGTAAATGCGTGTAAATACCTCTAATGTGCATAAATTAATATTTACTCTTTGCCAAAATTCTATGATAAAGAAAAGAAAAGAAAAGAAAAGAAATATCATAGATATTTTCTGACTCTAACCCTATGACCTAGGCATCTTGATGACTAGGTCAACAAGTAATAAAGCGGGAGATAAGGGCCATTAATCAAATAAAATTTCCATTTATTAATTCATTATTTATTCATTTTGGGATCCATTTTATTTTACACTTTTTATACTTCAAATAAACAAGCTTTTACATGAAAGTTGTAGATAATAAAATATAGAAAAATACCAAATTGATTTCATATAAAACTAATATACATTGTAAAAATTATACTCAAAATAAAATCCCAAAACTCAAACTTCACAGACCCTTATCTCTCAAATAAAACTCAAGATATATCAAAATCACCTTTAGTTTTATATAACTATTAATAAGCTATTTAATGAAGATGATTTCATATTTTATGGAGTTAATGTGTGAAAGTTACGTTTTATAGCCCTATTGTATAATATATCATATTAAAACTAGTTTTATTTATTCTTTATTATTTTTAAAATTTTGTAAATATTATTTATAATATATGTACATATTAAAACTAGAAAAAACAATATAAATCATTAAAATAAAGTATGTATATATATATATATATTAGAGATGAAATGCCAATAATTATCTTTATATAATAGGTATACTTACTTATTTAAGTGTATTTTATATTATACCAGAAAAATAAAATAGAAATTTTTTAAGTAATTAAAAATAGGTTTTGAATATAAAAAATAATAAATTAAAATAATAAAATCAAAAATTAAAAGTAAAAGTAAAAACCCTAAAACATAGATAAATATACCTATAATTAAGTCATAAAATGTAACTTGTAATTAAATACCTCTAAAAATTAAATAAAAATCATAATAAAATAATTTAAAAATTATTAACATTTCTTATTATATAGAATATATTTAATAAAATAACTTATTATTTTTACATAATTCCAAATAATTTCAGACGGGCTTTTTCCTGATTGATCCACGTGGACCAACCAACGGGCATCAGAAGTTGACCCCGGTCAACTTCTCTGACACACAACCCAGCCTCTAACACCTCAGTTGACCCCTCGATTCTCTGTTTTTTAGGGATCGATCCTTGAATCATTCCTAGTCGATGTCTTCAGCATTTTTCTTATCGAGGAATACTCTTACATGCACCATGCTTGTCTCGAGAATTGGATCACTACCGCACCTATTTCCCATTGATCTTTGGACCATCTCGACTACGCTGTGCATATTTCCACATCCAATCTTATTTGATTTTTTTAAACCTCTTTTAGACACTCCTTCTCATCCTTCTTACGCACAAATGGTTGAGTATGGTGACAACATCCTCACCATGCTTTTAGGTTGGTTGAAGGGGTCGTCTTAGGTGCGTTCCGCCACCTCTGTTGCGCGCCGGCATCGAGGTCTATCTCGTGGGCTTCTCAGCGGACTTGAGGTTAGTTTTTATATCTTATGAGTTAGCTGATAGTCCTAGGTTAAATTGTAGCATTTTTGCTTAGTCTTTATATGTCTGCATTACCATTAAATCCGCATTTCGTAGTTTGCTAGAGTTGAGCTCCAACGAACCTTTCTGCCACTTTGCTCCCATCATTTCCGACCATCCTTCAACTCGTCGATCACCTCCACACTTCGCCCTTCACCTTCTCCATCTTCCCACGCCACCAGATCAACCAATACCCTCGCGGTTCTGCGATTTGAGGTTCTTCTCCTCTGCTGTCATAGGACCTCGCCATCCTACTTGATTCCCTTTTGATTCCACCAAATAAAAACCCGAATCCCTTCATCTTTGGCTCGCCACACTTTTTATAATCTTTGTAGGATCGGAAGGGGGTGTGTGAACCCCGTTTGAAGCCCAAGAATAAGCTCCAGGCGACAGAGGCATCTAGGTTCCCATCGATGGACCCCGAGCATTTTGAGAGATCCCTCAGGTGAGGATTGTCCCCAACAGTGTTTTCCCCTTATTGGTACCTTCAGAGAGTGTCAGAGCTTGAAGTATTGATCGATTGAATGTGCTCCAAGAGTTGTTCTTCACGAGCTCTTCCAGAGGAGTCCTAAGCCATCCAATTACGCCTTGTTCTCTAGGCGAACCATTAGAAACACTCCATCCACGACCGTTGATCTCCATCTGGAGATGTAATCTCGAGCATCCGTTGGGAAGCAGTATCATGATACATGGAGCCGACATGTGTCCAAGTGAGCGCCATCCGATCGTTGGCCTGAGCCCTGAGTTGGGATTTTTCTATTTAACCCAGTGATGAATCTCCATTTCATCACCGTTATTGTACCATTTTGGCCTTAAAAACCCTAGTAAATGCATGTAAATACCTTTAATTTATATAAATTAATACTTATCATTTTATTGCATAAATATTGTATAAATACTATTTTTAATGTCAAAACTAAGAATAAATAAATAAAATAAAAAGAATAAAATATCGAAGATATTTTATGACCCTAAATCCCTAGACCTAGGCATCTTGATGACTAGGTCGAGAAGGAATATAGTACAGGGAGATAAGGGTCCAAAATACAATAATTCCATTTATTTATTCATTCTTTATTGATTTTTGGGACCTATTTTATTTTATACTTTATATATTTCAAATAAAGAAATTTTGTCATGAAAGTTCTAGATAATATAATATAGAAAAATGCAAATTTTATTTCATACAAAGATAATATACAATGTACAAGTTACAGTCTAAATAAGAATCTAAAATCCCAACTTCCCAAACATATCTCTCAAATAAAATCTCAAAATTTAGCAAAATCATCTTTAGTTGTATATAACTATTAATAAGCTATTTAATGAAGGTGGTTTTATATTTTTTGGACGTAAGATGTGAAAGTTAACTTTGGATCCCTATTGTATAATTTACCCGATTAAAATATTCATCTTATTTATTATTCATTATTTTTATAATTTTATATTTTTTAAAATTTTTAAAATATTATTTATCATATATTTATATATTAAAACTAGAATACAAACATAAAGAAAGTACTAAAATAAAATATGCACGTAACACATATAGATTAAATACCTATACCTATACATATATAATAAATACATTTATTTATTTAAGTGTATATATTATATTAGGAAAATACAATAAAAATATATTTATATATCTAAATATAAGTTATAAATATGTAAAATAAGAAACTAAAATAATAAAATAAAAAATACAAAAAAAAATAAAATACGCAAAAACATAGATAAATATTCCTATATTTTAGCCCTAAAAAGTAACTCGTAATCACATACCTCTAAAAAATAAATTAAAATCATTATAAACAATTCAAAAAACAATAAACATTTTTTTATTTTATAACCTTAATTTAATAAAATCATTTAATTTTTATTAACTAATTTACGAATCTTTTTTATCAGCCTTTTTCTGGTTGGTCCATGTGGACCAACCAGGGAGAGTCAAGAGTTGACACCGGTCAACTCTTCTCCCAAGACTGATCTGTCTAAGAACGCTGTTTTGCCCCATGTTCACCTTTTTTCTCAGATTGATGCAGGCATCGAAATGAGCTGGTTTCTTCATGATTTTTTTACGTCGTGCATTGGTGATTCACGCCCGCTCGTCTCCTTGGGTTGTGGATAGCTGACACGTTTGTTGTTCCTAGATCTTTGATGCCACCCAGGCATTTGTACAAAAATCATAGTTGCCTTACTCCATGTTATTGAACCCATTTTGACCAATTTAAGCCTCTCCCTCCTGATGCTCTGGATAGAGGAAAGTGACAGCTTCCTCTCCTGCCCATTTGCGGAGGAGCTGAGCTTGGTTGAATGTCACCTCTGCCACCTCCGACCACCCTGTGTCGAGGTACCCATCTCCTAGACTAGTGCAAGTTGAGGTAATTTTCTTGCAACTTCTAGTTGAGCGTTAGTCATAGATTAATTCCCTGCAATTATTTCTCCTTTCAATTATGCGAGTTAGCCTTAAAATTCACCAACGTCACTTACGGACTTGTTAGGATTTGCATCCAGGTCCACGCCACATCACGAACATGACACCCCCACGTGAGGGGACATTTTGCGGGCGTATCCCTTGAGGTTTTTGTATTTTGTCTAGGCCCATAAATTTTCACTCATGTTGTTTAACTTTTATGAAAATTACAGTAAGGCCCCTAGACTTATTTTTATTTACAAAAATACCCCTACTAGTAATGTAGTTTTTCTTTGTTGTCTCTATTTATTTTAAATAACTATTTTACTTAGAAAATGCAAAAAATACGTGTATGCTCCTGATTGCTCACACTTTCACGCCCTCATTTTAGTTTGTTATTTTATAATCTTTTAATATTTTATAAAAAACTAAAATAACCTAAAAAGTCCATGTCTAGAGTATAAAATCTTTAAAAAATAAAAGGTTTTTGGAAAATTCCAACAAAACATATTTTATATTTATTAATTAATTAATTTTACATCTCGAAACCAAAATCCATAAAAATTACAAAAGAAAATACCTAAAAATTGAAAAACCCTAAAAACATTTATAAAAATTTATAAAATTCCCATAAATTTAAAAACTATGTTTTCTATTTTATATTTTTTTATATTATTACTAATATATTAAAATTAATTTGGATAAATTTTGATTGTGTTTCTATTTTTAATCTCCATTTTAATTTTGACTATTTAATTAGACATTGATTTAGGGTATTTTTGACCTTAAAATATATAAAAATTAGCAAAATTATCTACAAAATCCCAAAAATAGTAAAAAATACTTGAAAATCGAAAAATATCTTATTTAATGTATTATTATTATTATTTATATCTATAAGATCCTATATTGTATTTATAGCGTTAAATACATTATATCTCTTTTATAAAAAGAAAAAGGAAATATAAAATGGAAATATAAAAACAGAAATTAAAAATAAAAATACAAGATTATAAAATAAAGACGAAAATAAAAAAAGTAAAAATATAAAAAACCCATAAAAAAGAACATATAGACAAATCATCTCACAATCACATTTCGCATTAATTTGCCAAATTTGTCATGCTTGCTCCATATGTTCGAGCTCTACACATACTTACACCTATACACATCTTATTGTAGAGTTATAATAAATTTTAACTCCGCATTTTTTTCCATTGATTGATCTTGAATTGTGGTTAATTGTTGAATTTAGCAGTTTTCTGGAGTGGTCAACACATCAAATGGATTCTCGCCTTATGAGACCGTACAACCCTCTACAAAATCGTTATTTCACCCAAACATTTTGTGAATTGAATTTATTAATTAGTATTTAAACTTTCCTCTGTCATTTATTATTTTTGTTATATTTGCTAAAGACCCATGTGCTTTCTTTATTTCATTCCAATCCAGTCCACATCACCTCACGTGTAGTCCCACTAGAGGTGACAATTTTGCAGGCGTGCCCTTGCGGTTTGGTGTATTCTATCTTAGTCCAGAAAATTTTTAATTACATTATATTTTTGGAAAATTTTCATCCCCTAGACTTTGTTTATGCCACTGTTAGCAATTGGATTTTTGTCTGTTTGTTTGATTTATTATTATTGGCTATAGTTATCAAACAATTCACCAAAAAGAGCCATACGGTCCTTGATGCTTGACGTTTCTTATCATATATTTATTTAAAATTTTAGGAACTTTAATTATTTTATAAAAATAAAAAATACCACTTTTATCCCCCATTTTAGCTTATAAAACCCATAAAAAATATAACAAGTTTTTAAAAAATTCCAAAAAAATATTTGTTCTGTTTATTTAATTATTTCACAACTACAGATCAAAATTCACTAAAAATATAAAAACAAAGCTCTTAAAAATATAAAAAGTCCCAAAATCTTTTCTAAAAAATATAAAATTTCTAAAAATTCTAAAAATAGATTTTCTATCTTATAATTTTCTATATATTATTCTCTATATAATAAAATTGATTTGGGAAATTTTGGAATTAATTTTCTATTTTTAACTTCTATTTCAATTTTCGATATTTAATAAATCCCTTGTTCAAGATATTTTTGACTTTAAAAATATATGAAATTAGTAAAAAGTAAGAAAAATCACCTAAATTTGAAAAATATATTTAAAACCCTAAATAGTTTATTTTCTGAATTTTGAATCTTTTAGTAATATATATATATTAGTCTATATTGTATATATACCTATATTACTTATTTAAAAGAAAAATAAATCTAAAAATATAAAAGTAAATATAAAATATAAAATGAAAAACAAAATAAAAAGAAATATAAAACAAAAATAAAAATACAAAATACAAAATAAAACCCACATAAAAAATAGACACAGGCTTCACAATCACACATTTTGCATCTTTTTGCACAATCTATCCATTCTTCTCCTTGAGTTTGACCTCTACACATAGTTGTTCCCATACACATCTTTGTTGTGGAGTTATAATATAACTCCACACTTGAATTTTCATTTCTTCATTATATTTGTGGGTTAATTATTTATTGATTAGGATTTATTGAGCAGTCCACACATCGACTGCAGTTTCGCCTTGTGAAATTGTACGACCCTCAAAATTCCCTAATCATTAAATGGAGACATTGCTGGGGAGAACCTGTGCATAAAATGATTTTTGGATTGATTGTGTCATTACTTGTATATATTTGTCCTTTATTTAATTTTCCTTTATTTGATATCATTGTTAATGTGTCTAATCACATCTTCTCTATTGACTTTATTGTGAGGGATCGTGGACCGAGGAGGATCGCTTAGGTGATTTTCCACTACCTTAGGAAGCGGAGTCGGGTATTCTACCCTAGCATAAGAGAGCATCAAAGGATACTTAGAAGATTTTAGGGAGACAACTTTACTTTGCATTTATTTTATTTCATTTATTGTTGTAATTTAAGTGAGAGAAATACATTAATTGTGATAATACAATACTCTCAAGATACTTCACACTTCACGAGGTCCAGTTCCCAAGAGATTGTTCCCTTGGTGGCCTCACCAGTTTTGTCGTATTTTCACCTTTTTTTTCATTTGTTTTTCGATTTTCGATTTTATTTGTATGTGTGTTTGAGCCCTAGTTGTAGGATCTGCTTGTCGATAGTATTAGGTTCAAACACTTAATTATTATTGCATGTGCCTATAGCCTACGTTTGGATTTAGTCAAAATTTAAATTGCTTTTCTCTTAGTCTCGGAACCGCTCGTTGCGAGAGTCCTCCATACAACACTTACATGACCCACTGTGGTGGTCACCGAGGAGGCTTCAAGACCGGGCCCTTTGGTTCTATTCTATGTGCTTAGCATACAACTATTCATGTTAATAGAAATTTCTCATCTAGGGCGATTTCATCAGATTGCATTTGCATATAGATAGGTTTCAATTCTTCTTAGCATCCTTGCATGTAGAGAGATGGAAGTAAGGTGAGAATTTATGCTTTAGCATACATCATCTTTTTTCACCTTGCATTGCTTTTCTGATTCTCTCCCTCTGATTTTGATCACTTAGGATTGCTAAAAAGAATTGATTCCTCGATAGGATTCATGCATTTCGTTTAAAAAATCCAAAAAAAGTTATAATAAATAAAATTTAGACTACAAATATTACTTGATCTTAAATACATCAAAAAGAAAAAAATTGTCTTGGTGTGAGTAATCCCCTCATTATATTTGCTTTAGATTGAGGAGTAGTGCCCAAATCTCATCAAGCCTTCCTAAGTGTTTGTACAATTTTTTTTATGATTCTTACTTAAATTTAAAACAGACAAGATAAAAGGATCGAACTTTCTTGATCTTCACCGGGTTGAGTAGGTGATTTGAGGGGTTTGTTTTGTGTGAGTTTGTTTGTGTTTGCTTGTGTGCATACTCGATCCTTCTTCACATTTGTGCCTTTTTCTTCACATCTCTTGACTTGGCCATCATTCTCTATCGATCATTTTTCTTCTGTTTTGGGTTGGCTGACTAGAGAAATTTTTATCCGAACACCGCAAATCCCTCGTATCCTCCAGTCGGTCCACCTCCATTTTACAAGAGGATTTTGTTCCTGATTTTAAAAAATATATAAAAATAAATAAAAAATTAAACAAATATAAAACACAAAATAAAAATAAAAAACAAATTTAAAACCAATAAAAAGAAATATAGACAAAGAAGAATAATTACATTTTCGCACTTCACTTGCACAATCTATTATTTTTTGCTCTCTGTGATTGACCTCTAAACATGCTTGCACACTATACACATCTTTGTCTTAGAGTTATAATAAATTTTAACTCCACATCTTCTTTTCATTACTTGATTTATTTGTGGGTTAATTGTTATATGAAGTTGGGTTTCGTGATCAGTCACTGCATCGACTAGATCTCTCGTCTTGTGAGATTTCTAGACCCTTGCAAAATTCTCTTCAACAACTGCATATTTTATTCAGAAATATTAATAAATAAATACAAAAAATGGGGTGAGATATGAAATTTACCCCCATAATGCACGGAGATGGATGACGAGATACACGCCACTTATACGTATGTCACCATCTTGTTGCACGATGTCAGTTCGTGGATGGGCATTTGGGATAAGATTGCTGGAGGTAATCTAATGGCTATGGTTCTGTTGGATCCAATGTCCCACGTCTCTTCCGAAGAATGGGGCGCGATCGAATGGCTCTGGATGCATATGGAAGAACAGGCTAGGGGCATCCCTGGAGGTCGTTCGATCGGACCTAGATGACTTCTCTGGTCGCCAATCATGCTTCTGAAGTGTCTGAGGGCTTACTGACAGTATTCCATGATGATTGACAATGGCAAAAAGGTTCAGGGCTCGCTTATCGAGCCTTAGAGGTCAGTTTTTCCTGGAGGGATTTAGGAACCTCAGGCATACCCAGATGGGTCCTTCGAGTTGGTTCTTGCATCAACAAACTCTCGTGTCTAGGACGAAGTGCTCAACCTAATTAGGCGTGAAATATGTAGAAGATGGGGTGAATGAGAGTATGCTCTGGTGGTGGTGGCAGAGGGAGCATTGTCCTCTAGATCACGAGGTGATCTATTTGTTTGAATTGGGGGAAAAGGTGAAGAAGATATAGGGGAAGCAAATGAAGTGGAAAGGACAGTCGGGGACAGCGGTGTTTACGATGAAATCATGGACGGAGCTTGAGAGTTATGGTGAGGTAATTAGGCTATCCTACTCAAAATCATTAACCTAACTACGAAATAAGAAGCAGAAAATGAAAGGCATTAAAGAAATGTACCTAAGAAATGAAAGAAGCACAACACATACCTTAGTTTTGAAGATAGGGAGCAAGGTGGTCGGAGCACCATCATGGGGTGCACCTCCTCCTCCTTCAACAACGCTCAAACGCTATAGGGGTCGCTAACTATCACACGGTGACTATCTTGGCTGGAGGAGAGGGCTCAAGGGCTCGGTACATGACTAAAAAGGGAACGGAAGAAGGAGGACTTTATTTATAAATAGTGGTTGTCACCCTTATTGAAGGATGATTTGACGTGAAGCTAAAGTTTGTAAAGAAGATCTAGAGCATGGGCGAGATTCTTGGAAGATCATGGAGCAGATTTTATGAAGGTGAGGGTGATGGAGCAATGGAGCAGCGGGGAAAAATCGAATAAGATGGGTTGCTCGATACTTTGATAAAAGTCAGAACGAAAGATGGGGAGTTGGCAGGGGATCAACAATTCCTGTGATGTGATTGGTCTATGTAGGACACAACAAGACAAAAAAGTCCATTTTATTCAAATTAATTATTTATAAATAGTAAATGATTTTATTCATTTTTTGTTATAAAAAACAAATGTTTATTATATTATGTAGTATTTTAATTTGATTTTTATTTATTTTTTGAGTTTATTTATTACAAGTTAATTTTTAAGGGTGTATTATAGGTATATTCATCTATGCTTTGGGTATTTTATTTTTATTTTGTATTTTTGCTTTTATTATTATTTTTCTTATTTTAGGTATTTATAACCATTTTTATGTACATAAATGTATTTTTATTGTATTTTTATGATATTATTTTTATACTTAAATAACTAAAGGTATTTATTTCATAGGTATAAGTATAAGTATTTTAGCTATATGTTTATGTACACTATTTTATTTTTGTGTTTTATTTGTATTTTTATTCTATTCTAAATATGCACATGTACTACAAATAATATTTACAAAATTATAAAAATAGAAAATTATAAAAATAATAAAGAGGAATAAAATGAATATTTTATTCTGGTATACTGTACAATAGGGGTCCAAAACATAACTTTCACATCTTATAACCAAAAAATATGAGACCACCTTCATTGAATAACTTATTAAATGTTATATATAATTAAAGGTGATTTTAGTACATTTTAAGTTTTTATTTAAGAGATATGGGTATGGGAAGTTTAGGTTTTGGCTGTCTATTCTGAGTATAAAAGGTACACTGTATATTATTTTTGTGTAAACTCAATTTTTTATTTTTATATATATTATTATATCCAAATTTTATGTACACAGTTTATTTATTTCAGGTATAAATAATAAATAATAATAAAAGGTTCCAAAAATGCTTTATGAATAAAAGGGTATGTTTTTATTTTTTATTTGGCCATTATCTCCACCTACTTTATTCCTTATCGACGAAATCAATTCTTGACTTGGTCTCGGGTTTAAGGACATAAAATACCTTTAAAATTTTATTGTTTTTCTTTTCTTTCTATATTCTGTAATTTTGTCACTAAAAATAATATTTTATACATAATAAATGTAAGAAATAATGAATGTTAATTTGTACAAATTGATGTTATTTACATGCATTAGCTAGAGTTTTTAAGACCAAAATGATAGAATAAAGGTGGTGAAATGGATATTCATCACTCCCTGAGTTTGACCTTGGGCTTGTCCAAGTAAAATATAAATTAACTGCTTGTTTTAATTGAATAATTAATTTTAGTTGTTTTTAATTAATCCTTATTGCCCTCCGACAACGCACATTTTAATCGTTAATTCCATATAATTAGAGAGGGTAATTTTCAGGTTCTTCAGACGACGATGATAGGGAGACATATCTTGATGATGTTAAATAATTTTGACTTAGAATGGGTGATGTTTAAATAGGTCTAACTCGATATTTGTAAATGTCTTCTAAGGATTATATTATGGTACTGTACAATTTTATATAATAAAAAATTGATTTTGTAAATCTAATTTGACTCAAAATAAGTTTATAATTCTAATTACAATTAATCATAAGTCATTATTTTATACATATTTCAAATACGATCGGAAATTCCTAAAACAAGATTGTTAAAGACAAGTGAGAAAATGTATTTTACAACATGAACCCTGTAATCTTTTTATATTACCTTCTCAACCATGTAAACTTAATTATTATCTCCTCAACCTCGTAAAGTTTCTAACCATTACTTGCCAGACCAATAGATTTGCACCCGTCTACTTTTCCACTGACAGTCGTTTCCCCATGGTTGAATGCCCTATTTCCCCTCTAATTTGACGACTATTGGAATTGAATAGTCTGATATACCCCTCATTTCCCAATGTCTATATATGAGCGTCAACCACCCTATTTGAAATCTTCACATTAAAATAAAGAGAGTGAACCTGGAGAAAAGCCAGAGACAACCGACCATTTTTTATTACAGCACGCCCATGAACTAACAATACATCTTTCTCAAATTTTATTACATCAGTATTTATATTACAATATTCTTATTTCACATGATTACAAGAGATGGACTTGCTCTTCACTTCTAGTATCCACCAACAATAGAGTGAAATGCGATTGTGGAAACTTTGCTACGGTGAAGGCATCCTCAAGACCATGGAGTAAGGGAAGGAAGTTCCACACATGATCGAATTGAATAAATGACGAAGGTATCTCTGAACTCGCAATATAAGAGTGGAAATCAAGAACATATGCTTTCATATGAAGGTCATGCCAATATGTGTGCTTATTTTCCTTTCTACTATACTTATGTAGAATGTCTTGAGAAGAAATGAGTGAATTACCTCGATGTTAGTGGAATTTCATCTCTCATCCCTACATTATATTGCGAGTCACTTCATATCTTAAGTATTTGATATATGGCTGACAATGCAATAAATAAATAAGTCCCAATTCATACACATTCATAAAGTGTCATCCATTCAACATTTACCTATTTGCCATACTAAAACTTAGTGATGTAGTAATACGCAAGTGTAGATCGAAAGACATTATGGCTTTCAATTCAGCCCCACATCAAATGTTGGGGCATCCAGATATACTCTAGCATCAGGCCCTCATAGACACTCGATTTCTCTACATCAGATCAAGGGTATCATAATAGTTATTCTTCGAAACAAGGCCATCTATGACATCTGCATCATCACTCTCCTCCACATTATCATCTACATCACTGCAAATTGCTATCAGATGAATCGGAATCAGTTGATGTATGGTTGTCTTTAGTGGTCATCTTTGTAGTCACTGACCTTGTCCATCTGTGATTGATGGACTGGCGGTGGTGGTTATTCGAATGCATATTCTTTTACTACTGATGAATACACATTTCACCATCTTTATTCTATCATTTTGGCACCAAAAACCCTAGCAGATGCCTGTAAATAGCATTAAATAGAGCAATTTAGCATGCATGCATGTGCATCTAATTAGTGTATAAAATACTGTAATTAAAGCCAAAATTATAGAATAATTAAAAGAAAAGAAAAAGAATAAAATATTGTAAATATTTTATGACCCAAAACCCCGAGACCTAGGCATCTTGATGAATAGGTCGACAAGGAATAAAGTAGGGGGAGATAAGGGCCAAATACCTATACTTTTTCAGTCATTCTTTATTCATTTTGGGACCCATTTTTTGTTCCACTTTTTATTCATCAAATAAAGAAACTTTGTACATGAAAGTTGCAGATAATTTAATAAAGAAGAATAAAAAATTGATTTCACTGAAAAACAATGTACAGATAAAAAGTTATGATCTGAATAAAAATCTAGAATCCCAACTTCCCAGACCGGTATCTCCCAAATAAAAACTCCAAATGCAGCAATCTCACCTTTAATTGTATATAGAATAAAATAAGCTTTTTAATGGTGTTGGTTTCGCATTTGACGGAGCTACAGTTTGAAAGTTGAGTTTTGGACCCTCATTGTATATTTGTGCTGATTAAAATATTCAATTTATGCTTTATTCATTATTTTTGTATTATTAAACTTTTATAATTTTGTAAATATTACTTATAATATATTTGTATATTAAAATTAGAATAAAAGCCTAAAGAAAACTCAAAATAAAAATACATGTAAATAAAATACATAGATACCTTACCTATATTTATACCTATACATTGTATGCTTATATTTTATTAAATGTACAAAACATATCAGAAAAATAAAATAAAAATATATTTGTGTATATAACATATTTTATAATTTTATAAAATCAGAAACAAAAATAATATAATTAAAATACACAGAATAAAAATAAAAGACTAAAATATATAGGTATTATACCTATACAAGGCTAAAAGTAAACTTATAAAAATATACCTCATAAAATTAATTAAAAATGCTAATAAAATACTACATAAAATAACGAATATTTTGTATTTTATAATCATAATTTAATTCGGACTTTTTCTATTTTTTAATGAATTAATAAAAGATTTAATCAGGGTTTTTCCTGGTTGGTCCATGTGGACCAACCAGGCGCAAACCCTAGTTGACTCTGGTCAACTAGGTGTCCTAGCCTCCTGCCAGCTCTGCCATCCTCGTTTTTGACCCACCTTGGTGGATTTTTCGAGGTCAATTCTTTCACGTTTGGTGTTGAGTCCTTCTGCAAATATGTTCATCGACTATCTCTCTAGCTCGCTCATGAATAATCTTGGTCTTTGGACCCAAGATTTGTGAGATATACGTTGATCTTTGAGCCACTGTCACCTCGGGTCAAACCAAATATATGGAGCACCCCGACTTCAATTTCAAAATCGAGTCCCTTCGGTCCACCCCTCTCCGCCTCTCTTGTGCTCTGAAGCTTCCTGGAGGTGACAGCTCCACCGCGAGCTCATCAACCAAGGCGTACGAGGTCGAAGGCGTCTCCACCACCTCCTACAACTCCGACGGTCGAGGTTCTTTTCTTCCTCTGGCTCCGGCCATTGAGGGCCTCCTCCCTTCTATTTTTCATTCGCATTTTACTCCTGTTAGCTCTAGGAACGAAAACCCTAAAAAATACCTAAGGATTGTCGCATGAATCAACTAATCCACCAACTTGGCCGGAGCGCACCTCCGGCCATTCACCGCCAAGTCTCGTTACGCATCGCCACCACCATCTTGAGGTCCAGGCATTTTGCCCTGGACCTCCTAACTCGTTTTGCAGGTCTCAGCACTCTGATTCGCACCTGAAAGCTAGTTTGGAGCTTCGCCGGAGTTCGCGAAGCCCCCCAGCTCTGCCGACCGCCAGCGAGCGCCTCGGCCGTCGTCGAGGTCTTTTGAAGCCTTCAGGAGGAAGAGGAGACCCCCGGAGTCTCCTCGTCCATTTTGAAGCTCCATCGTCGCCGGAGGACGGAGATCTTGGACGGCGAAGCTCACCCTCGCCGGCGTTCTTCGCTGTTCTTGGTCCTAGCCTCCCAACCGTCGGATCGTGGAGGTCTCCCAGATTGCACAGCGTCCGTTCGATCTTCCAGCGCCTTGACCGTCCGATCTTGCGAGGAGATCTGATCTCGGTCGTGCATCGTCGAAGCGTCATCGACCGTTGGATTCACGCCATGTGTTTAAGTGAAGATCCGCAGCCGTTGGATCCGCGCACCAGGGGTATTTTGCTCTTTTAACCCCGCGCATTTTTTTATTTATTATTTAGTTCGTAAACTTTTATCTTTAGCGTAAAAACTTTGTAATATTTGCATGTAAACCCCTCATCTTTATTTTATTTGCATTCAGGTCCTGCGCCACGTCACCTCACGTGCCTGTGCGCGTGAGGGGATGGGCATTTTGCAAGGCCCCCCTGGGTTTGGTTATTTCACTTTAGTCCCAAAATCTTGTCGAACAATGTAAAACTTTGGGATGTTTTGCATATGTACCCAGGAAGTTTTTGAATATTGCAACTAGATCCCTGTCAGGCGCGTGTATAGCACGTGCGAGGTGTGGGTAAATAGTATCGATATCCTTCCGGGTCTTGTATTTGTTATTTAGTCTATTAAATGCAAGTTTCAGTATAAAATTTTGTGGAAAATTGCATGTATACCCCTGGATGTTTCGATATTTGCACTTATACCCCTGCTAGGCTGTGATATTTTTGTGTGCTTGCTTGATTTAATTAGGGCATCTTTTTAATTCGAAAAATTCTCAAAAATTCAAGTTAAGCTCCTGTGTGCTTGTTCTTTGACGCCATAGTTTTGCATTTGTATTTTATTGCATTTCCATATTTATTAAAATTCAAAAACATGCATTTTTCATACTGTTTGCATTAGAAAATCCATAAAAATTACAAAAACGTTTTGAAAAATTCCAAAAAAAATATATTTTGTGTGTTTTGTCATCTAATAGTGTCAATCCAAAAATCACTAAAAATCTCAAAAGAAAAATCTTAAAAATTAGAAAACCCTAAAAATCTTGATAAAAATCTAGAAAATCATAGAAAAATCATAAAAATATAAACTCAGTTGCTGTGTATTCCTTGTTTCATTGTCTATATTTTAAAATTAATTTGAGGAATTTTAGGTACTGTTTAGTATTTTCCAACCTCATTTTAATTTCGGCCAGCAAGTATATCCATTGTTTTCTTATCTTTTGCCTATTTAAAATACCAAAAATATTTTGAAAAATTCCCAAAAATCACAAAAACAGCATAAATCATAAAAAGTCCAAAAAGATGTATAGCCCTTCGATCCCACACTCAAAAGCTTCCACACCATCAATAAATTGTATTTAGATCAAACAATTAACCCACACTATAGCCCTGCGACCCTCCAACATTTGTGTGTTCATCGAGCTCATGCCCTCCGATCCCACCCTCAAAAGCTTCCACACCATCGTTCCCTAGAGCGGAGTAACAATCCTTTCCCACTGCATCTCCATACACTTCTTTTCTATTAGTCAAATGAGGTGCTTATTCGCTAATGGACGTCCCACCTTCTTTGTTAATGGAAATCCCATGATCTTTGCCAAGTGAAGTCCCACCTTCTTTGCCAATGGAAGTCCCAACAAAACCCTCATTGCCACCAAGTTCCCCGTTCCCACTTTCCACCACTCCACTAGCACTAGGACCACCTTCTTCTGCACCAACATTGTCCATACCTTCAGCCACTACACCTGCATCGCATTCACCCACAGACCTACCCTCAATCCCACTATCACCCACAAGCCCACCTTCAAACCCACCATCATCACTTCATATTTCAAAATCAAACCACTTCCAAACCTTCCACCCACTCCTTCCTCACCCATGTTTCAAACTAGATTGTCATATGTAAAGGTTAAGGTCATCTTACATCTTTCAATGCCACCACGATTAGATTAAACATCATGGGACTGAGGATCCATACGTAAACCCTAACCTCTTTGACTTATGTTCTCTAAATCCATGTAACCATAAACCTAGTTGACTTTAATTCAGATGAGGGAGAAGAGTTTCCTAGAGTGGAAGCTGATTCAATGAAGTCGGAGCAGGTTCGATGAGGGTGATGGAGTTGAAGACAAAGGGGAGATGTCGAAAGGAAGGGGTATTATGTGAAGGAAGGTCAGACAGAGGTGATGAGGGCGAGGGGTTCAAGGAGGAAGGAGATATGTCAAAAAGGAAGGGGAGATCAAAGGAATTCCTTCCAAAAGTCTCTGTATCCGAGCCTTCACGCCAAAGACTCCATTCAAGATACGTGGCTGACATTTGGTGATCTTACCGTACATGGGATACACCCATGTACTCTGGTTAGGTTAGATAGAACACGATGCATGGACGGATGGTTCATTGTATTAGATCGAGCAACTTTATGGGATCAAGGTGATAATAATGAAGTTTGTAAGGTCGAGAAGATAATTTACAATGATTCTAGGATTCATAGTATGAAAATCCCAAAAAGAAATAATTGATTTCTAGATCTTGGAAACTACGACCCAATGATTCATCATAAATTATTTAAAAATTTTAATAATGGAGTAGATTGGGTGGGAATTCAGATAAGACAAAAAGGTTGCATAATGTTTAAGCTGGATTTCCAAACCTAGAGTCAGTAACAGTTGAAGTAATATTGTAGTATGAAAAAATTGCTGATTGTATTAGAGCGTTTGAGATACAAATGAAAAATAGAGAGAAAAAAGGACGTCTGGAATTTAATAATCATAATAAAGCAACCCAAAGAATTTTTGTTTTAAAGGCAAATCTTTTTAAATAATCATACACTTCTTTCTAACTTTTCTTTTGCACAATGTCCTCACTTGTTGTCAATACTGTTTCTACTTGCATAATCAGGTAATTTTACTTTGTTTACTTTATAGTAATTTCAACTTATGATATATAATAGATTTTAGCTTTTAGCACATTAATTGTCCAGTGGATTCTTTTATAATTTGTGAATGGAATCATATAGTAAATATTTTTCTTTTGGAGTAGCTTTTCTTACATTTAGCTTTGTAAAATATTAGCTATTGACTTTAACAGAAAAAGTATCCAATGATTCAAAAATGAGATCATCACATTTACAAGTACAAGAAAACATGGGTTTGATGAGCCCGACTTGGGCATAGTTTGAAAATAGTTAAAAAGCTATTGAGTTCATGTCCGAGTCGGATGAATGCCTCGTTAGGGTTATCGGACCAAATTCGATTTGAATTGTGCTCAAGTTGCTAGCTTGAGTTGGTAACTCATTTTGATCTATTAGTTTTTTTATAGCATGTGCATACATGATGTATGAAAATGAGGAGGGTGCTACAACTCCTCTCCCATTTTCCCATCACCTCCGACTTAGCTTCTCCTTCATACACAAGTAGCATAAATACTCCCAACAGCTAGCACGATTCTACAACTTCTGGCTTCTCCTTCATGCACAAGCATCACAGGCCGCCATACCTATCCCTACTAGAAACAACTTAAACATTATTAAGAATAATGAGATTACTAATGAGCACAATTACTTTTTCTAAGAAAATTGACATACAATGAATATAAAATCAACGTACTACAAAAAGACTTATTAAGATGCTCCTGAGCCAGCTCAAACTCATTGAGGTCAAGTTTGAGTTGGCCATGAAATTTATCGAGTCCAAGTTTTGTTATCGAATTTGAGTCCCAGAATTTGAGTCCCAATCGGGGCTGATTCAACTTGTTCAACTCAATAGACATTCCGATTCTCTCTAAATAGTATTGGATGGCACATGTGATATGTTAAACTAGTTGATATACTAATTAATTTAGAGACCAAATGCTCTTGCCATATGTAGGAGGTTGATAAAAAGTTGCTTTAATATCCAAGACTTGATTTACGTGGTTGCTTGCTCTCAATGGATATATTTCCTCATACTCTGTTTGCTTCCCTCCTTCGCATAAGAAAATTTATACATCATCTCTATCACATGGATTGAAATTGACTTCCTGCTTAATAGGTTGTAGAGAGACTTACGGCTCATTTGGAAAGAGGGTTATCTCTAGGATAACCCGGTTTATGTCCATTTTTCCTGGGTCATACCTGAGTTGGATTTCCATCATAAATTAATGCAACATCACATCACATTCCTTATTCCAACCATCTACCAACCCTCATAACCATCCAAACAACTACTATTCACAGGAGGCTACCCCAACCCGCATCAACCCTCTTTCCAAACGAGCTCTTAGAAACATGCAATGATATCTTCCTTATTATTTCTCGCATGAAATACGGAGTGCTTGCTCGCCATCTTTCAACCATAACGATTGTCACGTTTAATCAATTTCTCAAGGTTGTATTCACTTTGAGGTTACCCTTAAAAAAATAGTTATCCACCCAGTACCTATCAAGTTACCGAAAGTTACTCTGTCTAAATTGTAATGGATACTCGTCTCATTTGATCGTGACCCACCTCGTGCCTTAGGTATTGGATCACGAATTGACCCAAATTTCAGCGGGTATCCAATTGTAATGGGTACCCAGTTAATGCCAATGGATGTTGGTTACCCGCAGGTACCCGTGAGGATAAAGAGATATACTTCTAGTGAAATGTGATATGCATAAAAATGTAAATGATATGTCCAATTATGTATATCCATATCTATTTCATATTCATAATGATGATGACGGGACGCAAAAATCTAAATGGTACGGAATGCATTTAGATAAGGATATATAAACATAAATAAATAAATTAATGAGGATATAAAAACTACGTGGATAAGTTAAACGATACGACTATATGAAACTGGAAAAAATACAATCGAATATAGATCTAATAATGACACATTCATGTAGGTCCATCCTCACAATGAATCAAATACGGATAAATGAGATGTAAATATATATAATCGGAGGACAACATGAAAAACGATATATAAATATATATATATATATATATATATATATATTCTTATTCGTAAATGGTTGTATTAAATATCACCGCATTTGATTATCACGTTGTGCGTGAGCATATGCATGGGGGCGCGTGTGCGCGAGTGTGGGTGGGGGTGTGCACACACGTGCATGGGTGTGGGCATGGGCACAGGCGCACACACGTGTAGGTGGGTGGGTGCGTGCTCGTGTGTGTGCGATATAATTCATATTTAATTGTATCCATTATCATCATGTTTGGATGGCAGGATGTATGTATGTTAATTTGGATCTTATCCGATTCATTATCGTACATGTTAATTCAAATTTTGACATCCATATATTATATATATAATCAAACTGGATACATATATGAGCACTCCCATACATATAAATTTAATCTTGTCTATACCATTTTTTATTTTATTATTTTATTATTTAATTTACATCCATCTCATACCAATATTCATTTTTAATGATTTAGCATTATATTTTCCATATTCATCAATATTTTTATCTTCATCCATATCTGTATTTTTAAAATAGATAAAAATAATGTAACATATATATTGAATCGGATACCCATCGGGTTTTTTATATGGGACCGAGTCATGGCATAACAAGTACTCGAACTATAATTTTTAAACGTATACCTGAGAATTTAAGGTCAAAACGAACCAACCAAGTCAGATACCTATTGACTCAGATATTTTTAAATACCTCTACTTTTATTATCATAACAATCTCATCCAAAATCTTTTTTTGCTAAGCAAGTATTCGTATAAAACTCTCAAAAAACCTGTGGTACATAAAAAGGCCTTAGCACCTCTATTTGGGCATCATGGCCAAAGAAACATAAGCTATGAAGAAAGTAGGGAACCCAAAAACCAGGAGTTCCTGGAATGGCTAGTTTAGAGTTGCAATCGCCATTCTTGATACTCGCCAAATCAAATCCTAAGGAGAGGATGTCTGCCCCCACAGTCCAACGGCAAATGCACTCCCCCCTAATTGCCTAAGTGGTCACAACAAGAGCGGCTGCAGCCTTCATTTTCACGTATCGGCACTCTAGCATTGTACAATTATCCAGCATCGAGTGAAGGCATCTCGCCCCAGCTTTGGGAGGTCGAGACCAGAGGTTAACCCCTCCCAAACATCCGTCGAGAAATTGCACAAAAAGAAAAGATGTGATGATGTTTCCACCATAAGTTGACAAAGGTAGCAATCACCACCAGTAGTAAGGCCACGCCTAGTGAGTCTTTCGAGCGTTAGCAAGCGATCCAAGATTGCCCGGTAGAGCACGCAAGCCTGTTTAAGAACCACCTTTGAGTTCCAAAAGAAGGTTGCCTAGGGGACACTAATAGCTCTATTTCTAACCCTGTCGAAGGCGTCATTAAACGTTAAGGGTCGGGAGATGAACGTTTGATTAGTACTCCCACCACTATTATAAGTCATCAAATGGCGGACGTCCAGGATATGCTTCCAGACCAAAGAGTCTCCCTGGGCCTTGGTGCAGGTCATGAAGTTTTCTCCCATTATGTACCTATCGTGAATGTAGGAGACCCAAATAGATTTATCATCGAAGATAACTTTCCCACACCACATGGCTAGCATGGCCTCCCATACGGAGCAAAGAGAGCGCAGGTCCAAGCCCCCCACCTTTTTTAGTAGACAGATCACCTCCCACTTAACATGATGTGTACCTTAGGCCCAAAGAAAATCTGTTCAGAGAGAGGCCACCTTTTTGGCCTGCTCAGAGGGATCAGCATGCCCGAGGGCCAGTATAGGGAAACAAAAGAGATGATAGAAGCGAGGAGTTGCAGGCGGCCGGCAAGAGATAAGGACCTTGCTTTCTAGCCACTAAGCAAGGTCCTTACTCGATCTGTAAGAGTGTGGTCCGCCGCCATCCTACCCTTAGCACGGGACGGTGGTATGCCCATATACTTCACCGGTAGAGGCTGTGTAAGTAGCCCCATTTCAAGGCATAACCTAAAGTCCGCATTGGAGGACATAGATAGAATAAGCTTGCTCTTCTTCACATTCATCGAGAGGGCAGACATGCACTCAAAATCATGCAAGATTCTTTTTACCTTGTTTAGTGTAGTGCATGATTTCCTGCAGAAGAAAATTGGATCATCCGTATAAATAAAATGCGAGGGCACCACAACCCCTCCCATGCGTATTGGGAGGAAGATGCCTTCGCACACCGCCTTCTCTGTCAGCATAGAGATCGAGTCCATTGCGATAACAAAGAGCAAGGGGCTGAGGGGGTCCCCTTATCGAAGACCTCTTGATGAGGGAAAGTAATCATGGGGCGAGCCATCAACAAGGACCGAGAACATTTAAGTAATGTAATTCAAGATCCATCCAATCCATATTGCTTTGAAACCTCTGACAGCCAAGCTTTCTAGCAGGAATGTGGTCCAGGGAGTCGAAGACATTAGATAGATCAATTTTAACACAAGCCCTGCGCGCACTAGATTTACGCCCAAACCCATAAATAACTTCTTGGGATAGTCTAAAGCAGTTCCCGATGGAACATTCCTTAATGAAGGCCGTTTGGTTGGGCGCAACCAAGTCATTAATAGTGGTAGCAAGAATCTTGGAGAATATCTTGTAGAGGGTGTTACAACAAGCAATTGGCCTAAAGTTTGTCAGCTTGCTAGTGTAGGCCCCTTAGGGACGAGAGTAAGAAAGGTGTGGTTAAAGCGCTTCGGATGCTGGCCCCCATTCCAAAGATGCTTCATCGTGAGAATGAGGTCCTCCTTGATCAATCCCTAGTGCCTCTTAAAGAAGCATGCATTATAGCCGTCGGACCCCAGTGCTTTGTAGGAATGGATGCTCTTGAGGATGCATTCGATCTTGCTCTCCGTGAACGGGCTTGATATCCATTGCCTCATTCCTGATGTAAGCATGAACTTCAGCTCAATGGGCTTAGGTCTCACGAAACAGGTATCGGGTGCCGTAAGTAGTGATGAGAAGAAGGACATTGCTTCTTTAGCAACTTTGGATTGAGAGTCGATGATGTGGCCCCTCCCATCGAGCAAAAAAGGAATATGGTTTCTTGATCTTCTCATGCAAGCCTCCATATGAAAAAATCTAGTGTTTCTATCGCCCAACCTAAGCCAATTTATTCTGCTCTTTTGCCTCCACATTGATTCATCCTCCTCCTCGAGCCTTAGGTATGAGTCTTTGGCATCTTTTTGCAGTTGTGCGAGGTATGGGTCTAGTGGTTCTGCCGCCAATGCCTCATTTAACATTGCAAGTATTAGGTTCATATCATGCATGTCCTTGCGGACGTCCCCATGGGATGAGGCCCAAGTCTTGAGGGCACATTTGGCATTTTTCAGCTTTAGTTAAAATTTGGTCACAGGATTGCCACGAGTAGGTGCTGCCCAAGCAGCGACAACAACCTCATTGTATCCCTCACGTGCCGCCCAGTACTGGAAGTATAGGAAAGGCTTTCGCTGCGATGGTTTCTCCCCAAGAGCCACAGTCATGGTTAGGTGATCCGAGGAAGGGGATACTGAGTATCGTAGTTTTACCAGTGGGAGAGCAGATCGCCAAGCATCATTTACAAGAGCGTGATCCAACCGCGCTGCGATTCTACCGGGCCCAATGACTGAGTTGGACCATGTCCACGGGTTCCCGGCAGCCTCAAGGTCTTCTAACCCTGTACTATTCATGCAATTTTTGAAATCATTCATTGTCGCAGCATTTGGTGGACGCCCACCACATTTCTCGATGTTGAGCCTAACCACATTGAAATCACCGATGACGAGCCACAAGCCATTTACAGAGTTGCTAAGGCCCACCATTTCACACTAAAGGCGCATTCTTTTGGAGGTTGAGTTTGATCTGTACACGATGGAGAGGAGAAAGTCGAGGACACCCGTATTAGTGCAATGGGGTGTAACCATTTGGTCAGATACCTTAATGGAGGTGCATGTCTAGCAGGAAGTCTTCCACAGCACTAGGATTCTACCCATGGGTGCATCATTATGCGTGAAGGACCATCCTTGTGGGATGAGGTTAAAGAAACCAGACCAATTTCCTGGTCTTATTTTTGTTTCCACCAGCTCGATGATGCTAGTATTCGACTTTTGAAGGTCACGGAGTAGCCTCTTGCATTTGGTGGGCCTATTGAGGCCTCTCGCATCCCATTTTGGATTAGATTGCACAGTGGACCCTGACAGGGGTTGTGGCTGTGCCAATTCCACAACTAGTCGATTGAGATCCAGGTAGAGTTAGGCGGGTGTGAGGCCGGTGTATGCAAGCTGCTCTGTTTCCTGGGGGAGCAGAGGTCTTTATAAGAGCGTTCTCGGGGCAATTGGGATGGCAAGAAAATGGGTGGTAGCGATTTTCCTTGCAAATTTGCACGGGTTCACCGCCGGATCAATGGTGGGTGCGAGGCTCCGCTCCCCATCTCCATGAAGAGAGGGGGAAAAGGGCCAGGCGGGGTGGACCTTTGGTCAGTGAAGAAGTGGGCCTAGGAGGTGCTGGAGCCCATCATCGCTGAGGTCATCTGAGATGGGCTCAGAATGCTGGAGCTGGGGCTTCGCGATGTCGAGGCAGCATACATCATCCCTTGTGGCAACGATATGGGTGTGCGGTCCAGGATCTCTCCCTCCTTCGGGATGGATACATTGGACGTGAGGGATTGTCCTTTCCGGTGCTTCAGAGAAGGCTCCGCGGCTTGAGGTACGGGTCCTTCCGCCTGGTTATCAGATGACCCAGATGCATCAGGAGCTTGTCCGAGAGAATCGTTCGTCGTTTTTCCAAGGATAGGTTGGGCAGAGAAGGGGCACGAGTTCCGACCATGCCCAAAGCAAATGCAAAGGTCGTATCGTGGTGGATTCCACTCCAGTTCGACGCCCACATGTACTCTGTGGCCAGAGGAGAAGACAAGGGGAATGACAGACGGAATATCAACCGCATCACTAATTGAAATGCAGTAGCGCGCGGGGCCTTCCTCACGTCCAGAAGCAGTGATGGAATCCATGAATAGGGGCATCCCAATTAGACTGCACATCTTGTTTAGAATTGGGGGAGTTGAGTGGTCAAGGGGGAGGCCATGGAGCCGCACCCAAAGAGGAATTTCAGAGAGAAGGTCATGCTCTAGGCAGGAGCCATTAGCCTCCCAATATCGCATGACGACCAGTCTTCCCTGGAAAAGCCAGGGCCCTCCGTTAAGTAGTCTTTGGCACTCAGAGTTAAAGGACAGTTGGAGGTAGAAGAAGTCGTTCTGTCTCGAGATAAGCTTGTGTTCCTCCGCAGGGCACCATTCCTTCTCGATAAAGGTCAAGAGGTGTTTCTTATACGGCTTTTTTCCGAGAATGTAGAAGACAAGGGTGTTGGCCCATAACTCATCAATGCGCATGGTGTCATCATCTGATAGTAGGGCTACGAGTTCACCACCAACCATTGTTGGCGCCACATATTCGAGCTTCCTATTTATCGGCGACGCGATTGAAGATGCACATACGTCCTTCCAGGGTAGGTGTGAGATGGGGTTTTGGGTGGGGGCTTGGTGTGGGGCGAGGGTAGAGGACGGGTGCTTTTTGGCGACCTGGGGGGGGAGGGGGAGTGTGTGGTTGGATGGGGGCGGAGGCGATGGGTCTAGAAAGGCGGCGGTGGGGGTTCGGGGAGAGGGGCAGCGTTAGGGTTTGGAAACATTAGGGTTCGGGGAAGGGGCGCGGTTACCGTCCAAAATCTATGCTAAACTTGATATGGATGAAAATGGGAACGGACAACCGGTTGGGATTTATAGTTTGTACTCTTCTCAAGGTAATTGACCTTTTACCAATAAATTGACTGGAAGGACCGTTGCTGGAACCTAGAATAAAACCGGGGCAAGAAACGGGATTGAGGCGAAACCCCAGAGTCGAATTTGGATTTGACGCCATCCTAATCCTAATCCGAGGCCATACCAACCGTCAATTTCCCATCGTACCGTTCATGAGCTACGGCACGCTTGCTCAAAACAAAAATCAAAGCTGGAGCACTGATTGATTGGAGGGGCCTGTTGTTTTCCATCCCATTCTCCGGCCCCACCCACGGTTTCCAAATGCAAAACCAAACAAGGGGCACCATTTCCCCTCCCCTCACTAAAAGCACAATATCTCCATTATAAAGCCACCAGTTCCATCCATCCTCTCCACCAATATCTGAATCCCTTATCCAGATCCAACCCACCGCCAACAAAGAACAAAGAGAAGAAGATGGACTCCATGCAATCTTGGGTCTCCGATCATAAGCTCGCCACTGTCGGTAAGCAGAATCCTCCCCCCACCCACACTTGTTCTTTAACCCTGATATGCCTTCGTAATCACAAAAATTTTAATGTCTTAATAGCCACACTGTGGGCTTCTGCAATCGGGATTTCTTTGGCTGCATCCAGCAGGAGAGCTGTGCCCCTTAAGCCCAGCCTCAAAATCATACATGCAAGGTAATTATTAATACCACCGGTGCCAATTGCATCAGCTTCTTCTTCTTCTCTTTTATGTGCTATATGTACTTATTTGTGGTACTGGTGCAGGATGCATGCGCAAGCTCTGACCCTTGCCGTGATCGGTGGCGCAGCAACGCTTCATTACCTTGACCTGAACAACGTGCTGGAGGACGACGGCAGCGAGACGATTGCCTCCATAGACACGTTTGAGAATGTCTCTGATTGGTTTTAGATCGACCAGTACTCTTCTTCTGCAAGACAGAGTATATGTGAATATAGCAACATCATTAGAATTATGAGGTGTTGCTGTGATGTAATTATTGATGTGTTTAGTCGACGGGAAGCGATATCGAAGTCTCATTGTTTGTGCCTTTGACATGTTCGGATAGAGAAATCATGAATGGATAAGTGTTGAGTTTCTTTAATTCGCTTCGATTTGGATAAACGTGTTGCATGGATTAGCCCAGAGTTGAGGCTGCAAGTGATGTGAAGTGGATGATATGGTATATACAAATTTGACCTGGTTTATCTTAATTGAGATTTTTAAAGAATTACACAGTCCCTTTGCTTAATAAGCTATATATCTTAATGGAACCCACAGAAGAAGGGTGTTATATTATCTTTAGCGGGGGTCGAATAAAACCCACAGGCTTGAGCCGTCTCAGAAATCTCAAATGACGAATCGTAGCCGTTGGATGAGATTTCGGCAGCTCTTGGCATGGTCCATGTTGCTCATAAATATCATCTGGTAACCTTTGGATCTGAAATCATGAAAACAACTTGCATCTGCGAAACACGATTTGGGATGATCGAATATGAGAAGAGGGTCCTGGTGGGGCACTGCCTGCGGGTGTGGCATCTATTTAATGCCAGGTTTGCCAACTTCAAATTCTTTCGAGATATTCGGGGATTCGGATAAGCGGGCACCACTTGGAATTGTGATCAAGTTGAGTTGGTTCCCAAACAATTAAGTGCATATGCAACAACTTCCGGAAATATCAATTAGCCTCTTCTTTGGTTTTTGGCACCAAAGATTAAGACATGGTACATACAACCAACGAGAACTGTAGTTGATTTTCGCCCATGTTGTCAACAAAGACAATGAATCTTAACTTAATACTTTAATTTTCGTATTTTTCAAAATTATCATGTAAACCCTTCCAACTTGCTCCATTTAACAACACAACTGCATATTAATTCTGACTCTTTGAGTCAACTAGCTTGAGCTAATGTTGTTAATCAAATCACAACCCTCTCCTTTCCTTCTCTCCTCGGGAAGAGTTCATGCTTTCCGCCTCCATCTTGCACTTTGCTGCCCTCGCCATGTGCTCTGCCATCGTTGTTGCTAGAAGATTCTAGCTAAAAGACGGGGTTTGCAAGTCAAGGGTCCATTCGTTACCCGTAAAACTCATTTCTCTACCCCTCTTGTAGGGTTCACTCTCTCTTTCTATAAAATAATATATATATATATATATATATATATATATATTATACCATCATACCATTTAAAATTTTTAAAATACTCAACTTCTACTCATTATTCTTAACTTTAGTACATCACAATAACTATCCACTTTTTTAAATTTAAATACGATCATATCACAATAATTACTCACTTTTTAAATTTTAATACAATCACATCACACGAATCCTCTCAACTTCAAACACACTAATCAAACACCAAAAAAGCAAAAAAAGATTACACTCTCCTCGATAATCCACGAACCAAACTGAGATCGTTTAGTCAGGTGGTGCGAAGGTGTCCCAGCAATTTGTATGAGCTGATCTGGAACTCCTGAAAAGACCTTCCGACAAGACCATCATCTCTATTGCTTGCATCATTGCCTACACCTTTGTGACGGGATGGTCTTCTGATTCAATGTGTTGCTTCTGACTCCTCGTGGTTTGCCGCTCTGCAATACTAATGACATGGATGAGGTTATCGCTGACTGCGGTCACGAGAACCAATGCCTTCAAGTTTGGTGTTGGGTTGGTCAATTCTCACCATCTAATCCCAGATACACAAGGTTTGCTATGGACATCTGGGTCGGTAGTGCTGCTACCAACCCCTGTTTCTGGTGTAAACATTATTGTGAGCCTAAAAAAACTTGATATTAAGTGACAAATAATCAATCATGCAAAAACTCAGTCATGTGTTGGGTGCCTTGCTAATGGCTCAGGGGGCTTGCAAGTGATCAAGGGATGTGGTTTCTCTTGGGCAAGTTGCAATGGAGCAGGGATGAGGTTGGTTGCAAGATGAAGCTCAGAGTATCAAGCTTCTCACTACATGTGATCCCAACTTCGAGTAGGGTCCAATTGTCATCCCTCACCTTCCGGTCCTGCAGGTTGATGCCAACTCTGAGAACATTCCAGAACATTGCCGTCACAACCTCCAAAACATTCCTCCATCAAACCATAAAGAAGAGTATAACTTCAGGACTAATAAGAAAAATAAAGAATGGAATTACATAATAAAGAAGACAATTTTATTACCTTGACAGAACCAATGGTGGCATTCTAAGGCATCTTTACGAACACCTCCGGAATCCCACATAAAGATTTGACCCTTTGTCCTTGAGACAATCTTATTTCCTTAGAAAGATTTGGTCCTCAATTTTATTGTAGAAAAACTAATCATGAAATCCCACAAAGAGATGAAATTAAGTCATCTTACATTTGCCACGAAAACACCTCATCATACCCATATAGTCCTTGACTTCCACTGCCATTTGTTCTTAGGAAAAACTGTTGGGGACGGATCCGATCAAGCACCACACGACTAGAACCACAATCGAGGAAGAAAGCACACACAATCGCACAAGACAAGGATTTATAGTGGTTCGGCAATGTGCCTACTCCACTTGCTCACACCAGACTCTCTCTACTATTGCTTGAATGATGTTGAGATATAATATGTGGTGCCACAGGGCTCCTTTTATACTACAACAAAAGAATACCAATCATTCAGCAATCCCCACCATTAGCTCTCAGCCAATTAGGATGCATGATGCGGATTAAGCATCTCAACAATCCAACCGAACACCTCTCAGCCAATCAGAATGCAGGAGGTGGGTCAGACACCTCAGCAATCCAGCCCAAGAGCTCTCAGCCAATCAAAAGGCAGTAGGAAGATCAGCCACATCAGTAATGCTTTCTACTTGTATTCAACCAATCAGTCTTCACATGATAAATCTCTACGATCTTCCACTTGAAGACTGATTTGTGGTACACACCACTTCTTCAATAGTCATGGGGTGAGATTTCCCTTGTCTTCTATTCTTGAAGACCAATAGAAGCTGAACATGTCTTCAGCTTCTCCACTTTTACAGACTTTGTTAACATATCAACAGGATTTTCTAATGTATGGATCTTCTTCAGTTTAAATTGCCCATCTTCTAACTGCGTCCGAATGAAGTGGTACTTCACATCATTGTGATTAGTCCTCGAGTGAAAGACGGAATTCTTTGCAAGATGAATTGCACTTTGACTGTCGCTGGATAATTGACAATCTTCACATTCTTTATTCAGTTCTTTCATCAGACCTTTCAACGATATCATTTCCTTGCAAGCTTCTGTTGCCGCCACATATTCTTCTTCCGTGGTCGAGATGCTCACTATCTTCTGGAGCCTAGAGATCCAGCTAATGGCTCCACTCCACAGGACAAAGACATACCATGTTGTGCTTTTCCTACCATCGATGTCTCCTGCAAAATTTGAGTCCACAAAACCTTGAATGGAAATGTCAGTGTTCACATAACACAATGACACATTAGAAGTACCTCTCAAATAACGTAAAATACACTTTACAGCCTCCCAATGTTCCTTTCCAGGATTCACCATGAATCTTCTCACAACTCCCACTGCATGGGAGATGTCTGGTCTTTTGCAAACCATTGCGTATATTAAACTACCAACAGCAGACTGGTAGGGTACCTTTGACATGTACTCATGCTCATCCTTCGTAACAGGTTCTTTCTCCTTTGAAAGTTTGAAGTGGCTTCCTAAAGGTGTTAGAGTAGATTTTGCATTTTTCATATTAAATCTCTCTAGTACCTTCTCGATGTAATCCGATTGCGACAATCTCAGCTTCTTGTTCTTCATGTCTCTACTAATCTACATTCCAAGGATTTTCTTTGCAGGACCTAGGTCCTTCATTTCAAGCTCCTTTGACAACATTTCCTTCAGATTTGATATTTCTTCCTTGCACGATCCTGCAACAAGCATGTCATTTACGCACAACAATAAAATGACATAAGACATACCAAGCTTCTTGAAGTAGCAATAATGGTCAGCATGACACTTGCGGAACCCTGTATTTCTCATGAAATCATCAAACCTTTTGTACCATTATCTTAGTGCCTGCTTCAAGTCATAAAGGCTTTTTCTGAGCTTGCATACCATGTCTTCCTTTCCAGTAGCTACATAGCCCTCTAGTTGTTGCATGTAGATGTCCTCCTCAAGATCTCCATGGAGAAATGCTGTCTTAACATCCAACTGCTCCAAATGTAGGTTTTCAGCTGCAACATGCTCAATACTGCACTTATGATTGAGACCTTTACAACAGGTGCAAAGATCTCTGTGAAATCAACTCTTGCTTTCTGTTGAAATCCCTTCGCCACTAGCCGAGCCTTGTATCTAATGGAACCATCAGCTTTCTCCTTCATCCTGTACACCCACTTGTTGTGCAGAGCCTTCTTTCCCTTCGGTAGTGGGACTAAGTCCCACGTTTTGCTTCTTGAGAGGGAGTTCATCTCCTCATCCATGGCTAACTCCCACAGATTTCTTGCCTCACCTTGTATAGCTTCATCAAAGCATTCATGCTCACCATTATCAGTCAGTAATAAATAATTCAAAGAAGGTGAATACCTTGCAGTGGGTTTGCTGATTCTGGAAGATTTTCGTAGTACCGGAGTTTGCAGATTATTCTGTGGGATGGGTTGAACATTCTCATTACTTGGCTGTGATGTGCTTTGTTCAGGAGTTTCATCAAACTCTACAAAGTCTGGCTCTTCTGTTGTCTTTCCTTTTATCAATTCATCCTTGTATAAGGAAGACTCATTGAATATGACATCAATGCTTCTAACTGCCTTCTTGTTCTCCAAATCCCACAATATATATCCATACTTATCTCTACCATAACCGACAAAGATACACTTCCTTGATTTGGGATCAAGCTTTCCTCTGTTTTCCTGCTCAATGTGAACATAAGCTATGCATCTAAAGACACGTAAATGAGAAAGTGTTACCTCCTTTTCTGTCCATGTTTCTTCTGGAAGATCCCCATCTAAAGCAGCAGACGGACTCGATTGATTAAGTATGCACCTGTATTCACTACATCAGCCCAATGTCGCTTTGGTAGACCTGCATGTAACCTCATGCTTCTCACATGCTTTAGAAAAGTCCTGTTCATGCGTTCAACAACACCATTCTGTCTGGGATTTCTTGGGACCGTGTTCAATATCTTGATCCTATTCTTGGCACAATATGATTCAAACTCGTCACTACAGTATTCTCCCCCATTGTCTGACTTGAGACATTTCAACTTTAAACCTGTCTCAGTCTCAACTAAGGCCTTCCACATTTTGAAGGTCTCAAATACATTGGATTTATGTTTGATAAAATAAACCCACAGTTTTCTAGTTGCATCATCAATGAAAGTAATGAAATAATGAGATCCGTCAAGGGAAGGTACCCGAGATGGACCCCATACGTTTGTATGAACCAGTTCCAGTCGTTAAGTTTTTCATACTCTTGCAGTCTTTGTAAAACTGACTTTCTTATGTTTTCCCAAGATACAATCTTCACATAAGTCCAAATCAACGGTCTACAATCCCATCAACTTTCCCTTCTTCTGCATGATCTTCATTCCTTTTTTGCTCATGTGGCCAAGCCGTCTATGCCAAGTGTTAGCATCACACACAGATGATGCAACATTTATCCTGTCATATGAACCTATGCAACATACAGGGTTCCTTCTTTCTTACCTCGAGTAAGGATCAATGATCCCTTTGACATCTTCCACAAATCTGAATCAGATGATGTCACCACGCCGCTTTCTGATAGCTGTCCGAAAGATATGAGATTCCTTGTTAGACTAGGTACATGTCTAACATTCTTCAATCTCAAGAAGCCACCATTGGGTTGGGATATGTCAATGTCTCCCTTTTCAATTATGCTGCAACATTCATCATCTCCCAGATATACCTTTCCAAAATCACCTTTCACATAATTTTAGAGGATATCCTTTTGTGGAGTGGTATGAAATGAAGCACCCGAGTCCACAATCCATGACTCACTTCTAGCATCTGCAACACATACTAAGTTATCGCTATCATCATCATAAGTAAGATTTACAGTGTTCTTACCTATGTCATTTTCTCCTTTCTGTTTTCTTGGAGCCTTGTATTCTGTCTTGTAATGCCCCTTTTGATTGTAATTCCACCAGACCACAGACTTTGGATCTCTGGATTTGGATCTTCCTCGTACCGACTTTCCCCTAAAATGCTTTTGGTTCCTGTAGCTCTTCGTGCTTCTTACTTCTATATTCAAGGTAGAACCTAATGAGTGTTCTTCCCCAGACATCTTTCGTCGTTCCTCTTCTCCAAGAAGAAGACCAGAAACATCCTCCAACTTCAACTTTACAGAATCAGAGGAGTTTCTAATCGCTACAACTAAAGCATTCCAATTATCAGGTAAACTAGAAAGGAATAAAAGAGCTTTTACCTCATCATCAAAGATCTTCACAGACTCCAACTGGTTGATGATACTGTTCAGATCATTCAAGTGTGAAGCCACCACGGAGTTCTCACTCATCTTTAAATTGAAAAGCTTCTTCATCAAATACACCTTATTTGATGCAGATGGCATCTCGTACATCTTTTCAAGAGCTTTGAAAAGATTCACCGTCATTGTCTCCTTTGCGATATTTGAAGCCACTGATGGAGCAAAGCTGATCCTTACCGTTCCTATAGCCTTTCGGTCTAGGACCTTCTACTCTTCATCTTTCATGGCTTTGGGCTTCTTTCCTTCGATTGGAAGATAGAGATCCTTCTGATATAGAACATCTTCAATTTGCATCTTCCAGAATGCGAAGTTCGATCCATTGAACTTCTCGATCTTGACCTTCGATTCTTCCGCCATCTATGTAGAGGTTGATCTCGGAACCTTGCTCTGATACCAGTTGTTGGGGACGGATCCGATCAAGCACTACACGACTAGAACCACAATCGAATAAGAAAGCACGTATAATCGCACAAGACAAGGATTATAGTGGTTTGGCAATGTGTCCACTTGCTCACACCATACTCTCTCTACTATTGCTTGAATGATGTTGAGATACAATATGTGGTGCCACATGGCTTCTTTTATACTACAACAAAATAATACCAAGCATTCAGGAATCCCCACCATCAGCTCTCAGCCAATCAGGATGCAAGATGTGGATTAAGCATCTCAGCAATCCAACCCAACACCTATCAACCAATTAGAATGCAGGAGGTGGATCAGACACCTCAGCAATCCAGCCCAAGAGCTCTCAGCCAATCAGAAGGCATGAGGAAGATCAGCCACATCAGCAATGCTTTCTACTTGTATTCAACCAATCAGTCTTCACAGGATAAATCTCAACAAAGACGGCGCCCATCTCTTGTAAAGAAACCATTGACAAATTCCTTAAGGACGAAGGAGCCACATTCAAGGTAGAATGGGTTGAGGTCGTGAAGGAAGAAAATATCAAACCTGTTGCTTTGATGCAATCCACGATCCTGTCGTGCAGCTTGCTCCTTCCGGAATTGGGATCGCTGGGTCCTCTGGAATTTGTAGCACATTTTCCTGCTTCAGAGCATTGATGCTTTCACATCCTCATCTGAAAATACAAAGATAAAAAAAATGCCACCTTTCAATTACCCTCCTTAGGTACACTCACGGAACTTACGTACTTGTGAACTTCGACACATAGATACTATTATGCAAGTCTCTTGAGATATGCGGTTGGTTATGACTCACGAAAAGTGTTATGATGATTTTGAGAATGCAAATGAAGGAAAGTAAAAGTCAAAATTAAAGAATCACAAATCTAAAAATAACTGCGATTACAATAAGGAACCATGAAATTGGAATAAAGACTATCCGAAGAAGAAAGCGAAGACTGTAATTGTTGTAGTGGCTTAGAGAGATGCAAATTCTAAAGATGATTTGTTCCTCACTATTAGTGATCAAAAGTTGGCTGATAGTTCAAGAATACTTGATTCAGACTGTTCATACCATATGACCCCTCAAAGAAGATTGGTTCTCTACATACGAGAAGATAGAAGATGGAAATGCCATTACGAAGAATGATGCATCATGTAAAAGATGTAGGGGTTAGTCTGCAAAAATCAACAAGTATTATGATGTCGCGAGGACAATAACAAAAGTTCGTCACTTGATTTGAGAAAGAATCTGACGTCCTTTGGAGTTTCAGACTCTAAAGGATATATGTATAACATTGGAGTGAAATTCTACTGGTTGCCAAAGATGGGGTAACAAGCAGAAGACCATATATGTCATGCATGGTATATAAGTAATCGAGTTGCAATGGCATCCCAAGTTGTGAAATCCGATAAAAATTGTGACATATTCGGTTGGAGCACTTGATACAAATGGAGAGTGATATCCTCATCTAGAACAATCTCATTTTGGATCTCAAAGGATCCAAGTAAGAGTTTTGTGAGCATTATGTATTTGGGAAACAATACGTGTAGCAATTCAGTAAAGTAGTTCACATGATGTAGGAGATGCTTGACTATGGTCATGTTGATTGTTGAAGCCCTTTTTTCAATTATATAGTTTTTATATGTTTTTTCTAACAAGGATTTAAATATTTTTATATTTGAGGAAAGTTTTAGGGAGTTTTAAAAATCCATTTTACAGGGCTTATTCTCCTATGAAAGAGGCACACATCATGAAGTTTGAGAATTTTTTAATGCAGATTATGGGCAAAGATTCTTCATTTATGACATTGACTACTAGGTCATTTGCTCAAGTTCTTTCTCTAGGTTTTCGTACCTCATCGTCAATAGGGACTCAAAGAGCTACCTTTATTTTGACCTTCTGATGACACACCTAATGACTTGGGTATGTAAATAAACAATGGTCGTTGTGACCCGAATTACCATGCACGGTCAACAGAAAATTTTTATTTTAAACCATTTAAAAGACAATCAATCAATCAAAGTCAATATAAGCGGTTTCACTATTCTATTTACCTGGTATAGCGACAAGGGTTGAATACAAGGAGCACGATTTAAGAACTATGTAGTCAATTTTCGAAATTAATTTTTAGTGGTTTTTAAATTTTTTTTATTTTCAAAACAAGCACAAATGATAAAACACACGCACTACACTATTTTTGTATTTTTAAGAATAGTAAAAAATCCCCAGAAAATTACATAGAAAATATTTTTGTATTTTATATGTTTTACAATATTTTTTTATTTTTTTCAAAATTTTCTGATGTTATTATGATTTTCTAAAAATTAAATAGTGAAAATCAAGGGAAATAATGTACAATTAGGAGTATTTTGTAACTTAAAAATACTTTAATGCCCAATACTATTGGAAGTTATTTTTAATAAAAACTACAACGAAATATCTACAATCAAAGATTGAAATCAGAATTTTTTGATTTTTCTAAAATTTTCTACAATTTTTTTCAGATTTTACATTTTTTGTAATTTTTTAGATTTTTAAAGATTATCTATGCACAAAAATTGGATAGAAATTACAAGACACCAAAATACACCTACAATAATTTTTTCGAATTTTTTAGGCCAGTTTTCGCATTTTTATAAAGTTTCTAATTTTGGACAAGTAAAAAGACACTGTTTTTGAATTTTAAAATATATCAAATGGTAATAAAAATTGATGAAAAATTTACACAATGATAAAATAAAGTAAAAACATACAACAATGTTTTGAGAATTTTTCAAACAACAAAAATATTTATTTCATCGCAGAGATCAAGCAAATTATTGTTCTGGAAATACAGGCATCAAATTGCAATTATTCAAAAGTTTTTGGACTGCATATAAAAATAATACATTTTTGGTGAAAAGTGAAAATTACCCAAACGTCACCTGAGCGGCACGTGATCTTCTGAAGCTCAGGGGTCTCTGCAAATTCGAAAAAATCCAAGGAGGTCTTCACAATTTTTCTATTTTTTAATACCCCCTAGGGTTCTTCTATGTTGCTTGGATTTGGTCCTTCTTCAAAATGGGGAGAGATGCAGGGGGCGTCGCCGTCACATATCAAAAGCAGCAGGGGCACGACGGCTCCTCCACGCGACAGTGGAGGCTCACGGAAGACGGTCACTGCGGAAGGGGGGTAGGGCGGGCCGACTGGCAGGCGGTCGAATCTGGGCGGTGGCAGCGCGGAGCGCGCCCGCGCGCGAGGGGAGGTGTTGGCTCGTGCCTGAATAAGAACGGGGCCGGGCGTCGTCGCGTAGAGGAGGGGCCTCAACGAAGGGCTGGAGTGGCGTTTGCTGCCCAGGCGGAGGAAGCGCGAATGGTTGGAAGGTCGACGCCTCGCCGGCGAAGCGTGGGGTGCCGGTGTCGACCTGTTGCTGTTATTATTATTATTTTTTATTTTTTTTATTTTTTTTGTAAACTATAAATAGAAATGAAGTTTTTTTATTTTTTAAGCAGAAATAGTGAACAAGAGCAGAAGGACTTTTTTTAATATTTTTTGTTTTTTAATTTTCCCGCAAAACAATTGTTAGAGATGAAAACAATAATTTTTTTATTTTATCGATTTTATTTATAAGCAAAATGTGACCAGTGAGTGAATCAAATCTTACGATATGGAGGATAAATTCGAGGATCTGACCATCATGCGTGGTTGGATGTGATAGGTTGCGTGAGATAAAACGTGAAATGGATAGATAGAGAAAATGATGTGGTGTGGAAAATCGATGTCGGAAGCGGATGAAGGAGTGATGGATATTTATGTAGTTTTGGGCTCTAAATTCTAATCACGAAGTCGAAGTAAAGATTAATTCTAAAATTTACCTCGGAGAAACACAAGAAATAAAATGGATCTCACCTTGTGGTTGGAAATGCCGTAATGGCCTCGAAGAAGACCGACGCGCTGTCATCGGACGGCTCAGAGGCTAGACACCTTTATTCAACAAGAAAGCTCTCGGAGATCGAGCTCCTCTCCATCAAAGATTGATCCATAGGAAATGAGGGAGGAAGAACCCATTAAAAAGAGGAAGAAAATAAAAAGGAAAATATCTACACATGAGGAAGGTTTTTATTGGTGAAATTAATAAAATAATTAAAGAATTTAATAAATAAATAAATTATGAAATTCGAAATTAAATAAATTAAATAATTTATGAAAATGAATTAGCCACCTTAATGGTGAAGGTATGGAAACAAATATTATATACATTGTATGTTATAAAATTAAATAATGAATGAATTAATTAAATTTAAATACAATTTTCGTAATTAAATAAAATTAATTAATTAATGTGAGATATTTTATTTTTTGGTGATTGCTATACAAGGAAGTTAGTTGTATACAAATACTATGTACATACAATACCATATACACATGTACACAAAAGGAAATATTTTGAAAACACATTTTTCTAATTTTATTATTTATATCTTTTTATTTTTAACGAAAATAATATTTACAAATATGTAAATTATGTATATAAAAATCAAGTGAATAAATATGTAGAATAAATAAGGTGAAACTGCACAAAACATCCCAGAAAACCGACTTTTAACAATAACTCTAAAAATTATGAAATCATAAGCATTTGAGATATAATTTAATTTAGAGTATAATGGAAGTGAGTTTCGTTCAATTGATTTTGTATGAAGCCGAAATTGGTATTTTAATGATCACATTGTCGCTTTTTCTGAGGGTGATTATTTGTAGTATGTACATTATTTTTCTTTGTAATTATTTTTATTATTTACAACATATTTTTATTGACAACTTTTGTTTACAAAAATAATTAATTTGAGATCAATTTATGTATAAATAAAATAGTACAAGTTTTATATAAATATATAGAGGAAAAATATTTACAAATTATTTTTGGATTTTTGACAGAAAGTCTTTGTCGATCAGGTCAAGTCTTGACCTTCTCTCGGGGGTCTGGTCAGTCTGTATTTGTTGCATAAACACATCCTTTCTTTTCTTTTCTTTTTCTTTTCTTCTTTATTTTTTTATTTAAGCACAAAAAGTGTTAAAATGCATATTTAACAAATGCATGCAAAATGGTGAAATTGTGGAGTTAGTAGGTGTTTACAAGTGTTTGACTAAGAAATGTAGCTAAAATAAAATTATAAAGGCGATGAATCATGGATTCATCATTCCACTATACTTTACCTTTGCTAGTCCCTTAGCAAACACTTATTTGGAAAATAAGTGAAAACAAAAATAAAGAAAAGAAAAAGGAAAGAAATTAGAAAAATGTTGACTTTTAAACTTATCTTCATAAAAATGTAGTATGGAGCTCTGTCGGACCTTTGGATTATTAGCATGTCGGAACCTTATTGAGAAATGGATTTAAAACCTAACAGCCTCTAAGTTCCACAAGACTCTTATTCAGATCTTCTCAACAGTCAGATCAGAACAAGTCTACATACACAAATTCTTATGACTATGAATTCTTACTTGTACGGTGTAACTGAAATATATCTCCTCATCTCAAAAGTAGCAAAGAAACAGTCTCTCTCAACAAGATAACTCTAATCCCCCGATCTAGCAACTCTTTCCTAAAGGAGCGAGGATATTTCTTCTAAGTTCAAGTACAACCAGCTCAAGAAGGGGGATGGAGAAGAGAATGCACGGTAACTGGTGTAGTTACCTATCTTTGGATGCAGGGCCAGTGTAGCCATGTCACCCGCTGCAAGCTCACAAATATTTGTCTTTCAAGATCTTATTCTTTTTTTCCACTTGTATATACACTCCAGCAGGCATTTTACTTTTCAATCAAGCCTGTTCACTTTTGGAGATTCTACATTTTTTCGATTTTTTTTGAAAATATATACAAGGTGCATCATTTACATAAGGAGTTTTTCCTCTTGAGCTAGTAGATTATCCCTCTTTTGAAGCATTATTGCAACCCCACAGCATCTTATTTTTAGACCTCAACATCACCAAATCATGTTGAGAGCACTTCCCTCCCTAGAGGAGGACGAGAGGTTCCACTTAGATGTACTACCCTCGTATGCTACCAAAGCCAAAAGATTTTGCCCCCTCACTACCTCCTCCATGAAGAGCTACGTGTAGAGTGCTTTGTCCAAGGTAAGCCACAGTATGAAAGAATCAAGCGTGTGTTGTTAAATATTCTACTTAGACTTATCAAGATGACATCTGATCATAGTCTTATGGACTCAAAGAATTAAGTCACTAGGACCTGAGAAGTCTTAACTCCATATCTTATAAGGTTCCTCTGAATCTAAGTCGATTAAGCTCTAACTAAGCTCCATTCTTCAAATTTATTATAGACTTAGTTTAAATGTCAAGACTATCCTAAAAAAATGCACATACCAATGCAAGAAAATATGTATAATGCAAAGAAAAGAAAGCAAAATCTTTTTGTGAAACAATTTTCAAAATTTGAAACTTTTATGGAATTTTTTAAAAATGATGCACATACAAAAAGTTTTTTTAATACAAATAATTAGAAATATATACAAGTATATACATTTATTTATATAAGGGTTAGGGATTATATACACATATTTACAAAGAAGTGAGTCAATTATTTACAAGAGTCATAAGAATGAATTTACAACTTGATTGATTTATGCATGTATATACATACATAAATTTTTTATTATTTTTTTAACTATTCATTTTTTTAATTTTTGTGATGCATATATTCCTTAATTTATTTGAAAATAATTTTACAAATAATTTTGAAAACTATAGTTCAAAATAATTTTTCACACAATTTTACAATCATTTGAAAAAAATTTGCAAATATTTTTCAAACAATATATATAGTTTTTTTAAAAAAATTTTCAATCATTTTTCCAAACATTTGCAAATAGTTTTACAAAATCATTTTTCACACAAAGAGAAATTTTTACAGGCCACAATATTTTTACAAAGGTTGAAAATATTTTTCAAACACTTTTCAAATAGTTTTCAAGAGATTTTTCAAATGGATTTTCAAACTACTTTCAAAATATTCTTCAAAATATTTTAACCCGACTTATTAGTCAGTATGTACAAGAAAAAATTTTGAGGAAATTTCTGCATCATTTTATTTGATATATATATATATATTTACAAGTATTTACACAATATTTTAGCCATATTAAAAATATGAAAGTACGAGTTATGGCTAAAGTATATATACAATATATACGACACCCCCTATACTTAGCTCGAACTATGTTCTCATAGTGATCGATGAGCTGGAAAGAAAGACATAACTCGTGCTAAGTATAAAACAATGAAAAGAATACTATACCACAACAACGAATAAAAGAATAAAATCAATAGAAGTCGATGATCCACCTATACTTAGGATCAAGTAATCCTAAGTATAGAAGACTGTACATAAGGGGAAAACCGAGGAGTATAATATACTTGGTTTACCCCTATACTTAGGGTAAAATATCCCTAGGTATAGACAGCAAAACATAGGTAGAAAGAATAAATCGAATAATCACAAGTCTGATACCCCCCTTATACATAGGGTAAAGTACACCCTATGTATGGCATGATCATGAGATGAATATGAGGTGTGAGAAAGAATGTATGATATGGACAAATAGATCTATATAGATGTGATCAATGTTGAGGTGCCTCTCAACAAGAGCTAGAGTTTGCGCCCCTAGTTGGGCGCAAAGGCTAGGATAATACCTTATCGAGGTTCAGGACGGTATCTGTGAGGCGAATACCATACTGTCATTGCAGTCTTAGTGAGAGAACAACAATGAACTCAATAGAGGAAATGATGACACTTAGGTAAACAATCAAGCAGGTGTCTGCAACCAGGTGAAGATATGGGAAGATGAAATCGGGCTCCGGTAACACAAAAGAAATCGTCGGCTCAAGATCTGAATGGAGTGAAAGGGCAGAGTCGAAGAAGTAGAACATGCAGAAGAAAGGATCTGTTAGTGAATCCTCCACGTCAATCACCATCTCGAATAGATACGGAAGATCATGATCGGGAGACTCACTATAAAGGCTGATATCCGATGTATGTAATGTAGAGAAATCAGTAAAATCATCGAATACCTCAAAGATCCGGTCATCCTCGCGAGGGTCGTCGAGAAGAGAAACATCAAACTCACGATCACAAATATCAGAAAACTCGATCCCGTGATCCGACAGATTGGATGCACTCTCACAAAGTGAAACCAACTACACAAGGTCCATGGCATCCTCCCGCAGATAACCCTCGAGGAGTAATGTTGAATCATCAGGGAACTGGGGATCTATGCTGTTAAATATCAAGCCTCCAAAAATATATCGACCTCCTCAAATGGGAGGACACATGGCTCAAATATTTGACTATCTGTGTCTGTTAAATCAAAAATTGATCCCTCATCAAGCTCTCTATGAAGATGGATCAAATTGTATATCTGAATCTGAGAAGATCTCCAAAAGAAAAGACATTGAATCAACTAAGCATGGACACTGAAATGACTCAGGGATGGTTGAGATGTAGGTTCTACCTCTATTTCTTGGGCTCCTAACAAATCTAGAATCCAAGAATCTTCGACTTAAAAGAGCAGGACTGGCTCAAAATCTGACTGTAAATCCAATGGGCCCTCAACCAATGTCCGACTTTGGGAACTGATGAATCCACATTTCATCATCTTTATTCTATCATTTTGGCACCAAAAACCCTAGCAAATGCCTGTAAATAGCATTAAAATCATCATCTTAGCATTCATGCATGTGCATCTTATTAGTGTATAAAATACTGTAATTAAAGCCAATATTATAGAATAAATAAAGAAAAGAAAAAGAATAAAATATTGTAAATATTTTATGACCCGAAACCCCGAGACCTAGGCATCTTGATGAATAGGTCGACAAGGAATAAAGTAGGGGGAGATAAGGGCCAAAACACAGATAAAATACCTATATTTTCTATTCATTCTTTATTCATTTTGGGACCTATTTTTGGTTCCACTTTTTATACTTCAAATAAAGAAACTTTATACATGAAAGTTGTAGATAATTGAATAAAGAAAAATACAAAATTAATTTCACAGAAAAATAATGTACAGATAAAAAGTTATGGTCTGAATAAAAATCCAGGATCCCAACTTCCCAGACCCGTATCTCACAAATGAAAACTCCAAATGCAGCATACTCACCTTTAGTTGTATATAGCATAAAATAATCTATTTATTGGCGATGGTTTCGCATTTGGCAGTGCTACTGTTTGAAAGTTGAGTTTTTGCCCCTCATTGTACACTTGTACAGATTAAAATATTCAATTTATTATTTATTCATCATTTTTGTATTTTTATATTTTTATAATCTTGCAAATATTACTCATAGTAATTATGTGCATTAAAATCAGAATAAAAGTATAAATAAAGTTAAATAAAATACTTGTATATATCATATACATAGGTATTAGACCTATACTTATACCTATACTTTTCACACTTATATTTTATTAAATATACAAAACACATCAGAAAAATAAAATAAAAATACATTTGTATGTATATAAGTATTTTATAATTGTAGAAAATAATAAATAAAAATAATAAAATTAAAATACACTGAATAAAAGTAAAAGACCAAAATATATAGGTAATATACCTATATAGGGTATAAAAGAAAACTAATAAAAATATACCTCATAAAAACAATTAAAAATCGGAATAAAATACTACATAAAATAATAAATATTTTTTATTTTATAACCTAAAATTAATAAGGTCATTTACTAATTTATTTTGAATTTACAAATAAATTTTGCCTGGATTTCTCTGGTTGGTCCACGTGGACCAACCAGGGGCGGTCGCTTGTTGACCTCGGTCAACTCCCTGACCGAGGTCTGCCACTTCTGACGCCCTGATTTTTCCCCCATTTTCAAGAAATTATGGCGCCCGATCCTTCCATTTTCTCGCCTCGAATCCTTCTTGGAACTTCTTCCCTGATCATCACTCTCCCACGACGCGCCTTCAGATCACGCAAAATCCTCATGATGCGCGCGTGGATCTCGCTTGAAGGAGACGCCACCATCTTCTACTTAAACAACCTGCCACCTTCGAGCCCAAGTTTGAACCCTCTTAGACCATTAATCCTCCCCCCTTTCGTGCTCTTTGGGTAGCCGGAGGTCACAGCTCCACCGCCCTGCCGTTAGACGAGTCGAGGAAGGCTCGAGGCGTCTCCACCACATCCGCCGACCACCGGCGTCGAGGTTCCTCCACCTCAGGTCATCCACCTTCGAGGTACACCATTCCCCCTCTCCTTTTCACTTCATTTTATTCCCCTTAGCTTCAGTATCAAATATCCCTAAATAAATCTGAATTCCATCGATTTATTTGACCTCCCATCGCTCATCGCCGGAGCGCACCTCCGGCCGACATCTCTTCGCCGTCCACAGACCACCTCCGACCTCCATTTCGCCTCCGCGCGCAGTCAAAGTCACTGGGGGACATTTTGCGAGGTTCGTCGGAGCCACCTGGAGCTCCGAGCTCCGTCGCCTTCGCGCCAGCACTCCGAAGCAATCCGACGTGCCTGAGACCCCCGTCATCTTCCTCGACCTCCCAGGAGTCCACCTCTCAACTTTGGAGCCCATCCACCGCCGGAGGCGCGAGATCAAGCTCGGGGAAGTTCGCCTCGCCGCGTTCTTCCCTGTTCTTCCACCTCGCTCCTCCACCGTTCGATTGAGCAGCGACCCCAGTTCTGATCTCCGCCGTTGGATCGCATCACGCCTCAACCGCCAGATCATGCTCGAGCGATCTAATCTCAGCCGACCATCGTCGAACCGTCATCGCATGTTGTGCGCGCGCCACGTGGATAAGTGAGCGGCTCTCCGCCGTTCGATCGCGCACGAGGAGATATGGCGCGAGTATTTTGCACTTTCCCCTCGCCAAATTCTGTATTTCATTTCATCCCATAAACTTTAAGCCGTAGTTAAAATATTTCTATAATATTTGCAATTAGAACCCCGTAGTTCTCTTATTTGCACTTCGGTCCTATCCACGTCACCTCACGTGCTCGTGCGCATGAGGGGGCTGGGTATTTTGCAAGGACCCCCCTGAGGTTTGTTTATTTCGCTGAGGCCCGTGAACTTCTTAATTAAGTTGTAAGGTTTTGGAAAAATTGCATAGGAGCCCCTAGAATTTTGTAATATTGCAAGAATACCCCTGCCGGGTCACGTGCCCAGTGCGCGTGAGTTGGACATTTTGCAACGAAACCCCTCCGGGTTTGGGTATTTGTTTTCAGTCCAGAAACTTGTATTTAACGTTATATATTTTTGGGAAAAATTTTCATGTATGCCCTCGGAACTTCTGATATTTGTACTTATGCCCCTGCCAGGCTGTGGCATTTTTGTGAGCTTCTTGTAATTATTTGGACCATCTTATAATTCCAAAAATTCTGAAAATTTGAACTTGAGCTCCTGTTTAATTGTACTTACACTCCATATTTTTGCATTGCATTTTTATTGCATTTTCATATTTATTAAAAAATCAAAAACATGCATTTATTTCACTGTTTGAATTAGAAAACCCATAAAAATTATAAAAACTTTTGAAAATTTCCAAAAAAATTATATTTTGTGTGTTTTACCATTTTCCAATGTCAGTCCAAAAATCACTAAAAATCTCAAAAGAAAAACCTTAAAAATTTAAAAACAATCAAAAACTTCAAAAAAATTATATAAAATCAAGGAAAACTCAGAAAAATACAAACTCAGTTTCTGTTTGTTCTATATTTTATTCTGTTTCTTTGAAAGTTAGTATGAAAAATTTTGGTTGCTGTTTGCTAATTTGAATTCCCATTTTACTCACAGCCAGCACATATTTCACTGTTTCCCTAATTTCAGTATTTAAAATACCAAAAATACCTTGAAAAATACCCAAAAATCACAAAAACATTAAAAAAATCCTAAAAATATCAAAAACATTTTATTTCTGAATTTTTGGTTATTTTTGCATATTTTTATAAATAGTTTATCATCCTTTTTGCTACATTGTACTTATATTCCAATATTCAAAAAGAAAATAGAAAAATATAAAATACAAAATTATAAAAATCAGAAAATTAGAAATCAAAATACAAAATTAAAAATTAAAAAAAATAAAATTAAATTAAAAACCCACAAAAATTCCTTCGATTGTTTGCTTAGTGTAGACACTTGACACATTTACTCACTTGTGCACAATTGTCTGAATCACCCTGTTTGCTCCCTGTGTTCGAACTCTCTGCATACTTGCCCTTTACATCATTTGTACGGAGTTAAAAATAAATTTTAACTCCACATTTATTTCTAATTGTTGATCTGTAGTGTGGGTTAATTGTTGATTAAACCAGGATTTTGTAGCGGTTATGACACCGACTGTTGACTCGCCTTGTGAGTCAATACAACCGCTGTAAATTCTGTGTTTATCAAATGGCGCCGTTGCCGGGGAGCAACAGCGAGTAGTTTACATTTTTGATCGCTTGTGATTGTTGTCTACCATAGATTTAGTTATCTCTCTTGCACTTTTGATACATATATTGATTGAGCTATTCTGACCATTCTTCTTTTGTCTTCTTGCGAGGGACCGCGGAGCAAGGCGGATCGCCTAGGTGATCCGAAGAAACCTTGGGAAGCGGAGCCGGCCTTCTTAGGCCAAGCCGGCAGGAGAGAACAGGAAGAGTGAGAGAGAGTGGTAGATTAGTTGCATTTATTTTTGTGAGAGAGCGACTTGATAATTTGTAATAATAGAGGTACTTGGACACTTGAACTTCCGGGCCTAATTTCCAAGTGTTTGTTCACTTGGGGGCTCACCGCGGCTTTGTGTTTTTCGCGGCTTTTCTCGCTTTATTCTCATTGGTTTTTCGAGGATTTAGCCCCTAGACATAGGATTTTTTGTTGACTGTGACGAACTAGGAAGCTAAGGCCCAATCCCTAATATCTTGCTTGCACCTATAGAACGCAATTGGACTTGGCTAAAAATCAACTAAAAAAGATATTTGACTGGGACTAGAAGCCACGTGCCGCGAGCCCACCCTATTAAGCGCTACTCCTGAACTCGATGTGTCGAGAAGAGGAGGGGTGAGCCTAGACCGGACTCCGGACTCTTTTCTTTGTCATAGCTACTTGTTCTTCACGTTAATAGAAGTTGCTCATCTTAGGACGATTTCCTCGTACATGCATATAGGTAGTTTAAATTATTGTCTTTAACTTATGCGCGGATCACTTTGCATGTAGAGTGCTGGCGACAAGGTACGCATTTCTACCCTTGCATGCATCATAGATTTTGACCACGCATCGGCTTTTCCAACTTCCTCCCCCAGCTTTATTGGACTATAAATAACCAGGAAATTGGAAAATTCGTTAGACGATGATTGCTCAGAAAAATACATAAAAAGTGAAAATAACAAAAATTGGGACTGCTAAAGCAAACTTGACCTTAAAACTCATCCCACCAAAAATTTTGTCTTTGGGAGAGTAATTCCCTCCTGGTTTGATTTATCTATTGCGAGAGAGTGACCCGACACTAGGATAGAACCATACTCAAAATTTTAGTTGACTACTGGTCGTGGTTAGTCGTTCTTTAGTGAGGATCTCTCCGGTAACCGGTAAAGCGCGCGATGTCCTTAGCAGAGTGAATTAGCGGGAACAACCGGGATAAGGTCCGCAATTCATACTGGCTTGGAAAGATCTGATGTGGATTGTGACAGTCGGCTAAGAAAGTAGGGTACCTAACAACTCGTTCTAACGCTCTTATAGATTGACTGATCACCTAATAAAATTAGAAAAGATAACAGACCGAACTCTCAAGGTCATCAGCTCAAGAGTTGTGTAGGTGAATTGGGGGTTTGATTGATCATCTTGTTTGCATTCCAGATCTCATCCGCATTTTTCCACATCAAAATGATGGGAAGAAGATCCCTTAGGCCACGTCTAGTGGCACCGCTATCAAGCACTCCTTCCCATTCATCTAGGATGGATTTGGAGAGTTCAGACCCACTCTCCGACCCTGAGTTCTCAACCACCCTGTTCCCCCTCAACCACCCTTCTCCAATAAATCTAGAGACCACAGAAGATATTCAGTTGGATACCCTGAAATGGGTACATTTGCCTTTGCAGAAAATCAAGAAGAAGCCATGGCCAACAATGAAGGAGACAGACATGAGCAAGGCGAACATCCCTTTGCATTTGATCAAGCCGCAATCAACCACTCCCTTATGGCATCCCTAGAAACAATGCAACAACAAATAAGGGACCAGGGAGCCTTCATGGGAAACATCCTGAGAGAGATAGAGCAGATGCGAACAGACAGAGAAGACAGATCTGAAGGCGGTGGAGAAATTCCTGATGCAGCCGCAGGAGGAGGAGGACAGAACCAGGAAAGACCTCCACAAACAACCATGAGGCAGTTGCACAACTCAGCTGCAACCCTTACTCACTGGTGGATCCGAATTCCACCCATCTATGGAGACTTCGAACTTCGCCCGCCCACTATCCAGTTACTACCTAAATTTCATGGGCTCCCCACCGAAGAACCTCATCTCCATCTCCAAGAATTCGAGATGATATGCAACATAATCCATGACAGATTTGTGACTGAGGATACAATTAAAATGATTGCCTTTCCATTCTCCTTGGTTGATAGAGCCGCCTATTGGCTCAAACACTTGGGGAGGTACATCGATACTTGGGAACAGATCCGGACCGCATACGTAAATAAGTATTACCCACTCGGACGGACAAATGCAGCAAGAGCTATGATCAACAACTTCACCATGATCCCAAATGAACTTTTCCATGAAGCATGGGATCGCTTTAGAGAGCTCATTGACCGGTGTCCGCATCATGACATATCAAAGCCCAACTTGGTTAAAAGTTTCTTTTGTGGGCTGATACCGGAGCTGCAGGGGCTTGTAAATGCCTCTTGTGGAGGATCGTACTTCGCAAAGGGGGAAGATGATGTCTGGGACATTTATGAAGGAATGGCAGAAAACTCTACAGTCATGGCCCAGGCGCGCGTCTACACACAACAAAAACCTCCCCAAGGAGCAGGATCATACCAGAGGATAGCCCGCATTGATGCCGGTCCCAGCACCCCGTCGTTAGCCGCAGCTCAAGCCGAATCCACCGCAGCCGATATGGGTATCATTAGTGAGAAGTTGGACCGCATGGAAATCCTCGAGAAGAAGCAGGGACAAAGTATGGTACAAATGGACCAGTTGGCAAAGACCATGATTGACCTGAAGACTCACATCTTGAGTATTCAGGAGGCACAACCATCTCCGCATCAGCACTCCAGGTCACTTGATGAATCCAGAGGTCGCCGTTCTACCCCACCACCTCCCACATACCGCTCAGTGCACCATGTTCAGGAGGTGCCGGTACAGCAGTTGCCACAATATTCACAACAGCCGTCATCTCAGGAAACTCAGATGGTGGTTTATCAACCGGATCAACCACTGGCAGCACTACCACCTCCACCCTTCTAGCAGGAACCGATGATGGAAGTCAACGGGATATGGTACGACCGGTACACCCAGCAGCCCGGGATTCGCCGTGATCACCCCGGATTTCGTTGGTCCAGCGGAGGTATCTCATCCCAACAGCAGCCTCCGGCTCAGGGCAATCAGAGTGGCCAACACCAGCAGCCCCAATAATCCCAACAGCAGCAGCAATACCACCAGAATCCTCGTCACACCTATCCGGAGCGGCAATGGAAGTCGCGGCAGCAGCCGTTTCAGCAGCAACGCCCCCAGCATACATCTCACTACCAGCAGCAATACTCTCAGTCCCACCAACCACCACAGTTCCAGCAAGGGAACACATTAGGTTCTTCCACCCCTAGCTTGGAGAACCCTGCACTTGATGATCCCGCCCGACTGCTTTCTGACCAGCAAGCATCGTTTCAGCGAGAAATGGACGAGTTCCGGCAAGAAATGAGGGACATCAAAAGGGAAAGCTGCCATACCTGCACAGAGCGAGCCGAATCTGAACAACCTAAAAAGAAAGTCTGAGCAGGTACAGTTTACAAGGGATACCGCTCCTAGTGCTTATTTGAATAACATACGTTCTATGTTTGATACTCACTTCGTGTCACTTAGGAGCAGTAGGGAACCAGCCGGCGGCGGCTCATCTGAGGGACGACCACATAGAGACTCTAGAGCCCCAGATAAGGAAAAGAGCGATACTGATGCCGCTAACAACGAGGATGAAGACGGTGGTACTGATGCCACCAAGGATGACCTTCCAGACGACGGTACTGAGGCCGTCGTAGTACCAGATGCAGATGGTGGTGCTGCAGCCACCATTGATAATGGACCAGAGTGCGGCGCTGAGGCCGCAAAGAAGAATATTTCGGGTGGTACTGATGCCCCCATTTTGAATCAATCTGTATTCCAACCTTCTGTGTTACCATTTTCTGTGTCTCTGGGTTCAATGAAAAAGAACAAAAAAATGAATAAAGGAAAGGCTTCTCCATCTATTCCAAGTCCGTGAGTGATGAATGATGACGATTGCATGGATGCCAGTCCTTCACAGGCCCAGGAGCCCGCTCCTAACCCTCTGTCTGAGGAGGGCCCATCTATCCCCTTCCCTCAAGCACTCGGCTTGACTAAGGGGAATTCAAGAGAAAATCCCAAAAAGACCCAGCAGTTAGAGTTCAGCCAACAGATGATAGACAGATTTCAGATCCAGCTGACTCTACAGGAGGCACTTGAGCATATCCCCCTCTTCCAAAAGAATCTGAGAGAGAAGACTACTGTGCGCAGGAAGAGGCGAAACAATAGAGGAGAGATCCATGTGCTCACCCGTACCACATGTTGTGTCATTCAAAACCATCTGCCAGCCAAACGCCCAGATGCAGGAGCTCCTTATGTCAGATGCCAGATTAGTGAGCAGCAATTTGACCGTACTCTATTAGACAGTGGCTCTTCTATCAACCTCCTTCCGGCAGCCCTACTCGACCGATTCGAGTTTGGCCCTCTTCTTCGGAGCAGGACAATCCTTCAGTTTGCTGATCGATCGATTAAGAGGCCGAAGGGATTGTTGAGAGACGTGGTCGTTACCATTCAGGGTCTGAAATTCCTCGTGGACTTTATAGTATTGGACATGGATATCCCTGAATCGGTGACTGATGCCCCCATCATACTAGGACGCCCATTCTTGGCCACAGCCAAGGCAGTGTCCGACCATGACAGTGGGAAGGTGTACTTTCGCGTAGAGGGAGAGAGTATACAAATAGAGATGAACGACGAGATCAAAGCAAGGGATTCAGCGTGCTCAGAGCAGAACAGTCATACAGGGCCGATGACAGACGCCGAGCTAGACGTCCACCAGGAGTGTGATTTTGTGATGACCGATGATGAAGCAGATTGGGAAGATCCAGAAACACGAGCCCTCGTCATATCTGCAGACTCAGAGTACCCACCTTTTGATACAGACAAGAGTTCGGAGAACACACCTTTGGCAGAGGACACCATACAGGTTGACAATTACGTACTGCATGATGACATTGATAATCGTACTGATTCAGATCCCTCGGAGGCAAACGTTGATTGGAAGGATTTTGATACATATTTGCCATGCCTGTTTCCAGATGAGCCGACAGATCATACTGAGAGCGAGCCAACACAGATGATAGCCACACCAGCAGGGTTCCCTTCGTCAGATGATCACATACAGCGAGAGTTCTCACATACAGACCTGGTTGCTTTCACGCAGACCTATCAGAAGCCAGATTTGCCAGCTCCCACCAAACCAGAATTGAAGCCTTTGCCGCAGTCGCTCAAGTACAGATTCCTTGCGGGTGAGCCTGAAATGCACCCAGTCATTGTCTCAGGAGATTTGACTGGAGAACAAGAATCCCGTCTGATGGAGGTTCTTGAAAGAAACCGCAAGGCGATAGGATGGAACGTGGCCGATCTCAAAGGGATAAGTCCGGCCCTGTGCTCCCACCATATATACCTCGAGGAGGACGCCAAGCCTTCGCGTGAGTTCCAGCAACGACTGAACCCGAATCTTCGAGACGTAGTAATGAAGGAGATATCTAAATGGTGGAGCACCGATTTTATCTACCCCATCTCCGACTCCAAATGGGTTAGTCCTTTACATGTGGTACCCAATAAGACAGGTATCACTATAGTTGTGAATGAGTCTGGAGAAGAGATCGCCACCCGGGTACCCACTTCTTGGAGGGTCTATGTGGACTACAGACGATTGAATGAGGCCACCAAGAAGGATCACTTCCCGCTACCATTTATTGATCAGATTATCGAAAGGCTAGCTGGGAAGAGTCATTACTGTTTTCTTGACGGGTACTCCAGATACAATCAAGTGGCCATTGCGCCCGAAGACCAGGATAAAACGACGTTCACCTGTCCATTTGGGACGTATGCTTTCAGACGGATGCCCTTTGGTCTATGTAACACCCCTGCGACATTCCAAAGGTGCATGTTATCCATCTTTTCGGACATGATAGGTGAATGTTTGGAGGTCTTCATGGATGATTTCTCGGTCTATGGCGACGGGTTCGATTCTTGTCTTGACTGCCTAGACCGAGTACTTCAGCGCTGCATAGAGGTGAACCTTGTACTATCTTGGGAGAAGAGTCACTTCATGGTGACTCATGGGACGGTCCTTGGTCACATCATCTCCAACAGAGGCATGGAGGTTGATCCGGCCAAGGTGGATATCATTAGAAAACTCAATCCACCGTCTAATTTGAAACAGTTGCGGTCTTTTCTGGGGCGTGTCGGTTTCTATCGACGTTTCATTCAGGACTTCAGTCGAATTGCCCGACCGCTGCCGGATTTATTCAACTTCTCATTTGTTCATTCATTCCTTCATTTATTCATTTATTCTTTAGATTTGCCTATACTTAGTACGAGTTATGTCTTCTCTTTTCTCTCTGATCTATGAGGACATAGCTCCAGCTAAGTATAGGGGGGTCGTATATACTGTGTATATACCTTAGCCATAACTCGTACTTTCGTATTTTCTTAATAATATGGCTAATAATTCTATAAAAACCTTTAATAAAAAGGAGTTTTGTTCCTCAAAATTGTATATACTGATTAATAAATCAGGTGCTTTGAAAAATAGTTTGACAATCTCTTTGAAAAACCTTTTGAAAACTATTTTGAAAAACACTTCGTACATGCTTTCAACCTTTGTAAAACCTTTTGATTGAAAATTTTTTAATTTCTTTGTGTGAAATAAAAGTGTTTGAAAAACGATTTACAAATGGTTTGAAAAATGGTTGCAAAAATATTTTGAAAAATCTATCTATACTGTTTTGAAATCCTTTGCAAAATGATTTTCAAATGTGTGTACATGTTTGTAAAATGTTTGTAAAAACTATTTTGGACTATAGTTTTCAAAAATTGTGTGAAAAAAGCTTGTGTCAAATAAGTTTGAGGAATACTTACATCACACCAAAATCCACTATATATACGTAATTATAAAATTGATCACTCACCCTTGTAAATTCTTAAAATCCACTTCTTGTATATATAAGAAGCACTTCCGTGTACATAGTTTTCACCTAGTTTTCAGCCAAAATCTTTTTGTTTTCAAAAATCTCAAAAACATTTGCAAAATTAAAATCCAAAACCATTTGAAAAATTTCTTTCTAAAAGAATGCATGCATCATCTTTTCAAAAATCCATAAAAAGTTCAAAAAATCTTGAAAATTGCATCACAAAAATATTTTCTGCATTGCATAGCATTCGCATTTTTCGGATTGAGTTTGATAGTTGAACAAGTCTAAGTAAAATCCGGAGATTGGAGCTTGATTGGACCTTCAAATCTACCTAATAACAGGAACCTTATAGGAACTGGGTTTGAGGTACTTCAGGTCTAGTTGACTTAATTCTTTGAGGATCATGGGACTTGGTTCAATGGATTCTTGACTGCCTAAGTAGAGTATTTCGGAGCACACGCACGACTCTTGTTGATAATGACCTAACTTGGACACCTGCACCTTTCACATAGCTCTCCACGGATGAGGTGGTGAGGAGGCAGTTTCCTTTAGCTTGGGGTAGCATATGAGGGTAGTACTTCTAGGCGGAACCTCTCTTCTTCTTCTAGTGAAGGAAGTGCGCCTCAACTTGGTCTAGGGGTGATGAAGGCTAAAGACAGAAGCCGTGGGTTGCAATAAAGCTTCAAAAGAGGGAAGTCTACCGGCTCAAGAGGAAAATTTCTTGTATATATGCTGCACCATGTAGATATGTTGTACAGATGCAATTAAAAAAACTCCAAGAAAGTGGTGGGTCAGATTGAAAATTTAATAACCCCACCGGAGTGTATATAGTCCAATAAAGCAAAAGCTTATGGTATCCGTGTTACATCTCATGAAGCTTGCAACGGGAGACTTAGCTACACTGGTTGAGCTCTCAAAATTCTATACCTCTTATTCCCCCTCTTCTTGAGCCGGTTGCACTTGAACTTAGAAGGGAATACCCCGCTTCTCGAGGAAAGAGTTGCTAGACCGAGGCATTAGAGTTACCAGGGTGGGGGAGGTTGTTTCTTTGTTACTTCTGAGGTGGGGAGCTACATATCACTTACACTGTACGAGTCAGACTCATAGTCGTAAGAGTTTGCGTATGAGTTGAAGTATTTCTGACCTGGCTATTGAGGAGACTTGGACAGAGTTTTGGGATTCTCAAGGACTGTTGAATTTCAAACACGGTTCTCACTAAGGTTCAGCCCGCACTAAAATTCCAAAGGTCCGACTTAAGCTCCAAACTTTGATTTTGTGAAGACAAGTTTGATAATCAAATTAAATCCAAGTTCTTCTTTTTCTTTTCTTTCTTTTTCTTTTTTGCACTTATTGCATAAGTGTTTGCTAGGGACTAGCAAAGGTAAAGTATAGGGGGATGATGAATCCACATTTCATCATCTTTATTCTATCATTTTGGCACCAAAAATCCTAGCAAATGCCTGTAAATAGCATTAAAATCATCATCTTAGCATTCATGCATGTGCATCTTATTAGTGTATAAAATACTGTAATTAAAGCCAAAATTATAGCATAAATAAAGAAAAGAAAAAGAATAAAATATTGTAAATATTTTATGACCCGAAACCCCGAGACCTAGGCATCTTGATGAATAGGTCGACAAGGAATAAAGTAGGGGGAGATAAGGGCCAAAACACAGATAAAATACCTATATTTTCTATTCATTCTTTATTCATTTTGGGACCTATATTTGGTTCCACTTCTTATACCTCAAATAAAGAAACTTTATACATGAAAGTTGTAGATAATTAAATAAAGAAAAATACAAAATTAATTTCACAGAAAAATAATGTACAGATAAAAAGTTATGGTCTGAATAAAAATCCAGGATCCCAACTTCCCAGACCCGTATCTCACAAATGAAAACTCCAAATGCAGCATACTCACCTTTAATTGTATATATCATAAAATAATCTATTTATTAGCGGTGGTTTCGCATTTGGCGGAGCTACTGTTTGAAAGTTGAGTTTTTGCCCCTCATTGTACACTTGTACAAATTAAAATATTCAATTTATTATTTATTCATCATTTTTGTATTTTTATATTTTATAATCTTGCAAATATTACTCATAGTAATTATGTGCATTAAAATCAGAATAAAAGTATAAATAAAATTAAATAAAATACTTGTATATATCATATACATAGGTATTAGACCTATACTTATACCTGTACTTTTCACACTTATATTTTATTAAATATACAAAACACATCAGAAAAATAAAATAAAAATACATTTGTATGTATATAAGTATTTTATAATTGTAGAAAATAATAAATAAAAATAATAAAATTAAAATACACAGAATAAAAATAAAAGACCAAAATATATAGGTAATATACCTATATAGGGTATAAAAGAAAACTAATAAAAACATACCTGATAAAAACAATTAAAAATCGGAATAAAATACTACATAAAATAATAAATATTTTTTATTTTATAACCTAAAATTAATAAGGTCATTTACTAATTTATTTTGAATTTACAAATAAATTCTGCCTGGATTTCTCTTGTTGGTCCACGTGGACCAACCAGGGGCGGTCGCTTGTTGACCTCAGTCAACTCCCTGACCGAGGTCTGCCACTTCTGACGCCATGATTTTTCCCCCGTTTTCAAGAAATTATGGCGCCCGATCCTTCCATTTTCTCGCCTCGAATCCTTCTTGGAACTTCTTCCCTGATCATCACTCTCCCACGACGCGCCTTCAGATCACGCAAAATCCTCATGATGCGCGCGTGGATCTCGCTTGAAGGAGACGCCACCATCTTCTACTTAAATAACCCGCCACCTTCGAGCCCAAGTTTGAACCCTCTTGGACCATTAATCCTCCTCCCTTTCGTGCTCTTTGGGTAGCCGGAGGTGACAACTCCACCGCCCTGCCGTTAGACGAGTCGAGGAAGGCTCGAGGCGTCTCCACCACCTCCGCCGACCACCGGCGTCGAGATTCCTCCACCTCAGGTCCTCCACCTTCGAGGTACACCATTCTCCCTCTCCTTTTAGCTTCATTTTATTCCCCTTAGCTTCAGTATCAAAAATCCCTAAAAAAATCCGAATTCCATCGATTGATTTGACCTCCCATCGCTCATCGCCGGAGCGCACTTCCGGCCGACATCTCTTCGCCGTCCACAGACAACCTCCGACCTCCATTTCGCCTCCGCGGGGTCCAGGCAGTTTGCCCTGGGCCCTTTCACCCCTTTTTGTAGGTCAACACGCAGTCAAAGTCACTGGGGGACATTTTGCGAGGTTCGTCGGAGCCACCTGGAGCTTCGAGCTCCGCCGCCTTCGCGCCAGCACTCCGAAGCACATCCGACGTGCCTGAGACCCCCATCATCTTCCTCGACCTCCCAGGAGTCCACCACTCAACTTTGGAGCCCATCCACCGCCAGAGGCGCGAGATCAAGCTCGGGGAAGTTCGCCTCGCCACGTTCTTCCCTGTTCTTCCACCTCGCTCCTCCACCGTTCGATTGAGCAGCGACCCCAGTTCTGATCTCCACCGTTGGATCGCATCACGCCTCAACCGCCAGATCGTCCTCGAGCGATCTAATCTCAACCTACCATCGTCGAACCGTCATCGCACGTTGTGCGCGCGCCACGTGGATAAGTGAGCGGCTCTCCGCCGTCCGATCGCGCACGAGGAGATAAGGCATGGGTATTTTGCACTTTCCCCCTCGCCAAATTATGTATTTCATTTTAGCCCATAAACTTTTAGCCGTAGTTAAAATATTTCTGTAATATTTGCAATTAGAACCCCGTAGTTCTCTTATTTGCACTTAGGTCCTATCCACGTCACCTCACGTGCTCGTGCGCGTGAGGGGGCTGGGTATTTTGCAAGGACCCCCCCTGAGGTTTGTTTATTTCGCTTAGGCCCGTGAACTTCTTAATTAAGTTGTAAGGTTTTGGAAAAATTGCACAGGAGCCCCTGGAATTTTGTAATATTGCAAGAATACCCCTGTCGGGTCACGTGCCCAGTGCGCGTGAGTTGGACATTTTGCAACGAAACCCCTCCGGGTTTGGGTATTTGTTTTCAGTCCAGAAACTTGTATTTAACGTTATATATTTTTGGGAAAATTTGCATGTATGCCCTCGGAACTTCTGTTATTTGCACTTATGCCCCTGCTAGTCTGTGACATTTTTGTGAGCTTCTCGTAATTATTTGGACCATCTTTTTAATTCCAAAAATTCTGAAAATTTGAACTTGAGATCCTGTTTAATTGTACTTACACTCCATATTTTTGCATTGCATTTTTATTGCATTTTTCATATTTATTAAAAAAAATCAAAAACATGCATTTATTTCACTGTTTGCATTAGAAAACCCATAAAAATTATAAAAACTTTTGATAAACTCCAAAAAAATTATATTTTGTGTGTTTTACCATTTTCCAATGTCAGTCCAAAAATCACTAAAAATCTCAAAAGAAAAACCTTAAAAATTTAAAAAAATCAAAAACTTCAAAAAAATTATATAAAATCAAGGAAAACTCAGAAAAATACAAACTCGGTTTCTGTTTGTTCTATATTTTATTCTCTTTATTTGAAAATTAGTGTGAAAAATTTTGGTTGCTGTTTGCTAATTTGAATTCCCATTTTACTCACAGCCAACACATATTTCACTGTTTTCCCTAATTTCAGTATTTAAAAATACCAAAAATACCTTGAAAAATACCCAAAAATCACAAAAACATTAAAAAAATCCTAAAAATATCAAAAACATTTTATTTCTGAATTTTTGGTTATTTTTGCATATTTTTATAAATAGTTTATCATCCTTTTTGCTACATTGTACTTATATTCCAATATTCAAAAAGAAAATAGAAAAATATAAAACATAAAATTATAAAAATCAGAAAATTAAAAATCAAAATACAAAATTAAAAATTAAAAAAAATAAAATTAAATTAAAAACCCATAAAAATTCCTTTGATTGTTTGCTTAGTGTAGACACTTGACACATGCACTCACTTGTGCACAATTGTCTGAATCACCCTGTTTGCTCCCTGTGTTCGAACTCTCTGCATACTTACCCTTTACATCATTTGTGCAGAGTTAAAAATAAATTTTAACTCCACATTTATTTCTAATTGTTGATCTGTAGTGTGGGTTAATTGTTGATTAAAGCAGGATTTTGTAGCGGTTAAGACACCGACTGTTGACTCGCCTTATGAGTCAATACAACCGCTGTAAATTCTGCGTTTATCAGGAACTCACAATAGTAGTTAACACATCCATCATATGAAAAATAGTAGCATCCATATCCTCTGATTGGTGTGTGTTGTCTGAATCTGCATGATGTGTCACACACTCAACATGTGTCATCTCTCCCTCATATATTATCCCGAATAAATCATCTCGTGTATATGGAAAGTCTGAATGTGTTCCCAAGATGATCTCAAATAAATCCAGGTCGGGACTGTGGTGTGAACCATCACACGAGGTAATAACGTAAGCAATCGATTCAACGATCATCCCCCTCATGGAGATGTGGACAAGTTCCGTCATCGAAAATCCATAATCCGGAAATCGCCTTAAAAATCAAGTAACCTCAACCACGAATCTCTCAATGACTACTGGGGGTCAACTGAAAAATCGTGAATCAAGACCGTATCATATCAGCTCTACGCTGGGGTTAAAATCTCTGCAAAAATAATGATCATAAATCTTCCCACGTAGCAATCTTCCTTCCCAACTCTCTATGCCATCTCAAAGCTCTAGTCTAAAGTGAGAAAGGGAAGGTCATCAACATCAGATCCTCAGAAGTGATATCAAGGTATGATCGTGATTCACAAAAATATTCAAACTCAGATATATGCAGATATGGTTCCTCCTGCACTTCTCTTAAAAATTCCGGCAGTAGATTAATGAAATCTAAATCCAAAATGAAAGGTAATCGTCTGAGTTTTGTATCTAGTCTATATCCTCACGACTTTCGGAGTGCGCTTCTTGATCAGTGTACTCATCCATCATCCTAGGATAAAAGTCGTCCGAAATTCACAACTGCCCCATTTGATCTCCTATGGAATGTATTCTCATCTCAGTAAGGTAATCGTCTGAGTTTTGTATCTGGTCAATCTGAACTCTTCGGGCTTCACTTACAACGTGTCCTGAATGGGAGGATAGATATGGAGAAGAAGGGAAATCGATCGGGGTTCCGACCTCCCAAGAAAATGGACGAGAATTATGAGAATTAAAGGAAGAAGCCATAAAATCCGGCTGAAGTGAAATGTGACCCATCATGAAGAGAGAGAAATGAGAATGATGAAGGGAGGGAGGGTGGGATAGAAGAGACTGAAAGAAACAGAATGTGACTGCTAATGATAGAAAATAAATGTGACTAACTCACACCAAAGACATTCAAACGCAATGGAAACACCCAATTCACCAAATTTACACAATGTGAAGACGGTGAGATCTAGTCTTTTATCTTTTAAATTTTAGACTTATGTGATCAAATAAAAGCTGTACAAACACTTAGAAAGCTTGAATATGATTTGGGCACTACTCCTTAGTGTGTACATGAGAAATTAAAGGTGCAAACAATGAGGGGGATGCTGCTCCCAAAACAATGGTGAATCAATTACGTTTATTTTTACGGGACAAGTTCAATTAGTAGTCCCAACTTTTAATTTTCGATTTTCTATTTTTTTAGATTTTTTTCAAAGATAACGCCTAACGAGCTTTCCGATTTCCTCTTTGATTAATTTAAGTCGAAAACAGGGGGAGGAATCGAAAAAGCCGATACACGGTCAAACACAATAATGCATGCAGGGATAAGAATTCGTAAATTAAATACAGAATGTAAACTAACTATATGATGTACGTGGAAATTGGCATTAGACGAGCAACTTCTATTGATCATGAAGAACAATAGTTAGCTAATCGAATCGAGTCCGGAGTTCGATCTTGAGAGTCACTCGGTGCCCGCCACAGTGGGTCTTGCCAGCGATGTATGTGACTCCTCATGATGCGTGGTCTCAAATTCAATTAAACTAATTTTTCAATTAATTTTTAGCCAGGATCAATTACCTTCTATAGGAATAGATAATATATTAGGTGTTGGGACTTTGCTCGCAATCAATCAAAATTCTTTTCTTATGTCTAGGGGCTAAATCCGTGAGAATCAAATAATAAGTTATGGTGGTGAAATCAAAAACACATAAAACAGTGGTGAGGTCTCCCAAGAGCACCGACACTTGGCGAAACAGATCTCGAATAATGGTCTAAGTGCACAAGAGTTCAAAGTCCTAAATTATTACAATAATCTCAAATATTCTCTCAAATGAAAAAATCTTCTTCAATTCCCTGCTTTCCTCTTGTGCGGGTCCTCTAAAAAGAAACTTCAAGTCTTTCCAAGCAATCCCTCGCACAAAAATCAAACAAGAGATTGTCAGAAAATAATTATAATATTGAGAGATAAATATCACAAAATAGAAAAATGATTACAAAGTCGTGCTCCCCGTCAATGACGCCATTCTGATGATGCGGCTGATGATTCTGATTAAGTATGTAAATAACAATGATCGTTGTGATCCAAATCACCAAGCGCGGTCAACGGAAAAATTTTATTTTAAACCACTTAAAAGATAATTAATCAATCAAAGTAAATATAAGTGGTTTCGCTATTCTATTTACCTGGTATAGCGATCGCGATAATTTTTGAAATTAATTTTTAGTGGTTTTTATTTTTTTATTTTCAAAACAAGCACAAATGATAAAACACACGTACCATACTATTTTTGTATTTTTCAGAATAGCAAAAATACTCAGAAAATTATAGAGAAGATATATGCTGCTCTTAATAAATGCTGCTATGTCCTGGATCATACCTGCAACATGTAGCATGATGATAAAAAGAATGGGTGTAGCGCTATGGCCTGGATCGAGACGAAAAGGGAGGAGCAATGCCAATGGAGTAGTATCACAGGAAGACCGGAGGCAACCAATGGGGAATGACCGCTTGTGTATAGTGAGATGATGCTAGGGACAAGCGGATGCACTGGAGAAGGGCATTGCACAATAAGAAGGAGAAGAGGCGCCATTTGGGTATTAGGGCATTTCGGAAGTTAGTTTGACGGGTTAATTGGAAATGGTGAAAACCATGTGTGGACATTAATGTCTAACGTCTACAAAAATAACTTTATGTGGATATTATCTATATGGGTAAAATGTGTATGCCCCCTAGGGGGAGCTAACTTAGCTCCCCCCGCCCTTTTTTCACAATTTTTTTTATTTTTTTTGAAATCTAAAACCATGTAAATTCATTATTAAATTCTTATATTATGTCATTCAAATTTCATTCGAAACAGAGACTCGTACGACCTCCATCCAAACGGGGTTGATTTAAAAAATCCTGTTACCGTTAAAAAATGACTGTCTGAATGGAGGTCGTAGGAGTCTATGTTTCACACAAAATTTTTATGACATAATATAGGGATACAGTGATGAATATTCACAGAAAAAATTTTCAAAAAAAATAAAAAAATTTGAAGAAAATAAGGCGGGGGGAGCTAAGTTAGCTCCCCCCTAGGGGGCAGCCCCATTTTCCTCTATCTATATTAGAATGTCAACATATATTTATGTACATGATATGGGTAATAAATAATGTCGGAAAAATAATAATTTTGATGGAGGTTAATCTAGTACGTCCAGTAATGATCAAACATAGTCCGACGTTTTTAATGGTAGAATGCCGGAAAAGTTATTTTTGTTGTTGTGATATTGGATTCTATCCCATTGCCATTGACTTTGTGGTTCGTGTGTATCACGTCGAAATTTCGAAGATCTTGTTAGCACGTCATTGGGTTCCTCTTTTTTAAAAAAACAGTCCCTTGTGAATCCAAATCCTATATAATTCGGTGGTCAATCTCTGTCACTTTTCGTCACCTGTTTTCTTTCTTGGCACCTATGATTGATTTGTGAGTTTTAAACCACAAATAGTCAGGGTGGTTCTCATGTCTTTGTTTCTGCAACAACGATACATGAACGCTGCATGCTTGTTTATTTATTTTTTACGTGCAACTGCCCATAATCGATACTTGATGTTTCGTCGTATATGCTTGAGATCAAATTTAAACAAATGATGTTTTACAGATTAGAATTAATGCAATCACAGATGCGAAATATTCCAACTGCACCATAATACATGATTTGCGTTTGTAAATAATTAGAATAAGAAGTTGGACGCCCACCTCTGACCGACACGCAACTCATAATTTAATATCTAATCATCCATTCATTAACCCTCCATCTTATTCCATCAAATAATCAGATCCTCCTATCTCCAATAGGGATATGATCAAGATGTCAAGAGCAGCAAAAATACAGGTTTCTCTTGGAGAATCAAGTCTCTGCACCCATCCAAATGGAGTTAGGAGGCCCTTGTCACTCCAAACAAGCCTTGCCTTCTGAAAAATTCTATTAACCACACCTCACCTTAACTAAGTAAATATATAAGTGCACCTCAGTTTAGTCGGAACTTTGTATTCTGCAAAATAACGCTCACATTTCGTTTCGGAATTTTTACTCGGCAAAACATGTAATTTTTGTCAATTACCTTCACGATTTTTGAAACAATATAATTCCTCACTCGATCAAGTAAACTTGCTAACCCTTATCTTATAGATCCTGCGGTTAACTCCCATCCATTTGTCCGTTAAATGTAACCAGATTTCGTTTAAAATAAGTGTATATTACATTTTTTTTTATCAAATTTACAGAAGATGTCCTCCTGCCCCAAGCAAACCCTCCACCAGGTCGATCACCCCCCCCCTTGGCACAACCCTGACCACCTCCCCAGCCTCCACCACCGTGACATCACAGCCAACGAGGACCCTCTCATCATCACACTCCCTCATCTCGGGCGTCCTTTCTTCTATTTCCCTTCCAAACCGGAGGAACTACAGAGCTCGCAGACGATGCACCACCATCGCGCAAACCTCCCGAAGACGCACTCGCAACCGTAGGCGATGGCCCCATCTGCTCCAGCAAGCTCATCGCTTGTTGCCTTTGCTTGTTGCTACCTTGTCCAAAGTACCCACATGCATTTCTGTTCTCCAGAGAAATGCTGCCATCTGCGAAGCGCTCACGAGGGTCGAAAGGTCTACCCCAAACAAGAAATGGGTCGGCGTCGGATTCGGGGAACGGCGACCGATGCATGCATTCTCGAGGAAGTTGAGTTTTGCTCTGTTTCCTCTGAAGCACAGCGCGGTGACGTCGTAGGCCCATGCAACGTCCTCCGCGATGTTGAAGGTACGTACCAAGCCAAACATGCGAAGGGAAGAGAGGGGCAAGGAGGTGGGCGCGGAGGTGGGAGAGGGTGCAAGCGGGGGTGCGGTTCCAAAGGAGGACGCGACGGAGGGAGGGGCGAGCGAGGAGGTGGGTGTGGAGGAGGGAGCGGGCACGGGCGGGGTGCGGTTCCAGAGGAGGACGTGACAGAGGGAGGGGCGGGCGAGGAGGTTGGCACAGAGGAGATAGGGGGCGGGCGAGGGTGCCGGAGCTGAGGAGGAGGAGGGAGGAGGCAAGGGAGGAAAAGAGGAATAAAATCCAATTGTTGGATTTCACGTGGTTTGATTAACTCGTTTTTAAACCAAGCAAGTTAACTCAAGATGTGTCAATTTAATGACAGAATTCGTGGGGTAAGACGGAGCAAATTACATGGTTGAGAGAGGAATTAGGTTGTTTCAAAAATCGTGGAAGTAATTGACAAAGATTATAAATTCTGCCGGGTAAAAATCCCTTTCATTTTTCTACTATATATAGAACTTGATTATTGTAAAAAGGATCATTAAATGGACGGATTCAATCCTCTCGTAATTAAATAAAATAATAAAAAAGGAAAGTATGATAGTTGTTGTATCTAACTAGTCTGCAACGTCTCTGTCAGCTGTCCAATTCTAATTGTTTAGGAGATGAACAAGTACCAACCACTGATGACAAAGCCACGGCAACCCCCACCTCTTTCTCTCCACTCAAAGGTATGCCATCTTTATATATCAACATAGTTTACGTTCCTAAGGAGGAATCGATTGCTGAAGAAAGGAAGAAGATGGATTGCTGCATATGCAGCCCCATGGCAGCTGTGTTCAGGCCTCCAAGAAATACCATCTGCCTCTCTTGCTACGAGGCTGCGAGGAGCATCAACACCTTCCTCAACGATGGCGGCGCGGCACCGGATCCCAAACGACCGCCGAAAGTACGCCTTCACTCTTTCCTCGTAGTCTCTGAGGCAGCTTAGAGAAAGTTCTGCATGATTAATTTCTCCGAGAAGATTGCATACTAATTTGTCTAATTATCTTCATGTTAGAAGTAAGTATTTGATATTGAACTGGTTTTACCTTCTGACTGACTTACTGAAAATCTGTTCGTAAGCTTTAGGTATTAATTACTTGATGACATCTTTTTTGGTTTGGTTTTAAGCCGGGTCTTCTTATATAATAGGTGCTGAAATATTTCCCTGCTAAAATCTTAACAATTGAAGAATAATTAGTTGGGAGTAGTTGAGATGAGATATCAAATACATGTTTTACGTACATCTGCCTTTAAAAAAACAAATCTAGATGATGTTAGATCGACAGTGATGACAACGTGATTTATGTGATGGTGAAGAGCTTGGCAGATGTGTTGAAGTGGATGGAGGGAAGGAGAGAGGTGGAGGAAGAGGCGAACGAGAGGCTGGGCTTCATGGAGTCTTCATCTATGGCTTTCGACGATGCGATGCACACAGATGTAATATTACGGCCAGGAAACGGGCCTTCAATACCTGCACACAAGGCTTTGCTGGTGAGATATACATGATCATTCTAGCATTTGCCGATTTAAATAAATTATCTCAACTATATATCCTGATTCCCACTTGACATATTGCCATTAATTATGTTATTGTTCATGCGTATATATACGTTCAACTTGAACAGTAAGGTGGATATATATGTAGGATTATTAATGATGGACCACACAGATCATTGATGTGTAAGGATTGCTTCAGTTGACTCCTGCTTTGTACCATGCCAACTTGATGTCATAAAAGTATCCATTTACATTTCGCAAAGGCTTAGTTTAAGGTGCAAGAAATTCGTTAATTTTTTGTAGTCATGATTCCATACCATACAACAACTACAGCAATTTTTTTTTGTATTAGAGGACAAGGATTATGTGTCAATGGACATACACAACTTTGTGTATTCACTATATTATAAATGCTAAACATTCGATCGTAAAAATATCATACAATAACAAAAACAAACGACTCCTATACGAATCCTGCATCACTTGATTGGATGAGTTGCGAAAAATCACATATATAAGGAGCTTTTCCAATGAGCGGATAACTTCATTAGGATTGTAATGAGCACTTTTATTTTATAACATTTTACAATTATTTTGAATAATATATTTATTATGTTACCAATATTAAAATGTGTTCTTTTTATAAATGATCAATTTTTAAAAAAACAACCTTAAATCGATATGAAATGGTCGCATGTACAAGTGTATTACACATGCCTTCATTGTTTTCTTTTTATGGAATGACCATCTTTAGTCAGAATAATAAATAACATTCATGAAATAATAAATATTTTACCTTAGGATTGTGATAACTTCTAAAATTGAGGATACTCATTATAATTGACCTTGTACTCATTTGAAAAATTTCCTATATATTAATTATATAACAGTAAATATTATATTTTGTAAAATTACAATTTCCTTCTTCTTATTAGCAATGAATGTCATATTTGATATTAAAACTTCATATAATAAAAATAATTAATCGTTAATTTTTTCCCTAAATTTTTTTGTTGGAGCAGATAAGTCATTGTTATACGATTGATTGCAAACAATATAACATAGTGACCGATATTGTGAATTTATCGAACGATGACATTTAATTTAGAGATTGAAAAGATATTGCAAATATTGAAAATAATAAAGAACAAACCATGCTAAATGGGTAAATCGGGCCTGAATGATCGTTTTGTTTTGGGTAAATTTAAAAAAGAAACCTCAATTATAATAAGAGCCTCATTTTTCAAATATAACAAAGAGGGACCTAAACTTTCAACTTCAAGATTTTATGTCGACATATATGGGTCACATTAAATTACAAAGTCATGTATTTGAGGAAAAAAAACAAGATGATGCCTCTGTTTGCTACATTTGAAAAATGAGTTGCTTAATTGAGAAACGACACATAATTGAGGCTCATTTGTGTAATTTAACCTTTTATTTTCTTTCGGATTGTTCTTGATCTTTTTCTAATAAAGCCATACAAGAGCTTAGTCCACTGATCTCCAAGCGGCGAATTATTGATTTTGATGGGCTTTTTGCCAAAATTCATATGGCCCAGTAGGCCCACTAACACTCTCCCCGTATCTCAGGCGTCGAGGTCGGAAATATTTAGAACACTTCTGAGCTCCGACGAGTGCAAAGCTCCGGCAGCAGACGCCATATCTCTCCCGGAGCTCACCCACCAGCAGCTCCACTTCCTCCTCCACTTCCTCTACTCCGGAAAGCTCTCCTCCGACATTGCCGGGGCCGACATGTACTCGCTCCTCCTTGCGGCCGACAAGTACGACGTACCGTACTTGAGGGCAGTCTGCGAGAGGAGGATACTGGGATCTCTGGGCCCTTCCAACGCCCTGGACGTACTGGAGGTTTCGGAAGGATGTTCTGATGCATCGAAGATGAGGGAGAAGGCCATGGTATCCATTGCCAGCAATGTAAGAGAGGTCGTGTTCTCGAGGCGCTACGAGGAGTTCGCCGCGAAGAACGCGCACTTGTCCGTGGAGATCACGAGGATGCTGGCGACCGAGCTGTTCGCCAGGAAGCATGGCGATAGTGGATAGTGATTTTCTGATATTTTTTTGTATGTAATATGTATGTATTAATTTGTGAAATACGTTTACAATACTATATATTTACTAGAAATAGAATTTCATGTTGGGATTTGAAAATCCCATTGATATGGACATTAACAATTGTCATTAGTGCACCTTTGATTGTCGATTAATTAGAGAAAAAAATCTCTTTATGATAAACAAAAGAAGAAGGTGAATGGGCAATCATTTTGGTTGTCTAGCCAAATATAATAAGGCCAATGGTCCCCAAACGATGTATGTTCTCTTCTCTATTGTTTTCCATCGACAAGATAGAGCGTGAGAGGCATACGTTCGTGAGGAAGATCCAGGGCTCTTTCGTGGTTTGATCAACCCCAACGTCATACATCATAGCAATGGCATCAGGTATTCCGTTACCCTTGAACTCGGATCGATTTCTAGTTTAACAAGTGGTATCAGAGCCATCTCGATTTCGATTCATAGGGTTTTACGTGTATATCTTGATGTACATATTGGTACTTTTTTTTAAATCGTGCTATGTGCTTTGGATCGAAGGCGTTTGTGGCTGGATTTTAATGTTTTAAGATAGCCCTTTCACTTCCACAATAATGTGATCCGTATGGTTATCATATTCTTTCAACATTAATTCGAGTAGTTCTAAGAGACGTTTTGTGCGGTTATTATATCTCCAACATTCAGCGTTCTGAAAATCGTGTATACGTGAGGTTTTTTTTAAATGAAAAATCACAGTGCTTCTGATTAGATGCACATGTATGTTTTGATTAAAAAGGAGAAACCATATACGACTGTTGTTAATGAGTTTTTTTTGTTTACTTTTTTGGGAATGAATGGCATTTTTATTATTAAAGTAAAAAACATACATTCTGGATTTCGGTTGACAGGGATTTTCATATACGGAGATATGGTCCTTGTAATTTTTTATTTTTCTTGAAACAAATTTGGAATCAACAATTCCTATTACTTTTTTGTGTTAATTGAGTGGAATTAACATCAGTCATGAAATTGATTTTTTAAAATTGCATTAAAAAAACCGTAGAACTCCATTCCTGTTTGTTCTTGAAACCCAAGTAACGCAGTATACATCATTGTTATTTTTTTATACTGTCATTGCAATTAATATTGGTTCATGGATTTGGACTTATTGCTTGTTAACTCCCATAATCAATCTCATTCGATAATAACATTTGGATTTTTTTTGGATATTCCGGTATAGAGCCATCATTACATATCTAAATAAGGGAAATCACTTCCTGTTTTTGGTCATACGAACCTTTTTTTAAAGGAATGATAGATAACATGGAGGTTGTTTCTCATTCACAGCCTTTTGTATGCTTGTATTTCACGGATCACCAGTTTATTATTCTATCACTTTGTATACTTCTGTTTTAAAAAAGGAGGGGATCGGATTCCATTTTAGAATTGTTTTTTTGTCAATATCCGTTTGCTTCCTTAAAAAGAGGTGGCTTTATCTTTGATTCCTATTCCTGTTTATGCAATTCACGTTTTTTTAAACCTTCATCCGTGCACAATAACCTTCATCCTTATAAATCCAATATCAATATTGATTAGTTGCATACATATTATCATAAATTTCTAAATGTGTTTTTTGAGATTGCCTTTTTTATATGGGTTTTTTTACCCAATATTTTTTTTGGATCAGTCATATGACATAATTACAATATTCTCAAAAATATAATTGAAGCAAATAAGCCACCAAAGTGACCTCTATCGTCCAAATTGTATTATTGGAGATATTTGAACAGATTTTTGTATGCATTATAAATATTATCCTTCCCAAAGGAGGGAAAAATATTTATTTAAGTGTATCGCATACATATGATGATTATCGAGAAATGACTATAAAGTTCCATGTGAGTAATGAGATACATCCAAAGATGGTCTCACTACTTGACAGGATTTATCATCGACGATTGATCAACACATCAAGAGTATCACTTACAACTAACATTATTGTCCAAAGACTTAATAGTTAGTGATGTGTTTGGTATCTTGCTTTTCTTATGACTGTATTTGCAAATTCATGTTTATGAACTATACATTAATTTTGTTTTCTTTTGTTCTTTATTTATAGCTTCCGCTTCCGCATCTACTATCTCTGCCACTTTGAATTCTATTCCCATGCTTCAGGGCACAAATTTCAAGGCATGGAAGGAGAGCATTATCATATTGCTTGGCTGCATGGATCTAGACCTTGCACTTCGGATGGAGACTCCTGCCCCTCTTATGGAAAATAGTTCTTTTGATGAAAAGAAGAACTATGAGAGGTGGGAGCGTTCTAATCGCATGTGTCTCATGATCATAAAGAGCGGCATTCCGGGAACCCTTAGAGGATTACTGAAGAAAAGATAACCACGGCCAAAGAATCCTTGCGAAAATTGAAGAGTGTTTTGCGAAAAACGATAAGGCGGAAACAAGCACTTATTTACAACGCTTGATTTCCATGAAGTACACCGGCAAGGGAAACATGAGGGAGTACATTCTTGAAATGGCTCATATTGCTTCAAAGATAAAGGAATTAGAGCTAACAATATCTGACGATTTGTTAGTTCATTTGGTTCTGTTGTCTCTTCCATCACAATATAGCCAGTTTAGGGTCAGTTATAACTACCAAAAGGAGAAGTGGACTCTTAACGAGCTCATTTCATACTGTGCTCAAGAGGAAGACAGGTTGAAGCATGAAAAGTTAGAAAATGCTCATTTAACTATGACCTCTAAGGATAAGAGCAAGAAAAAGGAAAGAAATGAGTAATGCTGCTGTGACAGGTCCAATAAAGAAGAATAAGGATGCAAATAGTTGATTCTTCTGCAAGAAATCTGGACATGTCAAGAAAGATTGTACCAAATATCATGCATGGCGCGTGAAGAAAGGTACAATTCATACTTTGCTTTGTTCTGAAGTTAATTTAGCTTCAGTTCCAAAAAACACTTGGTGGTTAGATTCCGGTGCCTCTACTCACATAAGTGTTTCAATGCAGGGCTTCCTGAACTACCGAAGACCAATTGATGTTGAAAGATACATCTACGTAGGTGACGGAAAGAAGGCAGAAGTCGAGGCAGTTGGACTTTTTAAGCTTTTCATAGGAACTGGTCATTATCTAGAGTTAAAGAATACTTTCGTTGTTCCATCTTTTAGACGAAATTTGATTTCCATTTCTGCATTGGACAATTTAGGTTATTTTTTGAATTTTGGAAATGGAAAATTTAGTCTTTCTTTTAACTCTGCTATGATTGGTACCGGATCCTTAGTTTCTAGTGATAAGCTTTATTTTCTTGATACCATTGCCTCGTATAATGAATCTATGGTTGTTGAATCGAGAGGCACTAAGCGAAAATCTGCCTCAGAAAATTCAGCATCAATTTGGCATAAGCGTTTGGGTCACATATCCAAATCTAGAATTGAACGACTTGTATCTGATAACATCCTAGATTCATTAGATTTTACAGATTTAGATATATGTGTCAACTGCATTAAGGGAAAACAAACCAAATCAAGGAGATTAGGTGCCAATAGAGCTTCTAGTGTCTTAGAATTGATACATACTGATATATGTCGTCCATTCCCTACGGTATCATGGAATGGTCAACAGTATTTTGTATCATTCATAGATGACTACTCAAGATACGGTTACCTATATCTCATTCATGAAAAGTCACAAGCTTTAGACGTGTTCAAATCATTCAAGGCCGAAGCCGAGCTCCAACTCAACAAAAGCATAAAGTGCATCAGATCTGATTGTGGTGGTGAAAACTATGAAAAATATGATGGTTCAGGTGAAAACGTCCTGGTGATTTTGCTTTATTCCTAGAAGAATGTGGAATTGTTCCTCAGTATACTATGCCAGGTTCTCCTAGCATGAACGGTGTGAGAGACGTAACAAGACTCTTAAGGATATGGTGAGGAATATGATCAGGCATTCTTCCTTACCAGAGTCCCTCTAGGGAGAAGCATTAAAAACATCAGCTTACATTCTGAATAGAGCACCAACAAAAGCAGTTGCAAAAATACCATATGAGCTCTGGACTGGTAAAAGACCTAGTCTAAAGCATTTACGCATACGGGGATGTCCAGATGAGGCTAGGCCGTATAGGCCAAATGAGAAAAAAAATGGACTCCAAAACGGTGAGGAGCTACTTTATTGGTTATTCAGAGCGATCAAGGGATTACAAATTTTATGATCCCACACTTAAGAAAATATTTGAAACGGGGACCGCAACCTTTTTTGAGGATGTTGATTTGGAGTTTGAGGAGGAATCGATCACGATTCCTGATGTTGTCATTGGAAATGCATAAGAATGCATTCCAATCATTGGGCAAGAAAGAAATCAAGAACCTCAAGATGACAATATTCAACAATCCCTCATAGAGGATTTTGCTACACAAGATAAAAATCAACAACCTCAAAATTTAAGGAGATCCATTAGAGAACGAAGGAATGCTATTTCGTATGACTATATAGTATTTCTTCAAGAACAAGATGGAATTAGGGAAGATGATCCAATCAACTTCCATCAGGCCATGAAAGGTTCTAACTCTACAAAATGGGTGAAGTCATGGATGAGGAATACAAATCGATGCAAGACAATCAAGTTTGGGACCTTGTACCATTGCCAGAAGGTGCGAAACCCATTGATTGTAAATGGATATTTAAAACCAAAAGGGATTCAAATGATAATGTTGAAAGGTTTAAGGCACGTCTTGTAGCTAAAGGATTTACTCAAAGAAACGGAATTGATTACAATGAAACATTTTCTCCTGTTTCTAGTAAGGATTCCTTTAGAATTATCATGGCATTAGTTGCGCACTTTGATCTTGAGCTTCATCATATGGATGTTAAGACCACCTTTCTCAATGGAGACGTTGAGGAGGTGATCTATATGGTACAACCGGAAAACTTTGTTCAGGGAGATGCAAAGAATATGGTTTGTAAATTAAAGAAATCCATTTATGGACTCAAGCAAGCATCCCGTCAATGGTATCACAAATTCCATCAGGTAATTATCTCATTTGGTTTTGAGACTAATCCAGTGGATGATTGTGTATATCACAAGTTTTGTGGGAGTAAACATATTTTCTTAGTTTTGTATGTGGATGACATACTACTTGCTAGTAATGATCTGAATTTGTTGCATGAAACAAAGAAATTTCTTTCAAATAATTTTGAAATGAAAGGTCTTGGAGGTGCTTCTTTTGTATTAGGAATCCAGATACACCGAGATCGAAATCGAGGTGTACTTGGATTGTCACAAGAGAACTACATCCATAAGGTGCTTCAAAGATTTGGCATGCAGCTTTGCAAACCAATTGATACCCCAGCTGCTAAAGGAGACAAATTCAATCTTAATCAATGCCCTAAGAATAACTTTAAAATTCAAGAAATGGGTAAGATCCCTTATGCATCTGTAATTGGGAGTCTTATGTATGCACAAGTGTGCACACGTCCGGATCTGGCATTTATTGTGGGCATGCTAGGCAGATACATGGCGAATCCAGGCATGGATCATTGGAAGGCTGCCAAACATGTCATGAGATATCTTCATAGAACAAAGACTACAGACTTACTGATGACCCACAAAACCAAGGCGACTCAGGTAAATGTATCTAAAATGGTCGTTGCGACCCAAGTCACCAGATGTGGTCAATCCAGAAAAAGAGACCACCAATAATAGATCAAGTCAAAATCAAGAGCGGTCTTGCTATTTTATTAACCTGGTATAGCGACCAGGGTCGAACTCAAGGAGCACATAATGGCCTTACGGCCTACGAAGTAGTCAAAAATCGAAGAAAAGAGAAGAAGAGAATATTTTTGGTGGTTTTTAGGGTTTTTATATTTTTTTGGATTTTTAATTAATTAAGAAACTAAAGGAAACAAATAAGCAAGGCAATTCAACAATTTATTTAATATATCAAAACTCAAGCAAAAATTTCAGAAAATTTTTTTTTGTGTGTTTTATATTTTTTACTGTTTTTAGTGAATTTTTGAGATTTTTCTGATGTTTATTTAATTTTCTAAAAATCAAACAGTGAATGAAAAAGAAGGTACTGTCCATCCGAGCTTGAGGGACTTAGATAAAATATCTAAAAGTCCCCAATAAGCCTGGAGATAATCTTCCTGTATAGAGAAAGAAACAAGGAAAATTTGAGCACCTAAATTATTATTTTTGGATTTTTAAATTATTTATTAGAATTTTTATGAGTTTTTGAGTGTTTTTCAATTTTTAGGTGTTTTAGATAAGGAAAAATAGCCAAAATTGTCTAGAAAATCAAGCACAACAAAACAAACGGTAAGTAATTTTTTTGCTAAGTTTTAATATTTTTTGTGATTTTCAAAGTTAAACAGTAAAGAAAATATGTGTTTTTGAATTTTTAAAAATATCAATTCAACATAAAAATGTCTCCAAAAATCCCAGAAAATTTTACACAATGGCAGGAGCCACGTGTCCAATTTTCATTGGATTTGGAGTATGTTGGCTATTTTATTCAAAAATGAGAAGAAGGTACTGTGCACAGGGACCTAAGTGCAAATACCAAGAGTCCTGAGGGGTCCGGTGCAAAATACCCAGGTAAACACGCACGTCGCGCATGCCTGGGGCACTCAGGTACCTAAATGTGATAAAAACTAAGTCCTAGGACCTTTTGGTAACAGGTACTAAAAGTCCAAGGGCTAGTCTGCAAATAACCCAAGAATAAACGCACATGCACAATAACTCTACGCACAGGGGTATAAATGCAAATGCTCAAAAGTTTTCATTCAATCCATAACATCTCAGAACTACAAGGTATTAAATGCAAAAAGCCCAGAAAACCACGTGTCGAAGCACATGCTACACCATACACAGGGGCATAAATGCAAAGAAAGTAAAGTGCAGGGTCCTCTATGCAATTATTCCAGAAACTAAAGAACTACACTAGATATTTATAGGACTAATTGTTAAATAAAATAAAAGGAGGGCCCAAGGGTAAATTACCCTTTATTAATGGAGCCGCTGGATAAGCGCCACGTGGTGCATCTGACGGTGAGGGACGACTGGCGCTCCAAAGCTGGACTCCTCGCAGTGATCGAATGGCGGAGGCGTAGCCACGTGGAGGATCGAACGGTGGAGAACGTCGGTGGCTAAACCTCGCGCATTGGGCGGTCGAGATCGCCTCTCCAAGGATCTGACGGTTACGGGACCTCCTCAGGTGGACGGTCGAGATGCGAACTGGAGGTCTGAGGCTGATCGGACGGTCGGGGAAGATGCTGGAAGAACAGGTGGCCAGCGAACTTCGCCGGTCCAGTACGCTCGCTCCGAGCCTCCTCGCGGGACACTGATGATCTGAGAAGGGTCGGCGTAGGTCTCCGCGTCAGGTGGGACTCTCCGATGACCCAACCGAGCTCTAGAGAGCTCCGGCGAGGTCGACGGAGGTGAAGCTTCCGGACCCAATGGTCCAAGCCCTCAGATGGGCTTGGATGAACCTGCAAAATAGACCAGACAGCTTGTGGGTCGAGGGCAAACTGCCTCAACCCGGTTAGGCAGGGTGAAGGTGGTCGGAGGGTCGATGTGGGCGAGCTCCGGCGAGGGTGAGGACGGAGGAGCTCGAGCCCCAGCTCCTGTGCGAGCTGGGTTGAATGGGAATGCAGAGAATGTGCGCGGGAAGGAGGCGAAGGCTATGGCACAGCCCGATGGTCGAACGGTGGTCGGACGTGATCGGAATCGACGGTGAACGGTGGAGCAGCGAATTGGGGCTAATCGAAAATCAAAGAAAAAGAAAGGACAACGGGTCTACCTGGGTGAAGGAATGGACTGGGGGCGAGCTTACGAAGCTCTGGGTCCTCGCCTCAAGGAGCGTCGACCTCCGAGGCTCGAGCTCTCACTCTGGGCGGAGCACGGCGGTGGTACTCACCGGATCAGTGGTATCCGATCCCTCTCCTCGCTTCGACAGCACGGGGGGTGAGCTGTCACTCTCACTCACGCACTGGAGCTCCCTGGGGGGTGGAGCAAATTGCCAAAGATGCGAATGGAGATGGCGGAGCTGGGACTATATACGGTGGAGGGTCCGGAAAGAAGAGCGCGGGTAGGGCAATGGAGTGCGCGGATCCCGAGGCAGGAGCTACGGCGAGGGTCTCGGGTGTATCATTAACGAGTCGGACCCGTGGTTTAGGCTAGAGGGGATCGGGTTTAAATGGGAAAAATCCGAGAAGACGGGTCAGGCGACAAGGACCCGTAAGAAGTGGTCCTGGGGGGGGAGTTGACCGGGCGGTCAACATCCCCCTGGACCAATAGGAATAGGCCACGTGGATAAGATTTGAAAATTCAATTAAAAATACCAAATGGCCGAATTATTAAAAAGTCAAACATGAAATATTTTTATTTTAATTTTTTCTATTTTTTGTGATTTTTAATTAATTTTTCAAAGTAAAATAAGGTATTTACATAGTAGGGTTATATTTAGGTATATATACAATATATAGGATTTTAATTTTGATTTTTAATTTGTTATTTTTATACAATTTTATTCCCATTTTATATTTTATTTATTTATATCATAAAATTAGGAATAAAAGTATATTTTTATTTTATTTTTATTTTTTATATACATAGGTGAAATAAATACATATGTACATTTATATACATGGTATATTTACAATAGTATTTTTGGATTTTCAATTTTTGTTATTTTTATTTTGTTTTTTTTATTTTAATTGTTTTTATTTTATTTATTTACACCATATCATATAGATTATTTACAAAATTTTTGGAAATTAATTTTATTTATTTATAAAGCTAAATAAATAGGGATGAGTGGACTATATACAAGGTGACTATGTACATGAGTGATGTTTTTGTTTTCTTTTTAGTTTTTGTTCTATTTTTATCTTGTTTTTATATTTAAATATATACAAATATTTACAAACATCTTTTAATCTATTTTTGGGAGGAAAACATTTTTATTTTATTTACATAAATATCTACACACATGAGTCCCTATCTCCCTCTACTTTGGTTTTTATGCGGTCAGGCTCATGCTGAGCCCTCCCTTGGGATTAGGTTGCTCAATATTTATTCTAAATATTTCCCTCTTTTTCTTTTTACTCTCTATTCTTTTATTTTTGCACAAAAACATGCTAATTATTAAACTTTATACAATGCATGCTTTTGATAATTATTTGTATTTACATGAATATACATGCATTTGCAAAGGTTTTTGTAGCTAAAATATAAGAATAAAGAGTGATGAATGGGTACTCATAACCCCCCTATACTTAACTTTTGCTAGTCCCTTAGCAAACACTTATTTGAAAAAGAAGTGAAAAAGAAAGAAAGAAAAAGAAAAAGAAAAAGAGAGGAATATACATGGATCAAGGTTGAATATTAAACTTTCCTTCATTAAATTGAATTATGGAGCTCGATCAGATATTTGGATTATTAATGTGTCGGAACCTTATTTGGAATTAAGGTTAAAACTCAACAGTCTCTAAGTTCCACCAATCTATGGACAAGACTCCTCAATATACCAGATCAAAACAAGTCTACATACACAAACTCTAATGACCATGAATCTTTCCATGCAGTGTAAGTGATATGTAGCTCCCCACCTCAGAAATAACAAAGAAACAACCTCCCTCAACCTGGTAACTCTAATGCCTCGGTCTAGCAACTCTTTCCTCGAGAAGCGGGGTATTCCCTTCTAAGTTCAAGTGCAACCGGCTCAAGAAGAGGGGGAAGAAGTACAGACTTTTGGAAGCTCAACCAGTGTAGCTAAGTCTCCCGCTGCAAGCTTCATGAGATGTAACATGGATACCATAAGCTTTTGCTTTATTTGACTATATACACTCCGGTGGGGTTATTAAATTATCAATCCGACCCACCACTTTTTTGGAGTTCTTTTTGCATTTTGCATTTTTTTTCAAGTGCCTCTGTACAACATATCTACATGGTGCAACATATATACAAGAAATTTTCCTCTTGAGTCAGTAGACTATCCCTCTTTTGAAGCTTTATTGCAACCCACGGCTTCTGTCTTTAGCCTTCATCACCACTAGACCAAGTTGAGACGCACTTCCTTCACTAGAAGAAGAAGAGAGGTTCCGCCTAGAAGTACTACCCTCATATACTACCCCAAGCCAAAGGAAACTGCCTCCTCACCACCTCATCCGTGGGGAGCTATGTGTAAGGTGCTGGTGCAAGTCAAGCCATTGTCTCTAAGAGTCATGCGTGTGTTGTTAAGTGTTCTACTTAGGCTCATCAAGATGACATATGCTCATAGCCTAGTGGACTCAAAGAATTAAGTCCTTATGGACCTGAACAGCCTTAACCCTAAACCCTATAAGGTTCCTCTTAGAATTAGGTGGATTAAGATCTTAATCAAGCTCCATTTCCCAATTTAATTCCAGGCTTAGTTTAAATGTCAACTATCATCCAGGAAAAACTATATACATATATACACAAAAATGCTATTTACAAATATTTACAATCGTACAAAATTTTTGAAAAATGTTTTGAAATCATGAATGGATGGATGCATGAAGTGCAAGTTTTGCAAAAGTATTTACAAACATTTACACAAGATTTTTGCAATTTTTGATTTTCAAAACATTTTGGAAAAATTTTGTACTATATACATAATTTTGATAAGAAAATATTTACACAAACTTTATACAAAAACTTTTTGAAAACATTTTTACAAAAATAATTTTGTACACTAGCTATGTATGTGCAAATAAAAGAATGATTATTTACATGAAAATTTTTTAATTTTTGTGATTTTTAGGGTTTTTAGCCATTTTATTCATTAACACACTCACACAAAGTACGAGTTATGGCTAAAGTATATATGAAATATATACACACCCCCCATACTTAGCTCGAACGATGTCCTCAGAGTGATCAAGAGCGATGAAGAAGACATAACTCGTGCTTAGTAAAAGGGAAGTGAAAAGGAATGGCTAGATACATAGATGAATGGATGAATAGAATGAGGAGAACTCGGTGGTTTCCCCCTATACTTAGGATTAACTAATCCTAAGTATAGCAAGCTATACATGAAGGGAAATCCGAGTGAAGAATGTACAGAGTCTCCCCCCCCTATACTTAGGGTAAAATATCCCTAAGTATATGCAGCAAAACAGGGGCAGAAAGAACGAAAAGAATACCCGCAGGTCCTACATCCCCCCTATACTTAGGGTAAAGTACATCCTAAGTATAGCATAATCATAAGATGAGAAAAGGGATGTGGGACTAAAGAATAGAGTGATATGGACAACTGGATCTATACAAGTCGGAAGAACAATGATAATCTGGCGTGAGATGCAACAGATGTGAATCAAGAGACCACATCTCACGCAAAGTGAATAGGGGCAACATCAACGACCCGCGGCTCATGATCTAGAAATAGCTTGAGCCGCTGGCCGTTCACTCGAAAGGTACTCTCAGAAGACAACTCGGATATATCAATGCTACCATTGTCGTGTACCTTTCTCACAAGATAAGGTCCCTTCCATTTGCTCTGTAGCTTCCCTGGAAATAGACGAAGCCTCGCATCAAACAACCATACTCTCTGTCCTCAAAATGCTTGTGGCTGATATGAGAATCATGCCACTCTTTCACTCTCTCCTTATACTGTAGGCTGTTTGAGAAGGCTGTATCTCTAAGCTCCTCCAAGGCTGCTAACTCTGCCCTCCTATGGTCTCCTACACTATCTGGATCTAAAAGAATATCCGTGACTGCCCAAAGTGACTTGTGCCTCAACTCAACAGGTAAATGGCACGGCTTGCCATAAACTAGGCGAAAGGGAGATGCGCCCAATGGTGTCTTGAAAGACGCCCTATATGCCCACAAGACCGAGTCCAAAAACTGTGACCAATCCTTTCGGTCAGGGCGGACGACTTTCTGCAAAATAGTCTTGATCTCCCTGTTCGAGACCTCGGCTAGACCATTCGTCTGTGGATGGTATGGAGTGGCAACTCGATGGTCAATGCCGAACTCACTGGCAAGTGCCTTCACCTGGTCGTTGATGAAATGAGACCCCCCATCTGAAATCAATACTTGAGGTACCCCGAACCGCGTGATGATGTGCTTCCTCAAAAATCTGCAAACAGTCCTCGCATCAGCGGCTCGGGCGGGGATAGCCTCAACCCAATGACTAACATAGTCAACGGCCAACAGAATGTACTCAAATCCCTGACTCTTAGGGAATGGACCCATGAAATCGATGCCCCATGCGTCAAAAACCTCACAGAAGTGAATGGGCTGCATCGGCATCATATCACACTGTCCACAAGTGCCCATCCTCTGACAGTCAGCACACCTCTTCACGAACTCATCGGAGTCCTTGAAGAGGGTAGGCCACCACAAGCCGGATTGGAGCACTTTCTGTGCCGTTCTCCTCCCAGAGTGATGTCCTCCTGCCTCAAGCTTGTGGCTGTAAGTGAGGAAGCTATGTTGCTCATCCTGAGGGATGCACCTACGCCAGACACTATCCCCTCCTTCGTGGTAAAGGATGGGATCCTCCCAGTGGTAAGACTTGGCCTTCGCGAGGAAGGTCTCAAGCCTCTGTCTGGGCCAACCTTGTGGGACTTTCTTAGCAACAAGAAAGTTCACAATACCGGCATACCACGGGAGTGAGGCGATAGCAAGGATCGCCTCATCTGGGAAGGTCTCACAAATGGGATCAATCTGCTCAGACTCCTCAGGCTGCTCTAAACGGGGGAGATGATCCGCCACCACATTCTTGACTCCAGGCTTATCCTTGATCTCAATGTCGAACTCCTGGAGTAGAAGGATCCATCTAGTCAGTCTGGACTTGGCATCCTTCTTTGCCATGAGGTATCGGATGGCGGTATGATCTGTATACAAAGTCATTCTAGATCCAATGATGTACGATCTGAACTTATCTAGGGCGAACACTACTGCTAGCATCCCCTTCTCTGTGACTGTATAATTCCGCTAGGCAGAATCCAAGGTGCGGCTAGCATAGTGGATAGCAAATGGGACTCCATCCGTCCTCTGTCCCAGCACAGCCCCCACGGCAAAATCGGAGGCGTCCGTCATGATCTCGAATGGGAGAGACCAATCTGGTGGCTGGAGGACAGGAGCCTCAACAATACACTGCTTGAGAGTATCAACGGACTAAAGACACTTGTCATCGACAAGGAACTCGGTGTCTTTCGTCAGCAGGTCAGTCAACGGTCGGGAAACTCTACTGAAGTCATGGATGAACCGCCGATAGAAACCGACGTGCCCCAGGAAAGACCGTAACTGCCGCAAATTGGACGGTGGTGTGAGTTTTCTAATGACATCAACCTTGGCCGGATCAACCTCCATGCCCCTGTTGGAGATGATGTGGCCAAGCACCGTCCCTTGAGTCACCATAAAGTGATTCTTCTCCCAGGAAAGAACCAAGCGGACCTCAATACATCGCTGGAGTACTCGGTCTAGGCAGTCAAGACAGGAGTCGAATCCGTCGCCGTAAACCGAGAAATCATCCATGAAGACCTCTAAGCACTCCCCTACCATGTCCGAAAAGATCGACAACATGCATCTCTGAAAAGTCGCAGGGGCGTTGAATAGCCCAAATGGCATGCGTCGGAAGGCGTATGTGCCGAAGGGACAGGTAAAGGTGGTCTTCTCCTGATCCTCAGGAGCGATGGCCACCTGGTTGTAGCCCGAGTTCCCATCCAGAAAACAGTAATGGCTCTTCCCTGCCAGTCTCTCAATAATCTGATCAATAAAGGGCAGAGGGAAATGATCCTTCTTGGTGGCTTGGTTGAGTCTCCTGTAGTCAACACAAACCCGCTAAGAAGTGGGTACTCGTGTAGCAATCTCCTCTCCAGACTCGCTAATCACTGTAGTGATGCCCGTCTTCTTGGGCACCACATGCAAAGGGCTGACCTACTTGGAGTCGGAGATGGGATAGATAAAATCGGCGCTCCACCATTTCGAGATTTCCTTCATGACAACCTCTCTCAGATTTGGGTTCAGCCGCCGCTGGAACTCACACGACGGCTTCGCCTCATCCTCGAGATAGATATGGTGGGAGCACAGGCCCGGACTAATCCCATGGAGATCTGCTACACTCCATCCTATTGCCTTGCGGTTCTTTTCAAGAACCCCCATCAGACGGGATTCCTTCTCTCCAGTCAAATCGGCTGAGATAATGACTGGGTACATCTCATGCTCACCCGCAAGGAATCTATACTACAACGACGAAGGAAGTGGCTTCAGCACTGGACAACTGGGTGCTGGCAAATCTGGCTTTGAAAGAAGATGCATGTATGCTGCCAGGTCTGCCTGGGAGAAAGACAATGAACTCTCGCAAGCCGGATCTGGAGAAGGCTGCTCAACTGTACTGTCTCTGATCTGCTCTGCATCTACCTTCTCCTCAGCTGTAGGCTCTGTGGGACTCAGGTCTGGCATCTGATCATCGCAATCTGCCCAATAAGACTCTGAATCCGAGGGATCTACATCAAACAAGGTGGCATCAGTACCACCGTCACACTAGGTGGCCTCAGTACCACCGTCACTGAACTCTGTGTCGCGGTCTAGAACCGGCTCTGCTGCCTCTATAGTATCCCAAACCAGGAATGTGCTCTCCAAGCTCTCCTCTGCTGTCATCTCTGCATCAGCGGTGTCTGAAAATGAGAGGATGGCCTGTGCTGCTGGGTCTGCCCAAACTGCCTCATCGTCTGTGATCACAAAGTCACAGTCCTGGTGGATGTCTAGCCCTGCATCTGTCAGCTGCTCTATATCTAAAGTGGTCTCTGAGCATGATCTCTCTCTGGCTCTGTTGTCCTCGACCATCTCTATTTGTACACTTCCGCCCTCGATGCGAAAGTATACCTTCCCGCTATCATGGTCGGTCACTGCCTTGGCTGTGGCCAAGAACGGGCGACCTAAAATGATGGGGGTATCGGTCACTGAATCAGGGATCTCCATGTCCAACACTACGAAGTCCACGGGGAATTGCAAACTCTGAATAGTGACGACAACGTCTCGCAACAACCCCTTCGGCCTCTTGACAGATCTATCAGCAAACGAAGGACTGTCCTGCTCTGTCTAAGAGTGCCCAACTCGAAGCGGTCGAGAAGGGCTGCCAGAAGGAGGTTAATAGACGATCCGCTATCCAATAGAGTACGGTCAAACTTCTGCTAACTGATATGACATCTGACATAAGGGGCTCCTGAATCTAGCTTCTTGGCCGGCAGACGGTTCTGGATTGCGAAACACGTGGCTTTCGTCAGCACACGAATCTCAGAGTGGTGGTTCCTCCTCCTCCTCCTCCTGACTGTAGTCCTGTCTCTCAACGATCGCTGAAGAAGGGGGATGTGCTGTAAAGCCTCCTGAAGGGTCAGCTGTATGTGAAATCTGTCAATCATGCTCTGGCTGAACTCCTCCTGCTCTCTCTTTTTTGGATCTTTTTCTTTTTTCTTCCCCTTCCCCATCTGAAGGGCTCTAGGGAAGGGGATCACAGGGTTCTTCTCAGATGAAGGACTAGAAAAAGGTCTACGCGGTTCGACGACCGGATACACACATACATCATGCACCACAATGGGACCAGAAGAAAATAAACCCTTTCCTTTATTCACAGAACTGTTCAGAGATACATGTGTAGAAGAAGGAAAAACAACAGGTCTCTCAGAAGTATGGGTGGCCTCAGTACCACCATCGGCTGGCTCAGCTGGAAGACTCGCGGCCTCAGTACCACGCTCTGGCTCGGCATCAGGAGTGGCCTCAATACCACCTCCTCGAATTTGTGAAACGACGGCCTCAGTACCGCCGGTGGAATCAGCATCCTTGGTGGCATCAGTACCACCGTCATCATCATAAGCGGCCTCAGTACCGCTCTCCTCCTCCTCATCTGGCTCTCTAGGTGTATCCTCATGCTGTCGCTCAGACGAGGCGCCACCTGCTGGTGCCCTACCGCTCCTAAGTGTAACAAAATCAGCATCAAAAAGATCTGAAGACATATCATCAAACGGATCACTAGGAGTGGCATGCTCAGTGTAAACTACCTGCTCAGATTTCCGCTTCAGGCTATTGGGATTCGGCTCTATCTGGGCAGGAATGGCGGCCTTCCCTCTCACGATGTCCCGCATCTCCTGGCGGAACTCGTCCATCTCCCGTCTGAAAGTAGCCTGCTGGTCCGTGAGGAGGTGGGCTATGTCGTCCAAGGCGGGACTCTCGTATGGTGGACCATGAGAGCCCGACGGGTAGCCTCTCTGGTAATGAGGCTGCTGGAACTGGTGATGCTGCTGCTGAGAGGGGTAGGTAGGAGGGTGCTGCTGCTGGTGAGGCTGCTCTCGCCTCCAAGACTGTCCCTACTGATAGGGACGAGGAACGAAGGATGGCTGCTGCTGTGACTGGTAAACTGGGGGATGCTGCTGCTGGTGATCCCTCTGTTGGCTGTACTGGCCTCCCTGGCCAGATGGCTGCTGCTGGGGCGGGGTACCTCCACTCCCCCACCTGAATCCGGGATGGTCTCGTCGGATCCCAGGCTGAGGACGGTCATACCAAATCCCGTTGACATCCATCAACGGCTCTGCATCGTACTGGGCTGGCGGGAGTACTGCCAGAGGCTGATCCGGCTGGTATACCACCATCTGCATGTCTGGAGATGGTGATGACTGGTAGGAGGGCTGCTGCTGCTGGTACGGCTCCGCCTGTACAAGGTGAACCTGTCTAGGCTGCTGGTGTGAGCTGGAGCGCTGGAAGGAGTTGCTGCTGCCGCCGGTATCGCCTCGCGACTGAAGACGGGGCTGTGGAGCCGTCTGTGCCTCCTGGAGACACATGAGCTGGGTCTTCATGTCGCTCAGAGTCTGTGCCATCTGCTCCATCTGAGTGATGCCCTGGCACTGCTTCTTCTCGATCAGCTCCATCCGATCCAACTTCTCACTGATGATACTCATATCCGCAACAGATGACTCTGCCTGTGCTGCTGCTACTACGGATGAACTGGATGGACCGGCGTCGACCCGTGCTATCCTCTGGTACTGCACGGGTCCTGGCTGATGCTGGGGTCTGCCCTGAGTGTTCAACCTGGTCTGGGACATCACCATGTAGTTCTCGGCCATCTCCTCGTAGATGGCCCAGACCTGGTCGTGATCCTTGGCGAAGTAAGACCCGCCACAAGAAGCATTCACCAAGCCCTGGAGCTCTGGTGTCAGCCCGCTGAAGAAGCTCTGCACAAGGTTGGGCTTCGAAATATCATGGTGCGGGCATCGGTCAGTCAGCTCACGAAACCTCTCCCATGCTTCATGGAATTGCTCGTTGGGGAGCATGGAGAAGTTGCTGATGAGGGCTCTCGCTGCATTGGTCCGCCCGAGTGGATAGTACTTATTCAAGTACTCGGTGCGGAGCTGCTCCCAGGTGTAAACAAACTTCCCCAAGTGCTTCAGCCAGGTGGCTGCTCTGTCTGCTAAGGAAAAGGGGAAGGCAATCATCCTGATAGTATCCTGGTCCACCTGACGATCGTGGACAGTGCTGCATATCATCTCAAACTCCTGCAAGTGGAGATGAGGCTCCTCTGTCGCCAAACCGTGAAACCGAGGTAAGAGCTGCAAGGTGTTCGGGGGGAACTTGAAGTCCCCCACGATCGCTGGAAGTACCACCCAGCGGTGTGTCAAGGTCGACCCGGGATTGTGGTTCTCCCGCATCGATCTAAGTGGTGGTGGTGCTCCTCCTGCTCCTGCTGCTGCTGCGGCTGCGGCAGCTACCGCATCGTCGGGTCCTCCTCCTCCACGGTTCTCGCGGTTGGCTCTCATCTGCTCAAGCTCTCTCCTCATGTCCATCATGAATGCTCCCTGATCCCTCAGCTGCTGCTGCACTGACTCGAGGGAGGCGATCAGGGTGGAGTTGATCGAACCCTGGTTCAGAACGAAATGCTGCTCTCCCTGTGGACCTCTGGTACGATCATCAGAACTGCCGGCCATCGTCTCTGAAAAATCAAAATAACCGAACTCAGGTGCCGATAAATCATCTGTCTGTCTCTCCTCTGGCACTGGTATCTCTGAATCAGAAGAAGGGTGGTCGAGGGGGAACAGTGTGGAGTCATACTCAGGTTCGGAGAGCGGGTCTGAGCTCCCATGAACCGACCTAGATGAATGGTTAGGAGTGCTGAAAAGCGGTGCAGCCAGAGGCTGCCTAAGAGACCTCCTGCCCATCATCGTGATCTGGCGAGTAAGGCGGATGAGATCTGGAGAAACTATGATCGGCAACCAAACCCTCTGTTCACCAACGCAACAGGAGCCGAAGACTGTAAAGGCTCAGTCAAATTATCTTGTCAAATTTTATTAGGTGAACAAACAATCTATCAGAGCGCTTACGTGACCTGTTGGGATTACCGATGCTACCCCAACCGACTGACCCGTACGGAAGAGTCGGTAGTCAGTCAGGAATAGCACCGGAGGACTCTACCTAGTGAACGGGTGACTCTCTCGCGCAAACAAACCAAACAATGAGGGGGTTGCTCTCCCCAAGATAGATTTTTAGGTGAGGTGTCTTTTAGGGTCGATAGTTTTAGCAGTCCCAATTTTATGGTTTTCTTTTTTAGATTTTTTTAATGCAAGCAAAAGGCCTAACGAAGACGAAGACGAAGGCCTAACCTGGTTATTAAGTCCAAAACAGGGGGGAGAAGACGAAAAAGCCGATGTGCGAGAAATCAATGATGCATGCAGAGATAGAAATGCGTACCTGGCTCCAGCACTCTACATGCAATATGATCCGCGCAGAATTTAAAAGATAGGAAATAAACTACCTAAATGGTGCAGGCGGAAAACCGAGTCCCTAAACAGCAGTGCTACTCGAAAGAACGGCTAGCCGACCACCATCCTCCAATCCAAAGAGTCCGGTCTAGACCCACCCCTCCTCTTCTCGACAGGTCGAGTTCAGGAGTAGCGCTTGACAGGGCGGGCTCGCGGCGCGTAGGCTCGGAGGTGATGGGACGGCTATTTTATTATTTTTTTATTATAGGTCCAATTACCGCACTATAGGAACATGCAATTATATTAGGGTTTTGGATCCTATGAATTACATCACAATCAAGCAGAAAATCCTACGGCTAGGGGCTCGAAAATCCGCGTGAAACCGGAAAAGGCAGTAAGGGAAAAACCGCGTAAAAACTGCGAAAAACCGAACTAGCTAAGGGGTCCCCCGAGTACACCGGTGCTCGGCAAAACAGACCCCGAAAGTTCAATTGTCTCTGAGTGTACCTGTATTATTACAATAGTTCAAACGTGCAGAAAATAAAGCTAATCTACTCTACACTACTCTCGCGGCTATCCCGCGGCTCCCGCACTCCTGCTCGCTCCTCGCACTCTCCTGCGGCTCTGTGAAGAAGAGAGCCGCCTCTGGTTCCCGCGGTTGCTCAGCTTCCGTAGAAAGCCACCTCGGTCCTCGGGCCCTCGCAAGAAATCAAACAAAAGTGGTCAGTCCAGATAAATGTATAAACAAGTCGAATGTATATACAAGAATATGTACAAAAGGCCGCGAAAAGAAAACCGCGGAAAAACGACTACAAAGCCGTGCTCCCCGGAAACGGCGCCATTTTGATGACCCACAAAACCAAGGCGACTCAGGTAAAGGTATCTAAAATGGTCGTTGCGACCCAAGTCACCAGATGTGGTCAATACAGAAAAAGAGACCACCAATAATAGATCAAGTCAAAATCAAGAGCGGTCTTGCTATTTTATTAACCTGGTATAGCGACCAGGGTCGAACTCAAGGAGTACGTAATGGCCTTACGGCCTACGAAGTAGTCAAAAATCAAAGAAAAGAGAAGAAGAGAATATTTTTGGTGGTTTTTAGGGTTTTTATATTTTTTTGGATTTTTAATTAATTAAGAAACTAAAGGAAACAAATAAGCAAGGAAATTCAACAATTTATTTAATGTATCAAAACTCAAGCAAAAATTCCAGAAAAAATATTTTTGTGTGTTTTATATTTTTTACTGTTTTTAGTGAATTTTTGAGATATTTCTGATGTTTATTTCATTTTCTAAAAATCAAACAATGAATGAAAAAGAAGGTAATGTCCAGCCGAGCTTGAGGGACTTAGATAAAATATCTAAAAGTCCCCAATAATCCTGGAGGTAATTTTTCTGTATAGAGAAAGAAACAAGGAAAATTTGAGCACCTAAATTATTATTTTTGGATTTTTAAATTATTTATTAGAACTTTTATGAGTTTTTGAGTGTTTTTCTATTTTTAGGTGTTTTAGATAAGGAAAAATAGCCCAAATTGGCTAGAAAATCAAGAACAACAAAACAAACAGTAAGTAATTTTTTTTGTAATTTTTTTGCTAAGTTTTAATATCTTTTTGTGATTTTCAAAGTTAAACAGTAAAGAAAATACATGTTTTTGAATTTTTAAAAATATCAAATCAACATAAAAATGTCTTCAAAAATCCCAGAAAATTTTACACAATGGCAGGAGCCATGTGTCCAATTTTCATTGGATTTGGAATATGTTTGCTATTTTATTCAAAAATGAGAAGAAGGTACTGTGCACAAGGACCTAAGTGCAAATACCAAGAGTCCTGAGGGGTCCGGTGCAAAATACCCAGGTAAACACGCGCGTCGCGCATGCCTGGGGCACTCAGGGACCTAAATGTGATAAAAACTAAGTCCTAGGACCTTTTGGTAACAGGTACCAAAAGTCCAAGGGCTAGTCTGCAAATAACCCAAGAATAAACGCACATGCACAATTACTCTACGCACAGGGGTATAAATGCAAATACTCAAAAGTTTTCATTCAATACATAACATCTCAGAACTACAAGGTATTAAATGCAAAAAGCCTAGAAAACCACGTGTCGAAGCACGTGCTACACCATACACAGGGGCATAAATGCAAAGAAAGTAAAGTGCAGGGTCCTCTATGCAATTATTCCAGAAACTAAAGAACTAAGGGTAAATACCTTATTTTACTTTGAAAAATTAATTAAAAATCACAAAAAATAGAAAAAATTAAAATAAAAATATTTCATGTTTTGAGTTTTTAATAATTCGGCCATTTGGTATTTTTAATTGAATTTTCAAATCTTATCCACGTGGCTTGTTCCTACTGGTCCAGGGGGATGTTGACCGCCCGGTCAACTCCCCCCCAGGACCACTTCTCACGGGTCCTTGTCGCCCGACCCGTCTTCTCGGATTTTTCCCATTTAAACCCGCTAGCCTAAACCTCGGGTCCGACTCGTTAATGATACACCCGAGACCCTCGTTGTAGCTCCCGCCTCGGGATCCGCGTACTCCATTGCCCTACCCGCGCTCTTATTTCTGGACCATCCACCGTATATAGTCCCAGCTCCACCACCTCCATTCACATCTTTGGCCATTCGCTCCACCCCCCAGTGAGCTCCAGTGCGTGAGTGAGAGTTACAGCTCACCCCCCGTGCTGTCGAAGCGAGGAGAGGGACTGGATACCACTGATCCGGCGAGTACAACCGCCGTGCTCCGCCCAGAGCAAGAGCTCGAGCCTCGGAGGTCGACGCTCCTTGAGGCGAGGACCCAGAGCTTCGCAAGCTCGCCCCCAGTCCATTCCTTCACCCAGGTAGACCCGTTCTCCTTTCTTTTTCTTTGATTTTCGATTAGCCCCAATTCGCTGCTCTGCCGTTCACCGTCGATTCCGATCACGTCCGACCACCGTTCGACCATCGGGCTGTGCCATAGCCTTCGCCTCCTTCCCGCGTACATTCTCCGCATTCCCATTCAACCCAGCTCGCACAGGAGCTGGGGCTCGAGCTCCTCCGTCCTCACCCTCGTCGGAGCTCGCCCACATCGACCTTCCGACCACCTTCACCCCGCCTAACCGGGTCGAGGCAGTTTACCCTCGACCCGCGAGCTGTCTGGTCTATTTTGCAGGTTCATCCAAGCCCATCTGAGGGCTTGGACCATTGGGTCCAGAAGCTTCACCTCCGTCGACCTCGCCGGAGCTCTCTGAAGCTCGGTTGGGTCATCGGAGAGTGCCACCTGACGCGGAGACCTACGCCGACCCTTCTCAGATCATCAGCGTCCCGCAAGGAGGCTCGGAGCGAGCGTACTGGGCCGGCGAAGTTCGCCGGCCACCTGTTCTTCCAGCATCTTCCCCGACCGTCCGATCAGCCTTAGACCTCCAGTTCGCATCTCGACCGTCCACCTGTGGAGGTCCCGTCACCGTCAGATCCTTGGAGAGGCGATCTGGACCGCCCAATGCCTGAGGTTTAGCCACCGACGTTCTCCACCGTTCGATCCTCCACGTGGCTACGCCTCCGCCGTTCGATCACCGCGAGGAGTCCAGCTTTGGAGCGCCAGTCGTCCCTCACCGTCAGATGCACCACGTGGCGCTTATCCAGCGGCTCCATTAATAAAGGGTAATTTACCCTTAGGCCCTCCTTTTATTTTATTTAGCAATTAGTCCTGTAAATATCTAGTGTAGTTCTTTAGTTTACAATAGTAGGGTTATATAGGTATATATACAATATATAGGATTTTAATTTTGATTTTTAATTTGTTATTTTTATACAATTTTATTCCCATTTTATATTTTATTTATTTATATCATAAAATTAGTAATAAAATGATATTTTTATTTTATTTTTATTATTTATATACATAGGTGAAATAAATACATATGTACATTTATATACATGGTATATTTACAATAGTATTTTTGGATTTTCAATTTTTGTTATTTTTATTTTGTTTTTTTATTGTAATTGTTTTTATTTTATTTATTTACACCATATCATATAGAATATTTACAAAATTTTTGGAAATTAATTTTATTTATTTATAAAGCTAAATAAATAGGGATGAGTGGACTATATACAAGGTGACTATGTAAATGAGTGATGTTTTTGTTTTCTTTTTAATTTTTGTTCTATTTTTATCTTGTTTTTATATTTAAATATATACAAATATTTACAAACCTCTTTTAATCTATTTTTGGGAGGAAAATATTTTTATTTTATTTACATAAATATCTACACACATGAGTCCCTATCTCCCTCTACTTTTGTTTTTATGCGGTTAGGCTCATGCTGAGCCCTCCCTTGGGATTAGGTTGCTCAATATTTATTCTAAATATTTTCCTCTTTTTCTTTTTACTCTTTATTCTTTTATTTTTGCACAAAAACATGCTAATTATTAAACTTTATACAATGCATGCTTTTGATAATTATTTGTATTTACATGAATATACATGCATTTGCAAAGGTTTTTGTAGCTAAAATATAAGAATAAAGAGTGATGAATAGGTATTCATCACCTCCCTATACTTAACTTTTGCTAGTCCCTTAGCAAACACTTATTTGAAAAAGAAGTGAAAAAGAAAGAAAGAAAAAGAAAAAGAAAAAGAGAGGAATATACACGGATCAAGGTTGAATATTAAACTTTCCTTCATTAAATTGAATTATGGAGCTCGATCAGATCTTTGGATTATTAATGTATCGGAACCTTATTTGGACTTAAGCTTAAAACTCAACAGTCTCTAAGTTCCACCAATCTATGGACAAGACTCCTCAATAAACCAGATCAGAACAAGTCTACATACACAAACTCTAATGACCATGAATCTTTCCATGCAGTGTAAGTGATATGTTGCTCCCCACCTTAGAAGTAACAAAGAAACAACCTCCTTCAACCTGGTAACTCTAATGCCCCGGTCTAGCAACTCTTTCCTCAAGAAGCGGGGTATTCCCTTCTAAGTTCAAGTGCAACCGGCTCAAGAAGAGGGGGAAGAAGTATAGACTTTTGGAAGCTCAGCTAGTGTAGCTAAGTCTCCCGCTGCAAGCTTCATGAGATGTAACATGGATACCATAAGCTTTTGCTTTATTTGACTATATACACTCCGGTGGGGTTATTAAAATTTTCAATCCGACCCACCACTTTTTTGGAGTTCTTTTTGCATTTTGCATATTTTTCAAGTGCCTCTGTACAACATATCTACATGGTGCAGCATATATACAAGAAATTTTCCTCTTGAGCCAGTAGACTATCCCTCTTTTGAAGCTTTATTGGGACAAATTCCATGGTGGCGGATCCGCTAACCAAAGCAGTGATGCCCAACATATTTCATGAACATATGATTCGTATGGGTGTCGTATCAAATAAAGATATCCACTTCTAGTAGGAGTTTGTATTGTTTTGCTCAGCCCTTTATACTTTTGAAACATTTGAAGTTCAATAAATTTCTTCGCAGAATAAACATTTAATGTTGATTCCACGTTTTCTCACTAAAGGGTCTCCATTAAGAAAATGGACCATTCATTATGCAACTTTGGATATAGATCCAAATTTATTCATTTATTTGGCATTGATCCATGTCATTTGGTTGTGTTAATATTGGTGACCATTGATGGGTTTAATCGTGCTCAATACGATGAATACATCCTTGATCTCATATTATCATAACCAATGGACAAGATTGTTCAGTTATATATCGAATTGGTAGCAATAATTCTGAGCTCATACAGTAAGCACATTACATGGTCATTATCAATGTCCAGTGGGAGATTGTTGGGATTTGAAAATCCCATTGATATGGACATTAACAATTGCCATTAGTGCACCTTTGATTGTCGATTAATTAGAGAATAAAATCTCTTTATGATGGACAAAAGAAGAAGGTGAATGGGCAACCATTTTGGTTATCTAGCCAAATATAATAAGGTCAAGGGTCCCCAAATGATGTATGTTCTCTTCTCTATTATTTTCCATCGACAAGAGAGAGCGTGAGAGGTATACGTTCGTGAGGAAGATCCAGGGTCTTTCGTGGTTTGATCAACCCCAACGTCATACATCATAGCAATGACATCAGGTATTCCGATACCCTTGAACTCGGATCGATTTCTAGTTTAACATTTCATACAAACGGATTAATAAATAAATTTCAGATAAAAATTCTTTAAACCTATCATGAGGCTAAGGTTAGGCCCTATCAATTGATTGCCCACTGATAAATCGAATGTTTCATTAGAGGCAAGGGGAGGAGATCAATGACACGATGGGTCTATAGTTTGGGGTGTTCTATTATTATCTGGAAGGATAATGTAGAACCTTCAGTTAATTCAAGTGACTTTGGCAAAAGCTGTGAAGAAAGACATCAACCTGAAAATTTGAAACGCGTAACTGGATATCTCAACCTACTATAGGATCATGATATTATATATGTTATGGTTGTCCTATCGTCCCACAGATATGTCATAACAAAGCATGAACGATAATAGAAGGCATTACGTTGACATCTACAGTCGAGTTGCGCACCCTGAAACCCCTCTCTCTCCAATTTAAATACGACTAAAACCAGTCTCAATCAATTTGTACTCTAAGAAAATCAAATAAAATCGATTTCTTAGTCGAATTCAATCGAGATCATATGTCAATGGTGCTGGATGGGTTCCCCTCCTTGTGAGAGCCTAATCCATATATAAGACATTGGTAGTTTTATTTGAAAAAGAAAAAACTAATTTCTAATTAAAGGAGGAGATTAATTACCTTTTAGAAATATGAGCAATATTTTCCTTATTTTCTCATATGCATGGAGTATAAATATAGGGTATGTGGTGTATACCAAGATCATCTCAACATAAATACTCCTAACACAAGAAAGAAATAAGAGAGAGGGAGGGAGGGAGGGGGTGGGGGAAGAAGGTCTGTGGTTGCTGTGAAGTTTGGAGGGAGAACTTTTTGGAGCAATTCTTTTCCAGCATTTTTCTATACAATTTGGATACGGATTTATCATTTGGTAATATTTCATCTCTCTACTATTCTCCATTGTTTTGTGATTGGTAGCACCGTATAGTGGGTCGATCCTTTGTGAGTCCCTCACGGGAGATTACTTCGATTATAATGTTTGGTTTTTAGTTTGCGATCAATTCCGTAATTTTTCCCACATTGAGGATTTTCTACGTTAAAAATTCTATGTGAATTTATAGTTGATTTTCTGTGGTTGAGATGTTTTTTACAGTTGCAGTGATATATCATGCATGATCGACTTATCAATTTTGGTAAATTTTTGCAATTTGATTTATATGGCGAATTCGTTCCCAACAAGTGGTGTCCGAACTAATATGGTTGATATGATAGCATACAACACCAGTAGGACGATCATCCTGAATGGGACCAACTACATTTTATGAAAAAAATAAGATGAAAGATCTTTGATGTGAGAATTGCTTGCATATTTCGATTTTCTCCACCCAAAAGTCCGATACGAAATCAAATGAAGAGTGAGAGTTTGAACACGAACATGTTTGCTGTTTTATCAGACAACTTGTGGATAAAAATGTCTACCACCATATTCAGGACGAAAAGCATGCACGAAGTTTATGGTTGAAAGCTGAGAGTTTGTATGCCACCAACACGAGAAGCACTAAGTTGTTTCTTCTCAAGAAACTTGTGAAATTGAGATTCAAGGAGGAAAGATTCATGTTGCATTGTTTTAATGATTACCAAGGCGTAATTGATCAGTTGACATGCATGGGTATCAAGTTCGTGTAAGAAATTTTGAGCTTATTATTGCTAGCTACTTTACCCGATTCCTGAAAAACTTTCAGGGTTTCACTTGCCAATTCTGCAACAGAAGAGAAGAACTCTATGGATATCATGAAGTCAACCATTCTCAATGAACAGATACATATGAAATCTCTAGGAAGTTCTTCGCATGCAGATGTTCTTATCATGGAGAACATGGGGAGAAGCATATTCAAGAATGACAAGGAAGAGACAATAGCATAAGCAAATCAAGGTCTAGATATCAAAACATGGACTGTCATTATTGCAAGAAAAAATGGCACATTAAGAAGTATTGTTATCAGCTTAAGAGAGATAACAGGAATGGATGCCACAAACAAGAATAGAAGAATGAACCGGTTGCTGTAGCCACACAACATGAACTCCTCGTTGTCTGGGATGAGAAGATGGTGAATATCACCCATGATGGTACTTCTTTACTTATTGACAGTGGCTATACTCTTCATGTTGCTTCACACAAGGAGTTCTTCTCAACATATACAACGGGTGATTTTGGCACAATTACGATGGGGAATTGTTCTGTATCCCCTCTTATTGGCATTGGCAATGTCGTATTGCAAAATGCCATTTAAGGTCTGCTTACTCTCAAGGATGTGAGAAATGCACCCGATGTGCACCTCAATCACATCTCTATAGGGAAGCTTGATGATGAAGGATACCAAAATACTTTTAGTAGCGGGTAGTGGAAGCTTATCCGAAGATTCTTACCTGTTTCTCGTGGCAAGAAATATAGCAAAAACTTATATATCATGCATGCATCAGTTTCCAAAGATGTGGCACATGTGACTGAAGATGCAGAATCTATTAAGTGTGGCATCGACGATTGGGACACATGAGCAGGAAGGAATTGCATTGCTTGGTGAAGAATAACTTGTAGACAAATGTAAAGAGAGCCAAGTTGGAAAGATGCACATATTACTTGGCTGGGAAGCATGTGAGAGTAAGAGTCGTCCACCTTCGAGGAAGATGGAGGCACTAGAGCTAGTACACACATATGTTTGTGGTCCACTGAAAGTAAGCTCTCTTGGTAGCACACTTTGCTATGTCACATTCATTGATTATTTTTACCAAAAAATTTGAGTCTATACCTTGAAGAGGAAGGAGCAAGTTCTTGGAGTTTTCAAGGACTTTCGTATGTTGGTAGAGATACAGTCAGAAAAGTGTTGGGTTATTACATGACCTTTAATGGTAATGACTACAAAGATAATGACTATGAATAAGATGATTTCAATATCAAAACGTCTAATGAAATGCAGAGACGTTACATAATTTTTGGACAGTTATTGGGGGCATACATGTCATTGGAAGGTCCTATATATGAGTGTTCTTCATATGGTGAAAGAAACAAAAACAAGAACTCAAGTGAATCATGGGAGCCCCCAAAATACTTACCCTTTTTTGTTCTCCGAATGGTGTTTGATCTTTTAATCATTGGTATGCCTCCTCTCATAATCCGGATCACTTTTTTGAATAGTTGTGGCTGAATCTTCTTCTCGTACAAGAGGTCTGACGTCGCTTATGGTGTGCACATTTCTAACGTCGGTGACGATCCTCGAGCATCTTCGAATATGTAAGACATCATCGTCGAAGGTATTTTTCCTTGAAACGGTTTGTTAAGATATAACACCGTTTCGTTTACAATTCTTCTCCGCTACAGTTTTGTTGAAATCAAGATGACTTAATCCAGAAGTTTCCGTTTTTTCCGGTAAGTATTTAAACTTGCTCCATGAAAAGTTTTTAAATTATCAAGTGCATCGTAATCTGTGTGATTTTATTTAATCTTTACATAACTTTAGAACTTTCCTTCTTTTTAAACATCCGTTTACATTTTTTTACAATTATTCTTTATTAATTAGCAATTTATTCAAATTAATTTGCCATGATCTATCGACTAATCAAGTTCTTCCCTTAAAAAGCTTCTTCCTTATTTATCAAAGACTTTTTTTCTAAGTTCTTTAGATTATTGCTAATATACCCCGTGAGATATCAACACTCGAGGTACCACTCAGAAATCTCCAAACAGTTCTAGCATCTGTGGTTCGGGCGGGGATGACCTCAACCCAACGACTCACATAATCCACGGCCAACAGAATGTACTCAAATCCTTGACTCATAGGGAATGGACCCATGAAAACGATGCCCCATGCATCAAAAACTTCACAGAAGTGTGTGGGCTGCATCGGCATCATATCACGCTGTCCACAAGTGCCCATCCCCTGACAGTCAGTACACCTCTTGACGAACTCAACAGAGTCCTTGAAGATAGTAGGCCACCATAGGCCGGATTGGAATACTTTTTGTGCCGTTCTCCTCCCAGAGTGATGTCCTCCTGCCTCAAGCTTGTGGCAGTAAGTAAGGATGCTGTGATGCTCCTCCTGAGGAATGCACCGATGCCAGATACTATCCCCTCCCTCGTGGTAAAGGATGGGATCCTCCCAATGGTAAAACTTGGCCTTCGCGAGGAAGGTCTCAAGTTTCTGCCTGGGTCAATCTTGTGGAACTTTCTTGACGATAAGATAGTTCACAATATCGACATATCATGGGAGCGAGGCGATAACAAGGATCACCTCGTCTGGGAAGGTCTCACAAATAGGCTCAATCTGCTCAGAATCCTCAAGATACTCCAATCGGGAGAGATGATCCGCCACCACATTTTTGACTCCAGTCTTATCCTTAATCTCTATGTCAAACTCCTGGAGTAGAAGGATCCATCTGGTCAATCTAGCTTTGGCATTCTTCTTTGCCATGAGGTACCCGATGGCGGTATGATCAGTGTAAATGGTCACTCTAGATCCAATGATGTAAGATATGAACTTATTTAGGGCGAAGACTATGATAAGCACTCCCGCACCCTTAATTAATTAGGTCAAATTAATGTCCAAATTAATTGATATTGTTCGTTGCAGTCGGATAACGAGAGGGAATATCAAAAATCACTTTCAATTATATTCGAGTTAAATTCCAGCGGCAGTTTTTTTACTTGGTGAAGTCCAAGGTCGAACTCAGGGAGGCATCTGTCTCCTTAGGTAGATTCTAAGCAAATTTCCAATGTTCGATTTTCCGATGGAATATTTTTGGTCTTTTCGGTTTTTTATGCAAGACACATGCAAAATCATGCCAACTTACAAGTTAAATCAGAAATATGGTCAAATTAATTCCAAAAATTATGAAACTGACCAGATTATGAAATGGGATGAACTTAAGCTACCTTAATTTTTTTAGAATTTTCTGATGAACGGATAATAAAATATGCAGACTTTAGTGAAAATGACTAAACCAATTTTAATAATTACCAAACGATTATATTTCTCAGAAATAAAATTAATCCAAATAGTCTAAGCAAGAGCTATCCAAATCAACTTGAATTTCGTTAAAACACTTCACATTGATTAACTAAAAATCGATTAAGGTATTCACTAAATGATTTTCTAAGACAAACTATACGTGCAAATGAGATGGTTTTTGTATATGTTGTAGCACAGACTTATATCTACGAATGATGATTTTTCAGAGATTTTTCGATAAGCAGACAATGCGCAATAAATTAATCAATCAATATGGGCAAAATATTGCAATTTTCACCAAGTTAATTTCCATAAATATTCTGTAAATCAGAAAAATACAAATAAATGATAAAATGGTAGAACAAAAGTTATACTACACAATGCAATTTTCGGAATTAAAAATGGATGATAGAATGTTGACAAAATAAACGTGCAAATGCAGGGGTATGAATGCAATACAGAAAAATAAATATGAGCTCAAATGAAGTACATGGACTTACATGTAATTATTTAAAACTTGAACTTTGTTTGAGAACTTGCAAGGGGGTGCAAGTGTCCCCTTTGCAAATACCCACTTTAATGCTTCCTCTGCTTTGTTGCTTGAAACAGGGGAGGTGGAGCTATTCTTGGTGGAGGCAACCGACAAGGGAGGGCCTACTTGGAGGCGCACGTGCGGTGGTGGAGGCGCGCGAGAGGGCGGGGCGGTGGCGCGGCGAGGAGATGGCGGCGGCGGCCGGTGGAGCTTCAAGCTGAGGAGGGCAGCGGCCTGTTGGCGTGGAGGGTGGCTGGCGCGCGCGCATCTGAGGAGGGCGGCGCGAGGTCGGCGGTTGGCACGAGGCTTGTGCGCGGCCGGATTCCCACGCGCAGGTGGCGCGCGGATGGAGGAGGAGGTGCAGCTAGTTCACGTTGAGGACGGGATGGTGGCACATCAGGCACTCAAGGGCTGGGTCAGCTGGTCGCGTGAAGTTGCTGCTCACGTGTGGAGGTGGTGTGGCTTCGTACACGACCGTGGGGAGGTCGGTGGCGCACGGGGTGGTCGCGGCTGGGTGATGGCTCACGGTGCAGGTGGTGAAGTAGAAGAAGAGAGAAAGAATACATGAGAGGTGGAGAAGAAACAGGGGAGTTTCACCATCTCCCCTGTTCTTCATGCTTTTGTTTAGCAGGACGTAAATAAGTGATTAATCGGTTGATGAAAGTTCACGAAAAATTCAAGAGAAATCACCGTTGCGTTCGCAACGTGTGATTTATCCGTGAAAGTGCAAAAATATTTGTGATTTGGAGGATGAATGAATATGGATTGAAGAGAGAGAAGATGAAGGAGAAGGAGGAAGAAGCAGAGATGAAGAAGTTACCTGTAGATGGAATGGACGGATGCCTGGGGAAGAAGCTCTTGCTGGAGCTTCAGATCTTCGCTCGAAGCAGCGACTAGGTGCTGAGCTCGGGCAACTCGAGTGGGAGCTGCAACAAGGGGTGGGGAGCCCCTTGGATCTCGTCGGGAAAGGAATGGTCGTCGCTCTACCTGAGTCGATCTCTGCTGTCACCAGGAAGGCTAAGGGAGCTCTCGTCCTCTCACGATGATGGTGGATGGGTGTGAAGGAAGGAGGAGAGGGGAATATAAAGAGGAGGAGGAGGAGGCTGGAGAGGAGATGGAGAGAGTGGGAGAGATGGAGGAGTCGACGTTGCTTCTCCCTTAAGTTTGGGGAGAGTGAGGTGGAATGGGTAGAGGGGGAAGGAGAAGGTGCCACTTGGCGCGCTAGGATGCGGTCATGTGGCTTTATTTAATTAATTGCAATATCCATAGAGCTAACACGTGGCGGCTTCAGGAATTGCCACGTGTCGCTCCGAGAAAAATCCTCAACTAAATACAAAGAAAAATAAAAAAAGAAATAATAAAAAAGGTTAGATCAAAAAGTGATCAACACGAATATTGCTCGTCTCGACGAGATCTACAACTTTCGTGAAGGTCTGAAAATCAAATAAAATCATCTGTACAAAATTATATTTTTGGATGGTACCTTATATGTATAAAATACCACATTTTTCTTTTTTGCATTTTTTGTCGTTTTTCAATAAGAGAAAAATATAATAAAAATAGAGAAAATATGAAAAGAATATTTACAACTTAATCTATTTTTTGGATTCTTAATAATGAAGAAAATAAAATGAGAAAATACATGGGTAAAACGGTCATTATGTACAATGTACAAAAGGGGCCCAAAACCCAAGTTTTGCATACGAGCTCCGATTTTAGTGAAATTGATCTTGTTTCAAAGGTCTCTGAATGTATATTACTTTAAAAGTGAGTAGACCTAATGCGAAGGTCGTATGAGAGAGATATGTATATTTTAAGGCTCTTAGTTTCAAACTTGGATTGGGGTTTTATTGGTTAATTTCACAAGTTAGTATTTTTTGATATTTTTCTTTGATTAGTGTTAGTAATATATACACTATGAAGTTGGTTTTGTTGGATTTGGAGTTAGCATAAAATATATACAAATAAGGTATTTTATCTAATAGACACGTGAATATTTACAAGTGAAATTGGCTTCTTATTTTATGCAAATGTGAATGCTAAAATGCAAATGTTATCAATGCATGCATGAATTCTAATTATGCAATATAAGTAGAAATATGCCTCTAATTACTCGGGAACAAAGCTCTATTTTCAACTTTTAGAGTGATGAATCGTAGATTCATCAGACTATGGCTAGCATCTCCTTCTCTGTGACAGTATAGTTTCGTTGCGCGACATCCAATGTACGGCTAGCATAGTGAATGGCAAATGGGACTCCATCCCTCCTCTGTCCCAGCATGCCCCCCACGGCGAAATCGAAGGCGTCTGTCATGATCTCGAATGGGAGAGACCAATCAGGTGGCTGGAGAACAGGAGCCTCTACAACACCGCATTCGAGAGTTTCAAACGACGATAGACACTTATCATCTACAAGGAACTCGGTGTCTTTCGTCAGCAGATCAGTCAACGGTCGGGCAATCCTGTTGAAATCATGAATGAAGCGTCGGTGGAAACCGACGTGCCCTAGAAAAGACCGTAACTGCCGCAAGTTGGACAGTGGATCGAGTTTTCTAATGACATCCACCTTGGCCGATCAACCTCCATGCCCCTGTTGGAGATGATATGGCCAAGCACCGTCCCCTGAGTCACCATAAAGTGACTCTTCTCCCAAGACAATACAAGGTGAACCTCTATGCATCGCTGAAGGACTCGGTCTAAGCAGTCAAGATAAGAGTCGAATCCGTCGCCGTAGGCTGAGAAATCATCCATGAAGACCTCCAAGCACTCCCCCGCCATGTCCGAAAAGATGGACATCATGCATCTCTGGAATGTCGCCGGAGCGTTGCACAATCCAAATAGCATGCGTCTGAAAGCATATGTGCCGAAGGGACAGGTGAAGGTGGTCTTATCTTGTCCTCGGGCGCGATGGCCACCTGATTATAGCCGGAGTACCCATCCAAGAAATAGTAATGGCTCTTCCCTACCAGCCTCTCAATAATCCGATCAATAAAGGGCAGGGGGAAATAATCCTTCTTGGTGGCCTAGTTCAATTGTCTGTAGTCTACACAGACCGTCCAAGAAGTGGGTACCCGGGTAGCAATCTCCTCTCCAGGCTCGCTGACAACTGTAGTGATGCTCATCTTCTTGGGCACCACATGCAACGGATTAACCCACTTGGAGTCGAAGATGGAGTAGATAAAATCGACGCTCCACCATTTCGAGATCTCCTTCATGACAACCTCTGAGAGATTTGGGTTCAGCCGCCGCTGGAACTCATGCGACGGCTTTGCCTCATCCTCAAGATAGATATGGTGGGAGCACAGAGCCGGACTTATCCCATGGAGATTGGCTACACTCCATCCTATCGCCTTGCGGGTACATCTCATGCTCACCCGTAAGGAACGTATACTTCAGCGATGCTGGTAGCGGCTTCAGCTCTGGACAAATAGGTGCTGGCAAATCTGGCTTCTGAAGAATCCGAGTGAATGCTACCAAATCTGCATGGGAGAATGAGAACTCTCGCTCACAAACTTGATCTGGTGAAGGTTGCTCGACTGGTCTGTCTCTGCTCTGCTCAGAATCAACCTCCTCTCTAGCTGTAGGCTCAGTGGAAGTCAGACACGGTGTCAAATCATCAAACTCTACCCAATCAGTATCTGACTCCGAGGGATCTATATCATACTCACAAAACACTATCTCGTGGTCAAGAACTAGGTCTGCGGCCTGAAATGTATCCTGGACCAGGAATGCACTCTCCAAGCTCTCCTCTGCTGGCGTCTCTGCATCAGCGAACTCTAAAGGTAAGAGGATGGCCTATGCGACTGGATCTGCCCAAACTGCCTCGTCATCCGTAATCACAAAGTCACAGTCCTGGTGGATGTCTCGCCCTGCCTCTGTCATCTGCTCTGAATCTGTGATCGGCTCTGAGCAATCTGAATCTCTAGCTCTAGTCTCCTCGACCGTCTCTATTTGTATACTCTCGCCCTCGACACGAAAGTACACCTTCCCGCTATCATGGTCGGACACTGCCTTGGCTGTGGCCAAGAATGGGCGTCCTAAAATGATGGGGGTATCGGTCTTTGACTCAGGGATCTCCATGTCCAACACAACGAAGTCCACGGGGAATTTCAGGCCCTGAATCGTGACGACAACATCCTTCAGCAACCCCTTCAGCCTCTAGACAGATAGATCAGCAAACTGAAGGACCGTCCTGCTCTGTCGAAGAGTGCCCAACTCAAAGCGGTCGAGAAGAGCTGACGGAAGTAGGTTGATTGAAGAGCCGTTGTCTAATAGAGTTCGGTCGAACCTCTGCTCATGAATGTGGCATCTGACATACGGGGCTCCTGCATCTGGCCGCTTGGCTGGCAGACGGTTCTGTATCGCGAAACAAATGGCACGAGTAAGCACATGGATCTCAGAATGATGGTTCCTCCTCTTCCTCCTGACTGTGGTCCTATCTCTGAGTGATCTCTGGAATAGAGGGATGTGCTCCAAGGCCTCCTAAAGAGTCAGCTGTATATGGAATCGATTTATCATATGCTGGCTGAACTCTATCTGGTGATTCTTTTTTGGATTTTCGGTTTTCTTCCCCTTTGCCATGTGAAGTGCTCGTGGAAAGGGGATCACAGGGTCCTTCTCAGATGAAGGACTAGGAGAGGGCCTGTCATACTCATGAACAACAAAATCCACACAAACATCATCAATCAACACATGTGGATCCGAAAATAACATACCCTTTCCTTTATTTCCAGAAACGTCCTGAGATACATGTACAGATGGAAAGACAACATGACTAGCAGAAGTAGAAGTGGTGGCCTCAGTACCACCCTCGGCGTGTCGTCTCGCGACATCAGTACCGCGCTCTGGTTCAGCAACTACGGTGGCGTCAGTACCACCTCCTCCAACTGGTGAAACGACGACCTCAGTACCGTCGACTGGATCAACATCCATGATGGCGTCAGTACCACTGTCATCATCTCTCCGGCCTTAGTACCGCGCTCCTCCTCGCCTAGCGCACTGGAAGTGGCGTGGTGTCATCGCTCAGATTAGGCGCCGCATGCTGGCATCCTACCGCTCCTAGTGTGACAAAATCAGCATCAAACATGTATGAAGACAAATCACCAAAAGAATCAATAGGAGTGGTAATCTCTGTGAACTCTACCTGCTCAGGCTTCCTCTTAAGGTTGTTCGGATTCAGCTCAATCTGGGAAGGGATGGCGGCCTTCCCTCTCTCTATCTCTCGCATCTCCGGGCGGAACTCGTCCATCTCCCGTCTGAAAGTAGCCTGCTGCTCAGTCATGAGGCAGGCTAAGTCATCTAAGGCGGGGTTCTCATAGGCTGGCGCGTGAGAACCTGACGGGTGGCCTCTGGTGGTGAGGTTGCTACTGTGGCTGGTGCGGGTGAGAGGGATACTGTTGTGGATGATGCTGCTGCGGAGGAGGCTGATCACACCTCCAAGAATGTCCCTGCTGATAGGGATGAGGACCATACTGGGATGACTGTTGCTGCTACTGCTGTACTGAGGGCTGGGGCTGCTGGTGCTGCTCTCGCTGATGGCCGTACTAGCCATCCTGAACTGGAGGCTGCTGCTGGGAACTGGCACCTCCGACTGACCAACGGAATCCGAGATGGTCTCATCGGATATCGGGCTGGGGTCGGTCGAACCAAATCCCGTTGACATCCATCAACGACTCCGGCTCGTAAGGGGGTGGCAGGAGTACTGTCACGGGCTGATCCGACTGGTAGACCACCATCTGAGTGTCTGGGGATGGTGGTATCTGGTAGTACGGCTGCGGCTGCTGGTACGACTCCTCCTATACAAGGTGAACCTGTCTAGGATAGGTGGAGCGCTGGGACGAGCTGTCGTTGCTGCTCGGATCTCCTCATGACTGAAGACGGGGCTGAGAAGCCGTCTGTGCCTCCTTGAGACACATGACATGTGTCTTCAGATCACTCAGCAACTGTGCCATCTGCTCCATCTGAGATATGCTCTGGCACTGCTTCTTCTCGATCAGCTCCATCCCGTTCAGCTTCTCGCCGATGATGCCCATGTCGGCAGCTGTGGACTCGGCCTATGCGGCTGCTGCTGACGAAGTGGATGGACCGACGTCGACCCGTGCTATCCTCTGAAACTGCACGGTCTGTGGCTGAGGGCGTCCCTGAGTGTAGAGTCAGGTCTGGGACATCACTGTATAGTTCTCGGCCATCTCCTCGTAGATGGCCCAGACCTGATCCTCATCCTTGGCTAATTAGGAACCGCCACAAGAAGCGTTCACCAAGCCCTGCAGCTCTGGTGTCAACCCGCAGAAGAAGCTCTGAAGTAGGTTCGGCTTTGTGATGTCGTGGTGCGGGCATCTGTCAGTCAGCTCTCTGAACCTCTCCCATGCCTCATGGAACTGCTCGTTGGGGAGCATGAAGAAGTTGCTAATCTAGACCCTCGCTGCATTCGTCCACCCGAGTGGATAGTACTTGTTCAAGTACTCGGTGCGGAGCTGCTCCTAGGTGTAAACAAACTTTCCCAAATGATTCAGCCAGGTGGCTGCTTTATCTGCCAGTGAAAAGGGGAAGGCGATCATCCGGATGGTGTCCTCGTCCACCTGTCGATCGTGGACAGTGCTGCAGATCATCAGAAACTCCTGAAGATGAAGATGGGGCTCCTCAATGGCGAGCCCGTGGAAGCGGGGAAGAAGCTGAAGTGTGTTCGGGGGGATTTTGAAGTCCCCCACGATTGCAGGAAGTACCACCCAGCTGTGTGTCTGAGTCGATCCGGGGTTGTGCAACTCCCGCATCGGTCTCGGCTGCTCTGCTGCTGCTGGCTGATCAGGGTCTCTCCGTCCCTCGTCTCATGGCTGATCTCTCTGCTCTCGAAGCCTCTCCATCTCTCTCCTCATCTCCACCATGAAAGCCCCCTGGTCCTGTATCCGTCTCTGCATCGTCTCGAGGGAGGCTAGCATGATGGTGTTGATCGCACCCTAGTCCAAAACATAAGTGGTCGTTGATGAATACCCATTCATCACTCTTTATTCTTTTATTTTAGCTACAAAACCCATGCAAAACACATGTATATTCTTGTAAATATCAATAATTGTTAAATAGCATGCATTGTGTAAATATGCATTTTTAGCATGTTTTTGTGCATAAATAAAAGAATAAAGAAATAAAAGAAAAAGAGGGAGATATTTAGAATAAATATTGAGCGAGCTAATCCCAAGGGAGGGCTCAGCATGGGCGTGACCGCAAAAAGAACCAAGTAGAGGGAGATAGGGCAACTCATGTATTTGTACATATTAAATATTTTCCTCTAAATAAAATAAAAAGTCATTTGTGTAAATATGTATATATTTGTAAATATTAAATTAAAATAAAAATGAGAAAACCAAAACAAAATTAAAAACAAATAAAAATACCCTTCACCATTGTACATAAGCCATGTACATAGAATCGCTTATGTATTTATTTCCCCTTGTAAATAAATCAATAAAATTCCATAAAAATATGTATATATTCCCTTATTACATAATGTATATAAATAAAGTAAAAATCACAAAAAATAAAATAAAAATAAAAATCAAAGCCACCTTGTATATATACCACATATGTATATAAATAAAACTATTTATTTCACCCATGTACATAATTAATAAAAATAAAATAAAAATACCATATTATTCTAAATTTTATCGTATAAATAAAATATAAAATTGGAATAATTTGAATAAAAATAAATAATTAAAAGTCAAAAATCAGAAATACATATGTATATACATGTATATAATAATACTATTATGTAAATACCTTATTTTTATTTCAAAAAAATTAAAAAAATCACAAAAAAATAGTTTAAAATTAAAGAAACATTTTTCATGTTTTGAGTTTTGCAAAATTTGGCCATTTACTCTTTATTATTCAATTTCCAATTATTTAATACGTGGCCGCACCCTATTGGTCCACGGGGGATGTTGACCCCCGGTCAACTCCCCCCCTTGGACCACCAGCCCGCGGATCTTGTCACCCGACCCGATTTCTCCGATTTTTCACCACTCGATCCGATCGCCAAATCCGCAAACCCCGAGTCCTAATCCTTCATTGATCTTCCCTTATCCACGTCCAGGGTGGGTTCTCGGGGTCCGAGCTCCGATAAGCTCGCCCGACCATCATCTTCTCGGACCCTAAGGAGTATTTAGCTCCTGCTCCGCCACACATTTCACTCCATATTTGGCTCCGCCTTTCCATCCCAGGATCTCCACTACCTTTGCCTGAGTGACATCTAGCTGCGGGTGGTGTCGTAGTGAGGAGGAGGTGTCCCACGCACTAATCCGGCCGCTTATCGCCGTTGTGCGCCGCCCAGGAGCAGCGCTCGAGCCTCGGGAATCGACGTCCCTTGAGGTAAGGATCAGGAGCTCCAGATGTCTTCCACAGTTGACCTCAACCATCTGGTGAGCTTGATTCTTTATATCTTTTGCTAATTTCCAGTTACACCCAATTTCGTCCATCGCCGTCGACCATCGATTCCGATCATCCCGTTCACCCATTTCGTCGATTGACCCTACCATCATCTCCGCCCTTCTGCCCTGCACGTTCTTCGCCCCTCCATCCAACCCAATTCGCCCCAGAACTGGGAGGCGATCTCCCTCGCCGTCGCATCGCCGGAGATCCTCCGCCCCGACGCATCGTTCACCCATTTCGCCCCTAACCGGGTCGAGGCATTTTGCCCTCGACCCAGGAGCTTGTTGCGATACTTTTCAGGTCACGCCAGGCCCATCTGAGAGCCTAAGCATCGTTGATCATCCACGTGGTGAGCCCCCCACTGTCCGATCAGAGCCGAGGTTCCTTCGTTGGTGCGCCGCCCCCTGCAGCCGGTTGATACACCACGTGGCGCGCCTCCAGCCCCTCGTTTAATAAAAGGGTAATTTACCCTTAGACCCTCTCTCTTTTAGTCTTTATTATTCAGTCCTGTAAATATTTTCCGCAGTTCATTTTATTTTGAAACACTTGCACGTAGGACCCTGTTGTTTATTTTAATTGCATTTCTACCCCTGTATGTGTTGGACACGTGCATCGTCACGTGATGTTTTGGTGATTTTGCAATATATGGGCCTGTAGTTCTTACGTATTACTGATTGAAATATATGTTTAGATATTTGCACTTATGCCCCTGTGAATGGTTTATTTCGACACGTGTTGATTTTATTGGGTATTTTACAACTTAGCCCCTAGACTTTTAGCACCTGTTGCTAATAAGTCCGGGATTTAAGTTTTCTTGCAATTGGGTCCCTCAGAGCCCAGAACACGTGCCTGGCGCGTGGGAATCTAGTATTTTTGCACGAGGACCCCCTGAACTTCTGTGTTTGTTACGTTTTGGCCCCCAGAAGATATTTTTATTACAAATAGGCCCCTATACACTGTGGGCTCTTGTTTGTTTTAAATAAAATATCAAATTTCATCCAAATTGAGTGAAAATTGGACACGTGGCTCCTGCCACTGTGTAGAATTTTCACCAAGTTTTGGGAAAAATTTTCAGCCCTTTTTTTTATATTTAAAAATTCAAAAACATCCATTTTTCTGCCTGTCCAGATTGAAAATTCATAAAAATATTAAACCTTTTCAAAAATTACAAAAAATCAAGTTTTGTGTGTTTTAGTGTCCTTGATTTTCTGCGCATTTTTTGCCGTTTTTGGATATATAAAAATCCTAAAAATTAAAAACCCCTTAAAATTTATAAAAATTCTAAAAAATCATAGGAAATTCCAAAAAAACTCTTCTCCAGAATTTTGATTATTGTTTTTATTTTTCCAGAAAAATACCTCCACGACTTGAAAAGACCATTTGATATTTTTAAATGGTCTTTGAATCCTGATTGGACAGTTTTTCATTGTTTCTGTTTTATTTGTTTTTTAGAAAATTCTATAAAAATCATAAAATTCTCAAAAATTAACCAAAAACAGTAAAAAAATATATAAAACATAAAAATATTTTTGTTGGAATTTTTGGATTAATTTTGGGTGTTTAAATAATTACTTGAAGTTGCTTGTTTATATTGTTTTCTTATTTTCTTTATCATTAAAAATTCCAAAAAAATCTTAAAATATTATAAACCACCAAAAAAATGTTTGTTTATATTTTCTTAATTTGTTGACTTCTTCGTAGGCCGCAAGGCCAACTCGTGCTCCCGGAGTCCGACCCGGGGTGTTATACCAGGCTAATCTCATAGCCAGGACCACTATTTGTATTGATTTTTATCTCTGTTTGGTGGTATGTCCTTCATTTTTCTTGTTGATCTGATTGATTTCCGAGACTCGGGTCGCAACGAACCTAGCTCTATTTCCTTTACCTGAGTCTTGGTCATTTTTAGAGTCATCAGAATGGCACCGTTGCCGAGGAGCACGACTTAGTAATCACATTTTTTCCACGACTCTCTTTTTCACGGTTTTCTGTATAGATTTTTGTATATATTTTTCTGTCTTGTTTATATAATAATCTGGTCTGATCACATTGTCTGTTTGTTGTCTTGCGAGGGCCCGATGACCGAGGCGGCTTTCTTCGGAAGTCGAGCAACCGCGGGAGTCGGAGGCGGCTCTCTTCTCTACAAAGCCACATGAGGACGCGAGGAGCGAGCAGGAGTGCTGGAGCCGCAGAATAGCCGTGAATTAGATTAGCCATAGATTAGTTTAGGTTTTATTTCCAGTCAGATTATTTGAATTGTAGTAATAATACAGGGACAGGACACTCAGCTTACACTTAGACTCTCAGGGTCTGTTTCGCCAAGCACCAGTGTGCTTGGGGGACCCCTCGATTTTTCGCGGCTTTTATCACGGCTTCTACCGTTTATTTCCTGCATTTCTGATTCTTGTGGTTTTTAGCCCCAAGATTTAGGATTTTTGCTTGACTGTGACGTAAATAAGTAGGTCCACACACCTTAATAATTTTGCCTGTACCTATAAATCGATTAATTGGACCAATAATAAAAATCTAATAAAATAGTCGATCCACTACCTTCGAGCCTACGTGTCGCGAGCCCACCCTGTCAAGCGCTACTCCTGAACTCGATTTGTCGAGAAGAGGAGGGGTGAGCCTAGACCGGACTCTTGGATTGGAGGTTGGTGGTCGACTAGCCGTTCTTTCGAGTAGAAATGCTTGCTTAGGGCTCGGATTTCTGCCTGCATCATTTAGGTAGTTTTATTTTAGTCTTTAAATTCTGCGAGGATCATTTTGTATGTAGACTGCTGGAGTCAGGTACGCATTTCTTACTTTGCATGCATCATTGATTTTTGCGCATCGGCTTTTTCGTCTTCTCCCCCTGTTTTGGATTTAAATAACAAGGAGAACCAAAAAATTCGTTAGACGATTTGTTTGATTATTTGAAAAATACCTAAAAATTTGAACCATAAAATTGGGACTGGTTAACTCTACTTGATCGTAAAAGACATTCACCCTAAAAATCTATCTTGGGGAGAGCAACCCCCTCCTTGTCTGGTTTGCTTACGCGAGAGAGTGACCCACACACTAGGCTAGAGCCATATCCGAGCCCCGATCAGACTACCAGCCTTTTATACGGACAGTCTGGTTGGCAGATTGGATTCCTAACAGGTCACGTTAATCGCTCTGCTATCCTGAGTTGATCACCTAATAAAATTGACAAGATAATTGACCGAACTCTTATGGTCTTCAGCTCGTTTTGAGTAGGTGAATACGGGGTTTGCTTGCTGATTATATTTGATTACCAAATCCCATACGCCCGACTCGCCAGATCACAATGATGGGCAGGAGGTCTCTTAGGCAGCCTCTGGCTGCACCGCTTTTCAGCACTCCAGCCCACTCATCTAGGTCGGTTCGTGAGAGCTCAGACCTGCTCTCCAAACCCGAGTTCGACTCCGTCCTGTTCCCCCTCGACCGCCCTTCTACCATTCCTGAGATGTCAATGCCAGATGAGAGACTTCAGTCAGATGATTTATCGGCACCTGAGTTTGGCTCTTTTGCCTTTGCAGAAACCATGGTCGGCAGCAGCCAGGATCGCACCGGAGGTCCCCGAGGAGAGCAGAATTTTGTCCTGGACCAGGGTACGATCAACTCCACCCTGATCGCCTCCCTTGACTTAGTTCAGCAGCAGTTGAGGGATCAGGGAGCATTCATGATCGAGATGCGGAGAGAGATGGAGCAGATGAGAGCCAACCGCGAGCATCGCGGCCCTGATGATGGACCGAGGATACCCGATGGTGCGGCAGCAGCCGCAGCAACCGCAGCCGTAGCCGCAGCAATAGCAGGACCTCCGAGACCGATGCGGGAGTTGCACAACCCCGGATCGACTTTGACGCACCGTTGGGTGGTACTTCCAGCGATCGTGGGGGACTTCAAGTTCCCCCCGAACACCTTGCAGCTTCTACCCCGGTTCCGTGGGTTGGCTACTGAGGAGCCCCATCTCCACCTTCAGGAGTTTAAGTTGATCTGCAGCACAGTCTATGACAGACAGGTGGACCAGGATACCATCCGCATGATTACCTTCCCCTTCTCACTAGCAGACAGAGCAACCACCTGGCTGAAGCATCTGGGGAAGTTTGTCTACACCTGGGAGCAGCTCCGCACCGAGTACTTGAACAAGTACTACCCACTCGGGCGGACGAATGCTGCGAGGACCCTGATCAGCAACTTCTCCATGCTCCCCAACGAGCAGTTTCACAAGGCATGGGAGAGGTTCATAGAGTTGACAGATAGATGCCCGCACCATGACATCTCGAAGCCGAACCTAGTTCAAAGCTTCTTCAGCGGGCTGACACCATAGCTACAGGGCCTGGTGAATGCTTCTTGTGGAGGGTCCTATTTCGCCAAGGATTACGATCAGGTCTGGGCCATCTACAAGGAGATGACCGAGAACTATATGGTGATGTCCCAAACTCGATCTACACACAGGGACGACCCCAGCCACAGACCGTGCAGTACCAGAGGATAGCACGGGTTGACGCCGGTCCATCCACTTCGTCAACGACAGTAGCACAGGCCGAGTCCACAGCCGCTGACATGGGCATCATCAGCGAGAAGCTGGACCAGATGGAGATTATCGAGAAGAAGCAGTGCCAGGGCATCACGCAGATGGAGCAGATGGCACAGACTCTGAGTGACCTGAAGACACATCTCATGTGTCTCCATGAGGCACAAACGACTTCCCAGCCCCGTCTTCAGGCACGAGGCGATTCGAGTAGCTCCGACAGCTCGTCCCATTGCTCCAGCCACCAGCAGCCTAGACAGGTCTATCTTGTACAGGCGGAGCCGTACCAGCAGCCGCATCCCACTTACCAGGCACCACCATCCCCAGACACTCAGATGGTGGTTTACCGACTGGATCAGCCTCTGGCAGTACTCCCGCCAGCCCCTTACGAGTCAGAGCCATTGATGGACGTCAATGGGATTTGGTACGACCGACCCCAGCCCGGTATCCGACGAGACCATCCCGGATACCGTTGGTCGGCCGGAGGTTCTAGCTCCCAGCAGCAGCCGTCGGGACAGGGTGGTCAGTACGACTATCAGAGAGATCACCAGCAGCAGCCCCCAGTGTACCACCAGCAGCAGCAGTTACATGAGTATGGTCCTCGTCCCCATCAACAAGGACAGTCTTGGAGGCGAGAGCAGCCTCAGCAGCAGCAATATCATCCCCAGATATACCCCTCTCAGCAGCAGCACCCGCAGCAGCAGCAGCAACCTCACTACCAGCGAGGCTACCCGTCAGGTTCTCATGGGCCACCCTATGAGAACCCCACCTTAGATGATATAGCCCACCTCCTTACCGATCAGCAGGCTACGTTAAGACGGGAAATGGATGAGTTCCGCCAGGAGATGCAGGACATTGTGAGAGGGAAGGCCACCATCCCTGCCCAGATAGAGCCCAATCCGAACAACCTGAAGAGGAAATCTGAGCTGGTAGATTTACAGAGTATGCCACTCCTAGTGATACATTTGGTGATTTGTCTGCATATCTGTTTGATACTAATTTTGTCACACTTAGGAGCGGTAGGACGCCAGCAGGCGGTGCTTCGTCTGAGCGACATTCCCATGCCACTTCAGGAGTGCCATGCGAGGAGGAGAGTGGTACTGATGCCGCTAGAGATGATGACGGTGGTACTAATGCCACCATGGATGCTGATCCTACAGACGGTACTGAGGCCGTCACTTCACCAGCCAGAGGAGGTGGTACTGAGGCCACCATTGTTGCCGAGCCAGAGCGCCGTACTGATGCTGCAAGACATGCCGAGGGTGGTGCTGATGCCACCATTTTTACTTCTGAGAGTCTTGTAGTCTTTTCGTCTGTTCTTGTATCTCAGGACTTACCTGGCAATAAAGGAAAGGGTTTATTTTATTCTGATCCACCTGTGGTACATGATGATGTATGTGTCTGCTGTGCTTGAGCAGCCCAGACCCTCTCCTAGTCATTCATCTGAGAAGGACCCTGTGATCCCCTTCCCTAGAGCACTCCACATGGGAAAGGGGAAGAAAATAGAATATCCAAAAAAGAGACAACAGGAAGAGTTCAGCCAGCAGATGATCAACAGATTTCACATTCAGCTGACTCTTCAGGAGGCCTTGCAGCACATCCCTCTACTCCAGAGATCGCTTAGAGACAGGACTACGATTAGGAGGAAGAGGAGGAACCACCAGTCAGAGATCCATGTGCTGACCAGAGCCACGTGTTTCGCAATTCAGAACCGTCTGCCGGCCAAGAGGCCAAATTCAGGAGCCCCATATGTCAGATGCCATATCAGAGAGCATTAGGTTCGACCGCACTCTATTAGATAGCGGTTCTTCAATCAACTTACTTCCGGCATCCCTTCTCGACTGCTTCGAGTTGGGCACTCTACGACAGAGCAGGACAGTCCTTCAGTTTGCTGATCGATCTGTCAAGAGGCTGAAGGAATTGCTGAAGGACGTTGTCGTCACGATTCAGGGCCTGCAATTCCCCGTGGACTTCGTTGTGTTGGACATGGATATACCTGAGTCGGTGACCGATACCCCCATCATTCTAGGTCGTTCGTTCTTGGCCACAGCCAAGGTAGTAACCGACCATGATAGCGGGAAGGTATACTTTCGCGTCGAGGGCGAGAGTGTACAAATAGAGACAGTCGAGGACATTAGAGCCAGAGATTCAGCATGCTTAGAGCCAAGCACAGATTCAGGGCAGATGATAGATGCAGGGCCAGACATCCACTAGGACTACGATTTTGTGATCACAGATGACGAGGCAGTATGGGCAGATCCAGATGTACAGGCCATCCTCTCACTTTCAGATACCGTTGATGCAGAGACGCCAGCAGAGGAGAGCTTGGAGAGCGCATTCCTAGTCCAGGATACTTTTCAGTCAGCAGATTCAGTTCTCGACCGCGAGACAGAGTTGTTTGATGATGATGATATAGATCCCTCGGAGTCAGATTTTGAATGGGCAGAGTTTGATGAGTATATACTAGATCTGACTTCTACTGAGCCTGTAGCTAGGGAGGAGGTTGATGCCAAGCAGAGCAGAGACAATCCAGATGAGCAGCCTTCCCCATACCCAGTTTGTGAGAGAGAGTTCTCATTTTCCCGAGCAGATTTGGCAGCATACACTCGGATTCTTCAGAAGCCAGATTTGCCAGCACCAGTTTATTTAGAGCTGAAGCCACTACCTGCATCGTTGAAGTATAGGTTCCTTGCGGGTGAACATGGGATGTACCCATTCATTATCTCCGCTGATTTGACTGGAGAGCAAGAATCCCGTCTGATGGGGGTTCTTGAAAAGAACCGTAAGGCGATAGGATGGAGTGTAGCAGATCTCCAGGGGATCAGTCCGGCTCTGTGCTCTCACCACATCTATCTCGAGGATGAGGCAAAGCCGTCGCGTGAGTTCCAGCGGTGGCTGAACCCGAATCTGAGAGAGGTTGTCATGAAGGAGATCTCGAAGTGGTGGAGTGCCGATTTTATCTAACCCATCTCCGACTCCAAGTGGGTCAGTTCGTTACATGTGGTGCCCAAGAAGACGGGCATCACTACAGTAGTTACGGAGTCTGGAGAGGAGATTTCTACCCGGGTACCCACTTCTTGGCAGGTCTGCGTGGATTACAGACGACTCAATCAGGCCACCAAGAAGGATCATTTTCCCCTGCCCTTTATAGATCAGATCATTGAGAGACTGGAAGGGAAGAGCCATTACTATTTCTTGGATGGGTACTCTGGCTACAATCAGGTGGCCATTGCGCCAAAGGACCAGGACAAGACTAGCTTCACCTGTCCCTTTGGGACATACGCCTTCAAACGCATGCCATTTGGGCTATGCTACGCCCCTGCGACTTTTCAGAGATGCATGCTGTCTATCTTTTCGGACATGGTGTGGGAGTGCTTGGAGGTCTTCATGGATGATTTCTAGGTCTACGACGACGGATTCGACTCCTGTCTTGACTGCCTAGACCGAGTCCTTCAGCGATGCATTGAGGTTCGCCTGGTATTATCTGGGGAGAAGAGTCACTTCATGGTGACTCAAGGGACGGTGCTTGGCCACATCATCTCCAACAGGGGCATGGAGGTTGATCCGGCCAAGGTGGATGTCATTAGCAAACTCAATCCACCGTACAACTTGCGGCAGCTACGGTCTTTTCTGGGGCACGTTGGTTTCTACCGATGATTCATTCGTGATTTCAGTAGGGTTTCCCGACCATTGACTGATCTGTTGACGAAAGACACTGAGTTCCTTGTCGATGATAAGTGTCTATCGTCATTTGAGACTCTCAAGATATGTGTGATAGAGGCTCTTGTCCTTCAGCCACCTGATTGGTCTCTCCCATTCGAGATCATGACGGATGCCTCCGATTTTGCCGTGGGGGCCGTGCTAGGACAGAGGAGTGATGGAGTCCCATTTGCTATTCACTACGCTAGCTGTACATTGGATGCCACGCAGCGGAACTACACAGTCACTGAGAAGGAGATGCTAGTCGTAGTTTTTGCCCTTGATAAGTTCAGATCGTACATTATCGGATCTAGAGTGACCATCTTTACTGATCATACCGCCATTAGGTACCTCATGGCAAAGAAGGATGCCAAAGCTAGATTGACCAGATGGATCCTTCTACTCCAGGAGTTTGATATAGAGATTAAGGATAAGCCTGGAGTCAAGAATGTGGTGGCGGATCATCTCTCCCGATTGGAATATCTTGAGGATTCTGAGCAGATTGACCCTATTTGTGAGACCTTCCCGGATGAGGCGATCCTTGCTATCGCCTCACTCCCATGGTATGCCGATATTGTGAACTATCTTGTCGCCAAGAAAGTTCCACAAGATTGGCCCAGGTAGAAACTTGAGACCTTCCTCGCGAAGGACAAGTTTTACCATTGGGAGGATCCCATCCTTTACCATGAGGGAGGGGATAGTATCTGGTGTAGGTGCATTCCTCAGGAAGAGCACCATAGCGTCCTTACTTACTGCCACAAGCTGGAGGCAGGAGGACATCACTCAGGGAGGAGAACGACACATAAAGTGCTCCAATCCGGCCTATGGTGGCCTACTCTCTTCAAGGACTCTGATGAGTTCGTAAAGAGATGTACTGACTGTCAGAGGATGGGCACTTGTGGACATCGTGATATGATGTCGATGCAGTCCATACACTTCTGTGAGGTTTTTGACGCATGGGGCATTGATTTCATGGGTCCATTCCCTAAGAGTCAGGGATTTGAGTACATTCTATTGGCCGTGGATTATGTGAGTCGTTGGGTTGAGGCCATCCCCGCCCGAACCGCAGATGCTAGGACTGTTTGCCGATTTTTGAGGAAGAATATCATTTCACGGTTCGGGGTGCCTAGAGTGTTGATATCAGACGGGGGTCTCATTTCGTCAACGACAAGGTAAAGGCCCTTGCTAGCGAGTTCAGCATAGACCATCGAGTTGCCACTCCATACCACCCTCAGACGAATGGTCTTGCTGAAGTGTCGAACAGGGAGATCAAGACTATATTGCAGAAAGTCGTCTGCGCTGACCGAAAGGATTGGTCACAGCTTTTGGACTCGGTCTTATGGGCATATCAGACGTCTTTCAAGACTCCTTTGGGTACATCTCCCTTTCGCCTCGTTTATGGCAAACCGTGCCATTTACCTGTTGAGCTGAGACATAGGTCACTTTGGGCAGTCACTGATATACTTTTGGATCTAGATAGTGTAGGAGACCAGATGAGGGCAGAGTTAGCAGCCCTGGAGGAGCTTCGTGATACCGCCTTTTCAAACAACCTACATTATAAGGAGAGAGTGAAGGAGTGGCATGATTCTCATATCAACCACAAGCAGTTTGAGCCAGGACAGAGAGTATGGCTGTTTGATGCTAGGCTTAGATTATTTCCAGGGAAGCTACAGAGCAAATGGAAGGGACCGTATTTAGTGAGAAAGGTACACGACAATGGGAGTATTGACATATCTGAGTTGTCTTCTGAGAGTACCTTTCGTGTGAATGGCCAGCGGCTCAAGCCATATCTAGATCATGAGTCGCGGGTAGTTGATGTTGCCCCTATTCACTTTGCGTGAGATATGGTCTCTTGACTCACATCTATTGCATCTCACGCCTGATTATCACTGTTCTTCCGACCTGTATAGATCCAGTTGTCCATATCACACTATTCTTTAGTCCCACATCCCTTTTCTCATCTTATGATTATGCTATACTTAGGGTGTACTTTACCCTAAGTATAGGGGGGATGTAGGACCCTCGGGTATTCTATTGTTTCGATCTACCCCTATTTTGATGCCTATACTTAGGGATATTTCACCCTAAGTATAGGGGGGTAGACTCTATACATCCTTCACTCGGATTTCCCTTCATGTACAGCTTGCTATACTTAGGATTACTTGATCCTAAGTATAGGGGGAAACACCGAGTCCTATTCATTCTATTCTTTGATTCGTCTTCGTATATAGACATTCCTTTTCACTTCCCTATTCTAAGCACAAGTTATGTCTTCTTTATCGCTCTTGATCACTCTGAGGACATCGTTCGAGCTAAGTATAGGGGGGTGTGTATATATTTCATATATACTTTAGCCATAACTCGTAATTTGTGTGAGTGTGTTAATAAATAAAAATGGCTAAAAACCCATAAAAATTAAAAATGTTCCCTTTTATTTAAAATTCATCTTGCACATACCTATTTATTTATCAAATTATTTTTGTACAAATGATTGTAAAATGATTTGTGTAAAGGATTTGTAAATATTTTCATATCAAAATCTATGTACATAGTACAAAATTTTTGTAAAATATTTTGAAAACAAAAAGTTTGCAAAAACCTTGTGTAAATGTTTGTAAATATTTTGCAAAACTTCGCATTCATGCATACATCCATGTTTTCAAATATTTTTCAAAAATTTTGCACGATTGTAAATATTTGTAAATAACATCATTGTAAATATTTGTATAGTTTTTCCTGGATTATATTTGACATTTAAACTAGCCTGGAATTAAATTGGAAAATGGAGCTTGATTAATATCTTAATTTACCTAATTCTAAGAGGAACCTTATAGGGCTTAGGGTTAAGGCTTTTCAGGCCCATGGTGACTTAATTCTTTGAGTCCACTAGGCTATGAGCATATGTCATCTTGATGATCCTAAGTAGAGCACTTAACAACACACGCATGACTCTCAGAGATAATGGCTTTACTTGCACTAGCACTTTACATATAGCTCTCCACGGATGAGGTGGTGAGGAGGCAATTTCCTTTATCTTGGGGTTGCATATGAGGGTAGTACTTCTAGGCAGAACCTCTCTTCTTCTTCTAGTGAAGGAAGTGCACCTAAACTTGGTTTGGTGGTTATGAAGTCTAAAGACAGAAGTTGTGGGTTGCAATAAAGCTTCAAAAGAGGGATAGTCTACTGGATCAAGAGGAAAAACTCCTTGTATATATGCTGCACCATGTAGATATGTTGTACAGATGCACAAAAATGTGCAAAAATAAAAGAACTCCAAAAAAGTGGTGGGTTGGATTGAAAATTTAACAATCCCACCGGAGTGTATATAGTCAAATAAAGCAAAAGCTTATGGTATACATGTTCCATCTCATGAAGCTTGCAGCGGGAGACTCAGCTACACTGGTTAGAGCTCCCAAGGGTACATGTCTACAGTGGTCATGGTCCATTCTCTTCTTCCCCCTCTTCTTGAGCCGGTTGCACTTGAACGTAGAAGGGAATACCCCGCTTCTCGAGGAAAGAGTTGCTAGACCGAGGCATTAGAGTTACCAGGTTGAGGGAGGTTGTTTCTTTGTTACTTCTGAGGTGGGGAGCTACATATTACTTACACTGTACAAGGAAAGATTCATGGTCATTAGAGTTTGTGTATGTAGACTTGTTCTGATCTGGTTTATTGAGGAGTCTTGCCCATAGATTGGTGGAACTTAGAGGCTGTTAGGTTTTAAGCTTAAGTCCAAATAAGGTTCCGACACATTAATAATCCAAAGATCTGGTCGAGCTCCATACTTCAATTTAATGAAGGAAAGTTTAATAATCAGCATTGATCCATGCATTTTCTCCTCTTTTTCATTTTCTTTCTCTTTTTCACTTCTTTTTCAAATAAGTGTTTGCTAAGGGACTAGCAAAGTTAAGTATAGGGGGGTGATTAAAACCCATTCATCACTCTTTATTCTTTTATTTTAGCTACGAAACCCATGCAAAATACATTTATATTCCTGTAAATATCAATAATTGTTAAATAGCATGCATTGTGTAAATATGCATTTTTAGCATGTTTTTGTGCATAAATAAAAGAATAAAGAAATAAAATAAAAAGAGGGAGATATTTAAAATAAATATTGAGTGACCTAATCCCAAGGGAGGGTTCAGCATGGGCCTGACCGCAAAAAGAACCAAGTAGAGGGAGATATGGCAATTCATGTATTTGTACATATACATGTAAATAAATAAATATTTTCCTCTAAATAAAATAAAAAGGCATTTGTGTAAATATGTATATTTTTGTAAATATTAAATTAAAATAAAAATGAGAAAAACACAACAAAATTAAAAACAAATAAAAATACCCTTTACCATTGTATATAAGCCATGTACATAGAATCACTTATGTATTTATTTCACCTTGTAAATAAATCAATAAAATTCCATAAAAATATGTATATATTCCCTTATTCCATAATGTATATAAATAAAGTAGAAATCACAAAAATAAAATAAAAAGAAATAAAAATAAAAATCAAAGCCACCTTGTATATATACCACATATGTATATAAATAAAACTATTTATTTCACCCATGTACATAATAAATAAAAATAAAATAAAAATACCATATTATTCCAAATTTTATCCTATAAATAAATAAAATATAAAATTGGAATAATTTGTATAAAAATAAATAATTAAAAGTCAAAAATAAAAAATACATATGTATATACATGTATATAATAATACTATTTTGTAAATACCTTATTTTTCTTTCAAAAAAAATAAATAAAAATCATAAAAAATAGTTTAAAATAAAATAAACAATTTTCATGTTTTGAGTTTTGCAAAATTCGGCCATTTACTCTTTATTATTCAATTTCCAATTATTTAATACGTGGCCGCACCCGATTGGTCCACGGGGGATGTTGACCCCCGGTCAACTCCCCCCCTGGACCACCAGCCCGCAGATCTTGTCGCCCGACCCGATTTCTCCGATTTGTCGCCACTCGATCCGATCGCCAAATCCGCAAACCCCGGGTCCTAATCCTTCATTGATCTTCCCTTATCCACGCCCGGGGTGGGTTCTCGGGGTTCGAGCTCCGATAAGCTCGCTCGACCATCATCTTCTCGGACCTCTAGGAGTATTTAGCTCCTACTTCGCCGCGCATTTCACTCCATCTTTGGCTCCGCCTTTCCATCCCAGGATCTCCACTACCTTCGCATGAGTAACAGCTAGCCGCGGGTGGTGTCGTAGTGAGGAGGAGGTGTCCCAACCACTGATCCGGTCGCTTATTGCCACCTTGCGCCGCCCAGGAGCAACGCTCGAGCCTCGGGAATCGACGTCCCTTGAGGCAAGGACCAGGAGCTCCAGGAGTTCTTCCACAGTCGACCTCAGCCATCTGGTGAGCTTGATTCTTTATATCTTTCGCTAATTTACAGTTACGCCCAATTTCGTCCATCGCCGTCGACCATCGATTACGATCATCCCGTTCACCCATTTCGTAGATTGACCCTACCATCATCTCCGCCCTTCTGCCCTGCACGTTCTTCGCCCCTCCATCCAACCCAGTTCACCCCGGAACTGGGAGGCGATCTCCCTCGCCGTCGCATCGCCGGAGATCCTCCGCCCCGACGCATCGTTCACCCATTTCGCCCCTAACCGGGTCGAGGCATTTTGCCCTCGACCCAGGAGCTTGTTGCGATACTTTTCAGGTCACGCCAGGCCCATCTGAGAGCCTAAGCATCCAGAGACAGCAGTTCCAGGCCATCGCTGTCGCCGGAGCTCCTCGGAGCTCACCGGCCTCATCGGAGAGGTGCATCAGCTGTGGGACATCTTGGCGGAGCCATTCCGCATCTTAGAAGCAGAAGAGGAGGCCCACCGCGCGAGTTCTGGGCCGGCGAAGTTCGCCGGCTACCTGTTCTTCCAGGAGCCTTCCCAGCTGTCCATTCAGCCTCGAGCTCCATATGTGATCCATATCGTTCATTTGAGGAGCAGCCCTCATCGTCAGATCCGTTGGAGGCTTGATCTGGACCGTCCGAGCCTACGAGGGTTAGCCCAACGATTCTACACCGTTGATCATCCACGTGGCGAGCCCCCCACCGTCCGATCAGAGCCGAGGTTCCTTCGTTGGTGCGCCGCCCCCTGCAGCCGTTGGATACACCACGTGGCGCGCATCCAGCCCCTCGTTTAATAAAGGGTAATTTACCCTTAGACCCTCTCTCTTTTAGTCTTTATTATTCAGTCCTGTAAATATTTTCCGCAGTTCATTTTATTTTGGAACACTTGCACGTAGGACCCTGTTGTTTATTTTAATTGCATTTCTACCCCTGTATGTGTTGGACACGTGCATCGTCACGTGATGTTTTGGTGATTTTGCAATATATCGGCATGTAGTTCTTATGTGTTACTGATTGAAATATATGTTTTGATATTTGCACTTATGCCTTTGTAAATGGTTTATTTAAACATGTGTTGATTTTTTGGGCATTTTACAACTTAGCCCCTAGACTTTTAACACCTATTGCTAATAAGTCCGGGGATTTAAGTTTTCTTGCAATTCGGTCCCTCAGTGCCCAGAACACGTGCCTGACACGCGGGAATCTGGTATTTTTGCACGAGGACCCCCTGAGCTTCTGTGTTTGTTACGTTTTGGCCCCCAGATGATATTTTTATTACAAACAGGTGCCTGTGCACTGTGGGCTCTTGTTTGTTTAAAAAAAATATCAAATTTCATCCAAATTGAGTGAAAATTGGACATATGGCTCCTACCACTGTGTACCAATTTTTGGGAAAATTTTTGAGCCCTTTTATTATTTTTTAAAAATTCAAAAACGTCCATTTTTCTACCTGTCCAGATTGAAAATTCATAAAAAATATTAAAACCTTTTCAAAAATTACAAAAAACCAAGTTTTGTGTGTTTTAGTGTCCTTGACTTGATGTGCATTTTTTTGCCATTTTTGGATATATAAAAACCCAAAAAATTAAAAACCCCTTAAAACTCATAAAAATTCTAAAAAATCAAAGAAAATTCCAAAAATAATAAACTCTTCTCTGGAATTTTGTTTATTGTTTCTATTTTTCCAGAAAAATACCTTCAGTTCTTGAAAAGACCATTTGATATTTTAAATGGTCTTTGAATAATGATTGGACAGTTTTTTTATTGTTTCTGTCTTATTTGATTTTAGAAAATTTTATAAAAATCATAAAATTATCAAAAAATCACTAAAAATAGTAAAAATTATATAAAACATAAAAATATTTTTGTTGGAATTTTTTGAATAATTTTGGGTGTTTAAATAATTGCTTGAATTTGCTTGTTTATATTGCTTTCTTATTTTCTTTATCATTAAAAATTCCAAAAAAATCTTAAAATATTAAAAACCACAAAAAATGTTTGTTTATATTTTCTTAATTTGTTGACTACTTCGTAGGCCGCAAGGCCAACTCGTGCTCCCTGAGTCCGACCCTGGGTGCTATACCAGGCTAATCTCATAGCCAGGGCCACTATTTGTTTTTATTGATTTTTATCTATGTTTGGTGGTCTGTCCTTCATTTTTCTTGTTGATCTGATTGATTTCCGAGACTCGGGTCGCAATGACCCTAGCTCTATTTCCTTTACCTGAGTCTTGGTCATTTTTCAGGTCATCAGTCGTCTCTGGTCGCTGACCCTCGGTGCGATCCTCGCTGCTGGCCATGGTCTCTGCAAAGGCAAAAGATCCAAACTCTAGTGTCGAAATATCATCAATCTATCGTCTCGCATCTGGCACAGGCATCTCAGGAACAGAAGAAGGGTGGTCAAGGGGGAACAGGGCGGAATCGAACTCGGGTTCGGAGAGCGCGGCTGGGCTCTCACGAACCAACCTAGATGAGTGGGCTGGAGTGCTGAAAAGCGGTGCAGCCAGAGGCTGCCTAAGGGACCTCCTGCCCATCATCTCGATCTAGCGAGTCTGGCAGATGAGATTTGGAAACGAACAAGATGAGCAATACAAACCCTGAATTCACCTACTCCACGCTGAGCTGAAGACCTTAAGAGTTCGGTCAATTATCTTATCTATTTTATTTATTTGATCATGTCAGGATATCAGAGTGGTTACGTGACCTGGTAGGAATCCAATCTGCCAACCAGACTATCCCGTATAAAAGGCCAGTAGTCTGATCGGGGCTCGGATGTGGCTCTAGCCTAGTGTGCGAGTCACTCTCTCATGCAATCAAACCACACAATGAGGGGGTTGCTCTCCCCAAGAAAGATTTTTAGGTGAAGTGTCTTTTAGGGTCAATTTTGTTTAGAAGTCCCAATTTATAGCTTTTCTTTTTTAAGTATTTCACAATGCAAACAACGCCTAATGAATTTTTCGATTCTCCTGATTATTTTTAGTCCAAAAATCGGGGGGAGAAGACGAAAAAGCCGATGCACGGAATCAATGATGCATGTAGAGTAAGAAATGCGTACCTGACTCCAGCAGTCTACATGCAGGGTGATCCGCACATAAATAAAAGACTGAATATAAACTACCTATATGATGCACGCGGAAAACCGATCCTAGTAGAGCAATTTCTACATGAGAGAACAGTAGCCAGATACTCGAGCCTAGGTACGGAGTCCTATCTTGGGAGCCACTCGGTGTCTGCCACAACAGATCCTGCACGCGCTGTATGTGACTCCTCAAGGCATGCGGACCAGAGCTCAAATAAGCCGACTTTTTCTTTTTGATTTATTTAATTAGATCCAATTATTCGAGCTATAGGTACATGCAGAGAATTAGGTATTTGGATCCTAATTAATTACGTCACAATCAATGAAAATCCTAAGCTAGGGTTAAAAACCGCGTAAATCAAATAGCAGTAAATAAACGGTCAAAATCGTGAAAAACCGTGAAAATCTCGATGAGGTCCCCCGAGCACACCGGTGCTCGGCGAAACAGACCATGAAATGTAAACCAAGTGTCCAAGTCTGTCCCTGTATTATTACAATAAAATAATGTTGAAAAATAAACTAATCTAAATCTAAAATACGACTAATCTATGGTTATTTCGTGGCTATTCTACGGCTCCCGAACTTCGGCTCTACTCCTCACGCTCTCCTACAGCTTCGTAAAGAAGGAAGCTGCCTCCGACTCCCACAGTTGCTTCAGCTTCCGAAGAAGCCGCCTCGGTCCTTGGGCCCTCGCAAGAAACAGAAACCAAAGTTTCAGTCCAGAAAAATATATATAAATAATTTAGAGAAAAATATATACAAATATCTACAAAAAGCTGCGAAAAAGAAAGCCGCGGAAAAATAGAAAATGACTACTAAGCTGTGCCCCCCGACAACAGCGCCATTCTGATGAGCCAGAAAACCCACGAGTGACTAAGGGAGATAAATAACTTAGGTCGTTGCGACCTCAATCACTCGCAAATCGGACTCAACAAGAAAATAAGGAACCACCAAAATCAGACAAATCAAGTAATAAAATCGAAAGCGGTCCTCCTTGTACAGGCGGAGGAGGTCTTCTTCTTGGTTCCGGGGTGAACCAAGTTGATCGGATGGGTGAAGAACGTGGGGAGAGGTCTCGTGAGTGTCGTGTATGAGTCGGATGAGCGAATGGATGATCGAATCGACGTGAATCTGCCGGCGAAGCCGACGGTGCGATTTGGGCGTAATCGGAAATTGACATATTCTAGAAAGAATCAAGTATACCTGATGGCTGAGATCGACTGTGGATGAGATGGAGGAGCTCTGGGGGTCTTTGCCTCAAGGATTCGTCAGGATCCGAGGCTCGGCGCACCTCGTGGCGGCGCACGACGAGAAGCTTCGTTGGATAAGTGGCTGGGGACTCCTTCTCCTCACTACAACACCACGCTCGGATAGCTGTCACTCTTAGGGAGGTGATGGAGGTCCTGGGATGAAGGGGCAGAGCCAAAGATGTCGTGAAATTGTGGCCGGAGGTGAACCTTTATAGTGAGAAGGGTCCGGCAAGAAGGAGTCGGGTAGGGTTGCGTGGAGCACGGACCCCTAGAATCTCCCCCGGGCGAGGGTCTCGGATTGATCATGTGTAAATGGAGCACGGGGTTTAGGCGAATGGGTATAGGATTGAGTAGGGGAAATTAGGAGTAGTCGGGTCGAAAGCAGCGGATCCGGGTCAGGTGGTCCAAGGAGGGGGAGTTGACCGAGGGTCAACAATCCCCCGTGGACCAATCATAATTCACCATTTATTAAATATTTGGAAATTTGATTAAAATTATTAAATGATTTTATTTTGAAAAAGTCAAAACATGAAAAATGTTTATTATTTTTTAAATTACTTTTTATGATTTTTATTTATTTTTTTGAAAAATAAATAACGTATTTACATTATATTATTATTATATATGTATATACATATATGTGTTTTTTATTTTTATTTTTAATTGTTTATTTTTGTATAATTATATTTTATTTATTTGCAACATAAAATTTGGAATAATAAGGTATTTTTTATTTATTTTTATGATGTATTTACATGGGTTAAATAAATATGTGTATATACATATGTACATGGTATATATACGAGGTGGAAGATGATTTTTATTTTTGTTTATATTTTCTGATTTTTATTTTATTTTATTTACACCATAACATATGGAGTATAAAAAAATAATTTTTATTGAATTTATTAATTATTTACAAGGAGAAAAAATAGGTATTTTATTGTATATACATGGTTTATGTACACTGCTGAGGGAGACTTTTATGTCTTTTTATTTTTATTTTTATTTTAGTTTTATTTTTACAAATATGTACAAAATATGAGAAACACTTTTTAATTTTTATTTTGAGGAAAATAAATTTATTTAAATATTTAGGGGTATGTACATGTATGAATGACCTTATCTCTCTCTACTTGGGTTCTTTTGCGGTCAGGCCCATGTTGAGCCCTCCATTAGGATTAGATCACTCATTATTTATTCTAAATATTTCCCTCTTTTTCTTGTGTTTCTTTATTCCTTTATTTTGGCACAAAAACATGCTAATTATGCATATTTACATGATGCATGTGTTTTTGGCAATTTATGATATTTACACATATTTACAAGGTATTTTCCTCAAGTTTCTAGCTAAAATAAAGGAATAAAGAGTGATGAATTGGAATTCATCAATGGGGACGAGGACCCGACTGGTAATACTGCTATGGCTAGGAGTACTGGGGTGGCTGCTGTTGCTGTTGGCTGCTCTGTCCACCCGGAGTTGGAGGCTACTACTCTGATGAGGTACCTCCAGTAGACCACCTGAATACAGGATGATCTTGGTGTATCCCAGGATGCTGTCGCTCATACCAAATCCTGTTGACTATCATCAACGACTCCTGCTCGTAAGGGGGCAGGGAAGAACTGCCAACGGCTAATCCGGCTGATACACCACCATCTGAGTGTCCTGAGATGGTGGTGGCTGAAAGTAGTGTTGTTATGATGAATCCACGATTCATTGCCTTTATTATTTTATTTTAGCTTCATTTTCATAGTCAAATACCTATAAATACCCACTAATTCCTTGTAATTACCATTCTGCATGCATCTGTTAAATATGCATTTTTAACACTTTTTGTATTCAAAATAAAAGAATAAAGAAGAAAAGAAAAATAAAAGAAAAATGAAGGATGTGTTTATGCAATAATACAGATTGATTCGAATTCCGAGCGAAGGTCAAGACTTGACCTGATCGACCAAGAATAAAGTAAGGAGAGATAGGGTTTTCTGTCAAAAATCCAAAAATAGCTTGTACATAAATCCCTTGTATATTTGTATAAAACTTGTACTATTTTATTTGTACATAATTTGACCCCAAATTAATTATTTATGTAAACAAAAGTTGTAAATAAAAATGTATTGTAAATATTAAAATAATTGCCAAATAAAATAATGTACATATTACAATTAATCACCCTCAGAAAAAGTCACAAAGCGATCATTGAAATACTAATTCCGGCTCCATACAAACTCAAATTGAACCAAACTCACTTCTGTTATACTCTAAATTAAATTATCTTTTAAATGTCTGTCGTTTAATAACTTTGGAGTTACGATTGAAAAGTAGATTTTCAGGGGTGTTTTGTGCAGTTTTACCATGTATATATTTGTATATTTACTCATATTTTGTTTTATGTACATAATTTACATGTTGTAAATATTATTTTTGTTAAAAATAAAAAGATAAAAATCTAAATAATAAAATTTAAAAAATATGTTTTTACAAATTATTTCCTTATTTGAACATGTGTATAATGTATTATATGTATATAATATTTGTATACAACTAACTTACTTATATAAAAATCACCAAAAATAAAAATATCTCACACTAATTAATTAATTTAATTTAATTACGAAAATTATATTTAGATTTATTTTTTAATTTATTATTTGATTTTATAACCTACCATGTATATAATATTTGATTCCATACTTTTAATGGCCACCATTAAGGAGGCTAATTGATTTCCATAATTTAGTTAATTTATTTAATTCCGAATTTTGATATTTATTTATTTATTTTATTAATTTCACCGATAAAAACCTTTCTCATTTGTAGATATTTTTCTTTTTGATTTTCTTCATCTTTTTAATGGGCTCTTCCTCCCTCATTTTCTCTTGATCAATCTATGGTTGAGAGGAGCCCGATCTCCGAGAGCTTTCTTGTTGAAGAAGGGTGCCCAGCCTCCGTGCCATCCGGCGACAGCGCGTCGGCCCTTGTCGAGGCCATCACGACATTATATTCCCAAGGTGAGATCCATTCTATTTCATGTCTTTTTGCCTAGATAAACTGTAGTTTTAGTTTTTATGTAGATGTAGTGATTAAATTTTATATCCAAAATGTTGGACATGCGAGCCCACAACGAGCCATTACACAATAAATGTTATTGCAAATATCATTCCCTGATCTCAAATAAAGAACAACTAATTTTCATAATAGGTCCCTTAGTACAATTAGGGTTATGTACCATGGCTATCTTGACATCATAAAGTTGTTGATTTAATTGTTCAATCATAGAGGCTGGTGCTTGGATGAATATCTAAATAATTAGATTGAGGACTCATCAAGCACCGTCAAATGATCATCAAGATGTGATCTCCAACCTAAGTCGGTGATGGCAATCGTATCTCTAAAGGTTGATATCTGTCCGACCTCTTGATGCAGGTCCTCTGCATAGGAATAAAGATCCGGAGGTGTCAGATTAGTTAGGTCAAAGAGTTGACTTAACGAGATCGAGATAACCAAAGTCCTACATCGTATGCTGTCGTGATATAGGCACATATCCTCTAACTGGAGACAGATGTGTTACTATATGTTTAAGTATGTACATTTGGTAGACTAATAGGTTGATGGCCTTATCAAGATCTATATACTGGCGATCTGGTGTGCATATAAGGGTATATGAGTAATACGATTTCTCAAAGGGACCATACATGTTCACTTCTGAACCGGAAGACATGAGCTCACTCATGAGATATTAGGATCGATAAATTCCATGCATGGTCGTCTCGCTTATGAAGCTTGACAGAATTTATAGGTATGATATATGCTTTTGGAAAGCATATGATCGATACCAAATCCAAATGATCAAATGAGAATCTTAATGATAAAATCCTAAAGGTGACAATCTAAAAGAGATCTATAACTTTGGATTTATTCAAGGTCTTCCAGTTTGCAGGATCTACCGGTATTGGGAATACTTGAGGCGGATGTGATCATAAACGATTGTATAACCATGACACTTCCATTCTGAGGGAGTGATGAAACATGTCTGGATTTTAGTGACTCCTCTCAGTAGAGAAGTAACTTGATCTTAGTCCAAGTGTTGGACATTGATATGAATGAGATTCAGATGCAATAAGAAGATTATGTTTATGGACTTGATTTAATCAAGCTTCTATGGGAGGTCCATAAGATCTGGATTTGAGATATGATCTCAATGTCCAAATCACTATACGTGGAACACTACAATCACCCTGTCCTTATCTCCAACTATATGTGGAGAAAGCACACTATTCTTGAAAGAGTTCAAGAATAATTCCTTTGATGAATTATGTATCCAAGCAACAAGATATTGATTATTAAATGAGATTTAATTATCAAGAATAATATGAATGAGATTCATATTATGAGAATGATTATCCAAGATAATTAAATGAGATTTAATTATCAGGGAGATGTAGTATGATTTATAATATATTGAAGAGAGCACATTTGTAAATAGTATTTACTAGTTGATTGTTAATGTGATTTTGATTCACATTAAGCAATTAATTGGAAATGTAATTTACATTTTTGTTTGGCTTGTAAATGTGATTCACATTTTTTAATGGCATGATTGAAATATTAGTAAATTAATTTGGAATTAATTTAGTGAATATATTTGCAAAAAATGTTGTTGTAAATAATTAGAAGATAATGGGATTTTATCTCATAAAATAAATAAGATAAAGACCCACCTAATGGAGAGCTGACGTCACCCATGAATTATTCAAGGGTGACGCCCCTTCTTTTTAGGAGGTTCTTATCCTATTTATTATCTCGTGTTAATAAATTTTATTAAGTTACATTATGTTGATGATAATGCGACATATATTTAATTTAATATAAATTAATAACTTGTTGCTTTATTAAACAACAATGATAATGGCCATTGATTAAAAACACAAATCAATCTAACCGTTGATTTTGTGTGTCCCATGGATTGTGATCCATGGACTCCCAAAATACTATATAAGAGAGGTCAACCCTAACCCTTCACGAACACACATTTAGTTTCTCTCTCTCCTTCTCTCATTCTCACGTCCCATCTCTCTCTAAGAGTGGCCGTCCACTCTGAGTTCTTTAGAGAACTACAGTCATCACTACGCCATCGTGCTATCAGATTTCCATCTTCCTTAGTGGCTCTAACACAATAGAAGACATTGGATTTCATTGGATGAAATCAGGAGATTCAAGGCTTCGATCTTCATCGTGGATTACGGGAAGCATGCGTCTCATAATCGCACCCACAAGTGCCATCTTCGTGGACTAGACTTGAGTCAGAAGGATCTCTTGCTTTAGAGATCAAGTGATCGCAACCATGCTTCAAGAGGTATTTCTAATACTTTGTGGTTAGATTAAATTTTCCAAAAAAATGTTGTAGGGTTCATGTGGTTTCATCATATGATTTAAAAATTTTAAACTCCGTTGCATCGAGCAACTAGTATGACTAGTCGTTTCGATCGCATTAGATGCAATCATCATGCTTCCGTGATGTGCTTAAGTATTTTACCCATATCCTTCAAGTGGTATCAGAGCCTTAGGTTGGTGGTTTTGGATACGATCCATAAACCCAATAATATTTGGGCCCGTTAGGGTTCGTGAAAATTTTATTGCATTTCTATTTTCGCAGCCCGATTTTGTGATAATTTTCGGACATGTTTAAAATGTTTAAACTGAAAATATCGCTGTAATAATGTTCCCCATTAATTAAGGAAACCATGAGTTCTGAGTTTGTGTGATTTGGAACCCGACAACTCTAGTTATGCTCATTTTATTAAACATATACCCATTGTTTCGGGGATGATGGTTAGTGACGTAATTTAAGAGTTAATTACGGGTACTAAACAGTTGGAAATGAATAATAATCAATTGGGTTCTATTCTAAATCAAATTGGAGAAACAAAATAAATTTATTTTGCATTAATTGGATCTATATTGATCAAGTTATGTTGATTTTAGTGAGTAGGAGTCATTGATGGAAATTAACAAACTTGATCATGAACGTTGTGATTGTCATTCAAATAAATTAATGAAAATTAATTATTACTTTTCTGAAATGATTATTGATAAATATTTGTAAATTATTTAAAGATGATAATTATTTCCTTGAATGACATTGCACTAACCAAAATGATAAGATAGTTGATCTTGATTGCAATTGGTTAATATGAAATCACCAACAAACATTATTTTCATGAAAAACTCTAGTTTATACTACAATAGTTTTAGGACAACTTTTACATGCAAAACCTTGTTGCTTGAATAGGATTGGGGTTTTGTTTAGAAAATCACCTTATAGTATTACCAAATGATTTTGATGAATATTATATGGTATAACTTCGGTTGAAAAACCTATGATCATCTCAAATACATGATAATTGATTTGACATTATCCTAATCCGAGGCAGATATGGTGTCTAGTTGGGGAACGTTGGGATCCCAGGTTGCACCGTGTGTGGTCGGGCCCACTCCCGTCAGTACTAGCCATGACAACGGGTAGGGAAGGATAATGTTAGAAAGATTATGATGTATTTTTCTAATTATTAAAATTTGAATAATAAGTATTTTGAGATTATACCATCCATTCAAGTAACAAAAACAAGTTTGTTGGTTGACTAAATTGGATTAATAATTGATTTAATATGATTAAATGAATTATGTCCAATTAAAAGCACTCTATCATGAATAGATGTGCATTTCTCTTGGAAGAATTAATTACATGAATAAGATTCATGGTAATTAATTAAAATTTGAATATGAGTTGGAGGATCACATAAGTGACATCCATGGTCTCCCGTCAAGGCGAAGGGTTTCGTCGCCAGGGGTTGTATATAGGAGACGCCTGTCCGAAGTGATAGCTACTCATACAAGTTCACTTGAATCGGGCCTTTCTCTTCTCGAAAGAGTAAGGCCTTATGCGTTGTGACCCCATTATCAGTTCCTCATATTATTGGGGAGATATTGGATTGCGCATAGCTAGTATTAAGCTTGTTGAAGGTTGGTTCAATTAACAACGGGTCAACATCACCTTAGGGGTGGTGGGCCCGAGTGTTAAAGACCGAATTAGGAAATGCAAGTTGGACTTGCAAGGTGGAATGAGTTCCCGCTTCTTTTTTATCTAAGTTACAGTTTCTCATATTATTGGGATGTAACAAGGATAAGAAAGGAGATCCCAGATCTTGCTGAGATATAATGATAAGAATATCTCTTACATTGAAAGTGATTAAGGGGATGAACTTTCAGTGTTGACAAGGAAAGAAAACTTTGATATAAAAATTCCTAAATCAAAGTAAAGTATTTATGCAAATTACTTATTTCAGATAATCCTTCATTAAACCAACTCATTATTATACTCAATAAAAACCAGTAAAATGTCATGGATTGGATCCATGATCAAGATATTGTACTTGCAATTGGACACATAATGTATGTGGTTGCAATATGCAAGTTTCCACGTAATGACGAGGAATGGAAATAAAAATAGACGGTAAGATATCACCTTAGGGTTTGTATGTCTCTCTAGTCTTGATCTCTCATCAAATGTACTTTGGAAGAGACATGTCGTTGAAGATCATAATTGTCAAGTAATCCTTATAAAACCTAAGATAATTTGGCCTACATATGTGCTCTCAACATTTAATCATGAATGACATGGTTCTCTGCAGAATGGTAGCTCTATAAGAGTTGATGTATTCAAATTGTTTGAGTACCTGCCTGAACCAAAGCCTTTGGGTTAAGATGGATGTAGAAATGATGAGTATCATTATTCTACTGTCTATACTCAAGTCATTCATGAGTCTTCATAGTATCCATATTGTATGAATTAAAAGAAGCATATATAAATGTTGAAATACTCTTACGTTGAAATCTTTTGAGTTCAACATAAGAGAACCTTTATCTTAAGCAGTGGTTGTCTAAAGATGAAGGGAGCACAGTGGAAGCATGGGTCGGACCCAAGTAAGAAGGAAAGTCGAAGAGTTGACCTTACGTATATGACTTCCATATGACATCCAAACAGTTGGATGAATGCCAATACTGCAACAAGCTGATGTGTTAATAGTATGACTATCACGTCTATCTAGAATCATTAGAGAAGGATTCGAATAGTGCATCGAAGTAATCTACATCTACATTTAATCATTGAAAAAGACTTGCTTATAAGATAAGATGAAGTCAAATAATTGTATCTCATTCTTCTGATGGCATTTGCAATTGGATTGCATATGTTTTAGAAGATCAGAAATTTTGATCTTAAGGTTTAATGGTCATCCACATAGATATTGATGCAATCGTTGAAACAATCTCTATTGGTAGATAATGCCATATTTTCAGTGGTAGAACCCTTAGTCTTAGAGAATGTCTCTTTGACCTATATATTTGATTACATTAATTGTTTATTTTCAAATGTTGGAAATAAACATTATTCTGAAATAGACCTATCATAAAGAGTTATCATGGATATATTTCGGATAAGTAATCTAGCATCTTGTGGACTCTACTAAATTAGAATATTAATGAATAGTTCATTAACATTTCTAATACTGAAAATTAAACCTTTAAATACTAATAGGAGAATGAATATCATTTGATAATGGTATGGTATCAAGTCTTGGATATATATCTATTGATGTGATCAATATACTAGTAAGATATTGAACTTTAGATTGTCTAAAGGTTCAAAGCTTAAATACTTATGAATATCGTATTCAAAAGTAGAAATTGTCCATTACACCCTTCTCCGAGAATGGTGTAAGATACCAAGGTATTCATGATCTTACACATATTGATGTATGCGGATCATCTGCATCACAATAAGCATTGATGATACATGATATCATTTGATGATTAGAAACCTTTGAATTGTTCAAAGATTTCACAATTTTGATTTAGAACCAAAGTTTTAAGGAAGATTAAATGAATTTGACCGAACCAAGGTAGCAAGTACCTATCAGATAAATTCAAGGAATACCTTTTAGAAATGGAAATATCATTTCTCCTCCTAATACACCTAAACTCAATAGTGTTGTACGGAGATACAATTGGATCATGGGTGACATGATTTGATCAATGATGAATATTAGCATAATTACCTCTTAGTTTCCAAGGTATATATATGTAGTAGAGACTACAATATATCCTCAATATGATTCCATACAAGTAAGCTGGAATCTAGCACCAGAGAGTGCTACTTCATTTGGAAAATAAAGGATGGTATTGGATACCTACTTTAATGTATTTTCAAAAAAAATTGAAAAAATACAGAATCTCTACAAGTGGATAGGCCTGATTGAAAAATAAAATGCCCATCAAAGTGTATATACAAGTGAAAAAAAAGAATAAGAGATTCAAAGTCAAATATTTGTGAGCTTGCAGCGGATGACTTGTCTACGGTGGTCTTGCATCCAACGATAGGTAACTACACTGGTTACCGTCCATTCTCTTCTCCATCCCATCTTCTTGAGCTGGTTGTAATTGAACTTAGAAGGGAATATCACGCTTCTCAATGAAAGAGTCGCTAGACCGGGGGATTAGAGTTACCTTGTTGAGAGAGGCTATTTCTTTTCTACTTCTGAGATAAAGAGCTATATTTCACTTACACCGTACAAGTAGAATTCATAGTCATAAGAATTTGTATATGTAGACTTGTTCTAATCTGACTATTGAAGAGACCTGAATAGGAGTCTTGTGGAACTTAGAGGCTTTTAGGTTTTAAATCCATTTCCCATGAAGGTCCCGACACACACTAATAATCCAAAGGTCCGACAGAGAAGGTCAAAACTTGACCTGATCGTTCATGAATAAAGTAGGGGGAGATAAAATCTTCTATCAAAAATCCAAAAATATGATGTAAATATTTTTCCTGTATATTTTTATAAACTTTACTATTTTAATTGGACATAATTTGTCCTCAAATAAAATATTTTTGTAAAAAAAAGTAGTAAATAAAAATGTGTTGTAAATAATAAAAATAATTGCGAGTAAAAATAACGTGCATATTACAAATAATCATCCTAAGAAAAAGCCGCAAAATGATAATTGAAATACCAATTCTGGTTCCATACAAATTCAAATTGAACCAAACTTACTTCCATTATACTCTAAATTAAATTATCTTTCAAACGGCAATGGTTTCATAATTTTTGGAGTTATGGTAAAAAAGTCAGTTTTCAGGGTGTTTTGTGCAGTTTCACCATTATTTATTGTACATATTTATTCATGTTTATTTATATATATATATAATTTACATAATTTTAAATAGTATTTTCATTAAAATAAAAAAATATAAATAAAAAAATAAAAAAGGATATACAAATTATTTCCTTATTTGTACACATGTATAGTGTATTATATGTATATACAACTAATTTTCATATATAAAAATCACCAAAAAATATCTAACATTAATTAATTTAATTTAATTACAAAATTTATATCTAATTATTTGATTTTTTTGATTTAATCACCTACCATATATATAAGATTTGATTTCATACCTTTAATAGCTATCCTTAAGGTGGTTAATTCATTTTTAGAAATTATTTAATTTATTTATTTTAATTAATTCCAAAATTCGTTTTTATTTATTTAATTATTTTATTAATTAACCAATAAAAACCTTCTTCTTTTGTATATTCCTTCCTTTTTTTAATTTTCTTCTCTTTTTTATGGGCTCCTCCTCCTTTCATTCTTTGATCAATCTTTGGTGGAGAGGAGCCCGATCTCTAAGAGCTGTCTTGTTGAAGAAGGGTGCCCAGCCTCCGAGCCGTCCGGTGGCAGTGTGTCGGTCTTCGTCGAGGCCATTACGGTGTATCCGACCCCGAGGTGAGGGCCATTTTGTTTCTCATCTTTTTCTCTTAGATAAATCCTAGTTTAAATTTTTTACCTCGATTTTATTACTCTTTAAATATCCAAAATCACAAAAATATCCACCACTCTTTGATCCGCATCCGAAATCGAAATTTTCACCTCATTTTCATATACCTCCATTTTCACGTTCGACCTCACACAATCACCCATCTTCGACCACCCATGGTGGCTGGAGTCACGGATCTCTTCTATCATCTTGTCAAGATCCACATCCATTCACGAATCCCTTTTGTCTATAAATAAACAATAAAACTAACAAAATACAATTTTTTTATCTCTCACATTTGTTTTGCAGAAAATTTTTAAAAAAATAATAAAAATATTAAAAAATTATATTTACAATTTTGTTTCTTAAAAAAAAGTTTTTTTACTGTTCTATTTACAGGTTTTATAAAAAGAAAAAAACTAAAACAAAAAAAACAAAAAATATGCCAGGCCAGCCACCGCCCAGGCTATTGACGCACGACCACGCTCTTCCCGGCTCGCCACCGTATCTCCATCGAGGCGTCCTGCACCGCCAGACCACGACCCTTGCACCTCCCTCTTGAGGCCCTCCACGCGACATCGGGCTCCACCTTTGTACGTGGTGCCTCTTCTTCGACAGTGACCCAAGCTCTCATGCAGCCAGTGGATGCTGCCCAGCGGCGTCGAACCCAGGCTACCACCAATCACCAGGCCGCGGCCCCCTCTTCCTCCCACGGACCTCTGCGCGACTGCACTGTCAGAGTCGCATTCGGTTCCTCCCCGCGTGCCAGCGTCGTTCACCCCGATGTACTCGCTCCACGGTCCAACGCACGGTGCGACTCCGCTACTCCAAAGCCCTGCCGTTTGCATCGACCCTCGCGAATCCCCTACCACTAGTGGTGCACTTAACTCCCTCCTGGTTGAAGAGAAATGAAACATACAAGAGGAACCTTAGTGGGGCTTTAAAAAAATGGAAAAAATGTACTGCAGCCCTAGTGCTCCAGAAGGTCATGAAGGTCATGTGTGTGGCACATGTTTAGTGGGTGATTTATATTTTTCTTTCTATGTTTATTTCTTGCTCCATTTTGATAAAAACTTTTCTAAAATTGCATTTTAATCCTTATATTACAGACTTTTATTTTGCATGCTCTTTTCATTAAAATAAATGTTTTTATTGGTCTGAAAATTCTCAAAAAGTAATGTATGCTCCTGCTATGTGTGTGAACATGGTCTTAATTTTTCATAGCATTTTGTTGATATTTGATATATTTAGAAAATAAAAATGGTGACTTTTGCTTATCTGGAATTAGAAAGTTCATAAAAATTTAAAAACTTACCTAAAAATTCCCAAAACAATACTTTAGGTGTAGTTTCCTGTCTTTTAGTTTCAGTCCAATTTTAATGCATTTATCACTTATAAAACTCCAAAAATGTGTGAAAAATGAAAATCTTAAAACAATTGTAGAAAATTATAGAAAAATATAAAATTTTGATCTTGGTCTCTGTTTGTAGATATTTATTTGTAGTTTATATTAAAAAATAATTTCCAGAAGTATTGGGCACTTGATGTGTTTTTAGGTTGCAAAATACTCTTGGATGTGCATTATTTTTTCTATTTTTCACTGTTTGATTTTTATAAAATAATAAAAAATTCAGAAAAATCTAAAAAAATATGAAAAATGTCTTAAAATATATAAAATACAAAGCCATTTTATCCATTATTTTATGAGCATTTTTGGTTATTTTGAAAAATAAAAAAATAGTTTGGTGTTGTGTGTTTTTATTCCTTTGTGCTTCTTTTGAAAAATAAAAAAATATAGAAATAAAAATCACTAAAAAATTAAATTCGAAAATTGACTAAAAAGTTTTCAAATCGTGCTCCTTGTGCTTGACCCTAGTCGCTATACCAGGTAATTATAATAGCGAAACCGCTTACATTTACATTGATTGTTTGATTATTTTCGTAAGTGGTTAAAAAAAATTTCTCGTTGACCGCGCTTGGTGATTTGGGTCACAACGATCATTGTTTATTTACATACTTAACCGGATTTGTGATGCTTCTCATCAATGATCTAGTCTCCACCGTCCATCGACGAAGCATCATCGATCGCTGGATGAGCAATACATGGCAAGTGAAAAGATCTCAGCCGCTTGATCTAGCCTATTATGGGGTAAATTGTAAATCTCACCCCCGCCATTTTTGTATTTATTTATTAGTAGTGTAAAAAATGTAGCGTTACAAACAAAGTGGTATTTTTGCAAAAAAACTCCTGTTGTTTATTGTATTTACACTTGGGTCCAATCCACACCACCTCATGTGCCGTCCCACATGAGTTGACAAAATGGCTAAATTACATGTATGTCCATAGCCTTTTTGTTAATTGTAAATTAGTTTATGAAAATTAAATAAAGTTTTTATTACGTTGGTAAAATTGTACTGAGCCCCTATGCTTTATTTTATTTGTAATTATGCCCCTGCCAAGACATGTATTTTCTTGAATTTATCTAATTATTAAAAAAATCTAATGTGCTCCTAAAAATGCTAAAAATAGGGATAAATGCTTCATGTCATACACTTTCACGCTCATATTTCTAATTGGAAATTTTACATTTTATCTATTTATTAAAAATGAAAAGGAGCCTAAATAATCTCTATTTACATATAAAAATTCCAAAAAAATATAAAAAATTTTGAAAAATTTCAAAAAATCAGATATGGTATATTTTGGTATTTATTGAATCAGGAAACCAAAAACCGCTAAAATAGGAAAAGAAAATTATAAAAATCATAAAGCTCCAAAATCCAAAAAAATATAAAAATTATACAAAATACCAAACATACATTTTTTGTTTTTAATTATATATATACTATAATTTATATATAAAAATTAATTTGGGTAATTTTGGGAGCTATTTTCTATTTTTAAAACCCTAATCAATTTCAGATTATTTATTAATCCCATAATTGTGATATTTTTGACTTTAAAAATACATAAAAATTAGAAAAATCATACTAACATAACAAAAAATAAAAAAATATAAAAATCAAAAAAGCATTATATTTACTGTATTTTACTTATTTTACATAATTATATCTATATAGTACCTATATATATCTTATATTGTATTTATACATATACATACATACCTATACATATATTTATATATATATATAATATTTAAATGAAAAAGAAACTATAAAAAATCAAAAATATAAGAAGAAAATACAAAATTATAAAACAAAGAACATAAATACAAAATTATATAATTAAAAACCTACAAAAACAATAAAATGGATAAGAGATACATGACATAATTTTTGTGCATCTATGTTGCCTCTTCCTCATGTTTGCTCCTAGTATTTGACCTCTACACGTGCTTACACATATACACATTTGCATGTAGAGTTATAATAAATTTTAACTCCAAATTTTTTCTATTCATTGCTTTATTCATATTGTGAGTTAATTGTTGATTGATTCAGGATTATTGAGGGGTCAACACATCGACTATTGATCCGTCTTGTGGATTAATACAACCCATGATTTTTCTCGATTACCAAATGGCACCGTTGCTGGGGAGAAACGTCACATAGTTGGAGATTATTTAATTTCTGTCTATTATCTCTTGTTTATTCATTTATTTATTTCCTCATTTACTTATCTTTTTATTTACTTTTCTCTCTTATTTGATATTATTGTGAACTGCCTGACACTCCTTCCTGTTTGAATTTGTTGTGAGGGACCACAGTACAACGGAGGATCTCCTAGAATAACCTATGCACCCAAGCAATGCAGAGTCGACTTTCTGACTGAGCCGGTATGAGATAACAACCAATTCAGACTTGGAGAAATTTTTGAAACAGTTGCTGAGCTTCATTTTATTATGCATTTTTCATTAAAAAATGCATATTCATGAGAGAGAGAGAGAGTGACTTTATAATTGTAATAATTCAGGACTCTTAGAGTCTCTTCGACTTCCCGAGGTCCACTTTCTGAGGGATTGTTCCCTTGGAGGCCTCGACGGTTTTGACGCTTTTTGCCTTTTATTTTATTTTCTTTATTTTATGTGAATGAGCCCTATCTTAGGAATTGTTTGCCGATAGATTAAGATCCAAAGCCTTAATATATTCGCTTGTACCTATAGATGCGCTTCTGACTTAGTCAAATAATAATTGTTAGTTAATTTAGATTCGAACCTACGCGCAATGAGAGACGTCATACAGTGCTAGCAAGACCCATTGTGGTGGGCACTGAGATGTCTCCAAGATCGGACCTTAGGGTTTGGCTATGAATAATTGACATCTTATGCTTGATGATAATAGCAGTTACTACTCTAAGGCGATTTCATCATATTGCATTTTCATATAGTAAGGGTTCGAATTCTGTTATGCATCCCGCATGGAGAGAGCTGGGAATCACTATAAGTCTTCTTACTTTGCATGCATCATCGTTTTTCGACTTGCATGGCTTTTTCTATCTTCTCCCTCTGATTTTACTCACCTAGTATTCTAAATAGAATTGAAATCCCCGTTAGGCATGTGCATTGAAAAATAACAAAAAAAGTGATAACCAAAATAAAATTGGGACTGCTAACTATACTTGATCTCTAAAATAAAATGTAATGGATTCCTTGTCTTGGGGAGAGCAACCCCCTCCTTCTATGCACATTTTATTCCTACACACATGCTAAGGATTAGTGCCCAAATCCCAAGCCTATCTTCCGTGTGCGCAACTTTGTGATGATCACCTAGCTCTAAAATCGACAAGATAGAAAGACCACATCTCGGTCTTCACTGCATAGAGTAGGTGAATCAGGGGTTTGCTTTGTGTATTGATTGTGACTTGTAGTCCATTTGCATTTTTCATACCTCTTTGAGTTTTGCATTCTCATCCGTGTCAGTCATCATTTTTCATCTTTGAGTCTCTCTACCTCTCTTATACATATATCTCCTCATTTGCATTGAGTCGTGATATTGGGTCTTGAGCTTCACTTTCTTCGCCGGATTTTGCAGCTTTCCTCGACTCGCCCATATCACCCACTTATATTCTGGTTCAAGGAGACTCTCACCATGAACCACAATGTTTACTATGTCTACCTTCATCTCGCCCACCCTCCTCGTGTCTCCCGTATCATATTTCTATCACCCGGGATTAATGTGCTTATAGCTATCGCCCACATCGAGGATTGTGACTTACATTGATTATTAGAGTAAGTTAGACACATTTTGAGGATGTTAAGATTGATACCTTGCTCTTGGTAGATTTGACTTTCGATATGTGCATGGGAGTTTATTGAGTACTTTGATGATGCACAATCATTAGGTGTGATTATTATTTGACGATTTTGATCTCATACACCGGATTGAGGATGATACACTTTGATGACTTGATGATGATTTCGTGAGCTTTGATTGGACTATCTATTTTGAGGTTCCTACCATATTGATTTAGAGATTTGATTGATTGAAGTTGATTTGTGCTTCAGAGTGATGGTGTGCGGATCCCACATGATTTCTATCATCTTCTCGATTGTCACATCCCAAATCTCCTGCTTCTATTATCCACATGTGGTACATAGGGGATTCCTGATTATCTTTCGCCCATCTCATGTGGACTGGATTCACTTGAGGGACACACTATGATTGACATGATTATTTCTCTGCCCTCACATGATCTTATGCCCTCCGGAGGATTGATTACTTGCTTGATTTCGAGGACCTGAGATTCGATGCCAGCAATCCCATGTCTTGATTCACTTACTTTGTATTACTCCTCGAGGACTATCTGCGGGAGGATGCGACACATTCTTTACGATCGGTTTCATACACTGACTTTGTCTCCACCTTTGTGGAGCCCGAAACCACATCATCTAATTTGACTTTTTGGCCTCCTTGCTGATTGTGCGCCCGATGTGTAGGTGCACGAGGCCCATGCCCCTGACTCCCTTGAGTCTTCTCTCCTTGACGATCCTCGCAAGGATGAGACCTACATGTCTGATTATTCACTACCTAGTTCATAGTGCTCTCCGAGGGTTATCTGCGAGAGACTATGACACCTCGTTAGATCTGCGGTCTCTTCTGTTGGTATACGATCTGTCATCTACAGAGACCATTCTGATTGTCTCCTTTTAGTCCTCTCTCCTTGACGACCCTCACAGGGATGAGATCTGATCTGACTATTCCATACTTAGATTGCATTCTTCCTCGAGGACTTTCTGTGGGAAAATGTAATATTTTCCTTAAGCTCGATTCCCCTTGTTGATTGTGGCTCCGATCTCGTGGAGCAGGAAACCGATTCATCTGATTTATTCTTCGGTCCCCGCTATTTTGTTGATTATCTGATTTGTCGGATCTTGGGACCCATATGAATCGACTCCTTTGAGTCTTCTCTCCTTGACGTTCCTCGCAAGGATGAGCCATCCTCTTCTGACTATTCTTTGATTAGGTGGCAGTATTCTCCCCGAGGATTGTCTACGGGATGTTGCCACACTCTCTTATTTTGTCAGTCTCTTCTACTGGTAGACGATCTGTTGCTTATCGAGACCTCTTCTATTGATCCGTATGATGGATCTGGCTCCTTTGAGTCCGCTCACCTTAACGATCCTCGCAAGGGTGAGCTTCTATTCTGATTATTCATTGACTAGTATGTATTACTCCCTGAGGGTTATCTACGGTAGGGTACATCATTTTCTAGGTACTTGGTTTCACTTCTGTTGTCTCCCATTTGGCAAAAGACGAAGTCGAGTCTCCTAATTTTGGTACTCGCCCTCCTCCCTGGTTGTGTCTCCTTTCTATTGGAGCACGGAGCCGAGTATTCTGTTTATTTTGAGATTTTTGACTCATATGAGTCTTCTCACCTTGAGGACCCTCACAGGATTGAGCTATATATTTTGCTGTTCGGTGTGTTCCTGTGATTTTCAGACTTTAAGATCATCGGACATCACGCTGCAGTCTCCTTCTCTTCACCTTTATACCTTTCGGAGATCATGATTGACTAGGAGGATCTTGTATTGTTCCTTCTTCATCCTTTTCTTATGGTATCAGCTATGGTCTTCCATATTTTCATTACGAGTTGATATTCTGCTTTCGCTATTGGTCCCTTGTTTAGTTTTCGATCTCTTATCTCCGGTAGCTGAAACCCACTTGATTGCATACTCGGGTGTCTTTTCACCGTCACTGCATCCTCATTCTCACAGGGAGACGATGACGAGAGCACGATATTCGCTTACCAGATACTGTCATGTACTTCACATTCTTTACTCATTGTATATACGTGTTGTGTATTCCATTCCTTCTTTCTTCTGTATGTCTTGTGTGCCCCAGATCTTGTGCCATATTCGTGTGTCTATACTTAGGACATACTTTGTCCTAAGTATAGGGGGCACACACACCGTATTGTTCTTTCTACGTTCCGTTTGATCACTCCTGCCGTTGCTTATACATAGGGATATCTCACCCTAAGTATAGAGGGAGTGATGTGTACATTCTCTACGATCTTTTCATCTATTTGAATATGTCCGTCTTTTATTCTCTACCTTCTTATTTGTCTTTTTCTACACAAAAGTTATCGCCCCTTTATGTCAATTTCTGTACTTAGGACATACTTTGTCCTAAGTATAGGGGGGTGCACCCTAGATTCATTCATTCTTTGATCCCCTCCACTGTCTCCTCTCTTGTTGATTTGCTCTTTTATACTTAGGGATATCTCACCCTAAGTATAGGGTGAGACATTCCGATCTGTGATTTGTTTATTCCTACCCTTGACCCTCCCTACGTTGTGTACAATCTTCTATACTTAGGATTATTTGATCCTAAGTATGGGGGGGGTGGTCAACTTCTTATGCATTTATCGCTTCATTCTTTTATTCTTTCTGTCGTTGTAGTATAGGCTTTTCTATACTCAGTATGAATTGTCTTCTCTTTCTCTTTGATCTATGAGGACATAGCTCATGCTGAGTATAGGGGGGTCACATATACTCTATATATACTTAGCCATAACTCGTACTTTTTTATAAATATTAATAAATATGGCTAAAAATAATGTATAACTCATTATAAACCATTTAACAATGCTTTTTATTCTTCAGATTCTTTGTGTATATACTGATTAATAAACCAGGTTAAAAATATTTTGCAAAATGATTTGAAAAATGGTGTGAATCATTTGGAAAACTTTTTGTGAAATGTTTTCAACCTCTATAAAAATGTTTTGATTTGCAAAAATTCTTTTATTTGTGTGAAATAAAGGATTTGAAAACCTATTTGCAAATTATTTTGAAATTGTTTTGTAAAAATATTTTGAAAATTGTATATATTGTTTGAAAAATCTTTGCAAAATGGCTTTCAAATGAATGTAAATATTTGCAAAAATTATTTTGTACTATAGTTTTAAAAATTGTTTGCAAATAAATTTGAGGAATAATAGCGTCACTGAAAATAAAACATGTACAAAAAATTCATTACTAATTATGTGTATATATAATAATAACTTTTAAAATTTGTAAATCCTTTAATTCTTAAGTCTTGTAAATAAATAAAAATAAGAACGCTCGTGTAAATAGCTGTACATATTTTATACTTTGTTTGCTAAAAATTCTTTTGCAAAATTCTTTGTGTAAAAATTCTTTTTATTTTTTCCTTGAAAAAATGCATCATTCTTTCTACATTGTACATAGCATTTGCGTAACATTCATATTCTTTGATTGAGATCGATGATTGAACTAGTCCAATAAAGGCGAAGATTGGAACTTGGTTGGACCTTACTACACCTAACAACACCGGAACCTTATGGGAACTAGGTTTAAGGTACTTCTGGTCTATTCAGACTTAATTTATTGAGACTTAGGGCTGGGTTCAAGTCACCTCAATTGACTAACTAGAACTTTTTTAGGCACACGTATGACTCTTGTCGACCGTGACCTAACTTGGACACATGCACCTTTCACTTCCATGTTCCATACACATTCTCACACCAAGGTCTAACTTGAGCTCCAAACTTTGATTTTGTATAGGCAAGTTTAATTATTAAATCAATTCCATTTATTCTTTATTCTTTATTCTTTCCTTTTCTTTTCTTATTCTTTATTCTTTTTGTACTTATTGCGTAAGTGTTTGCTAGGGACTAGCAAAGGCGAGTATAGGGGGGGTGATGAATCTCCATTTCAACACCTTTATTCTATCATTTTGGCCTTAAACCCTAGCTAATGCATGTAAATAACATTAATTTGTGCATAATAGCATTCATTATGTATTGTATTATTTGCATATAAAAAAGGTTTTCAATGCCAGAATTATAGAATAAAGAGAAGAAATGAAAAAGAAATAAAATATTGAAAATATTTTATAACCCTAACTCCGAGACCAAGTCAAGAATTGAGTTGGTTGACAAAGTAGGGGAGATAAGGGCCAAAAATACAATAAAATGCCATTTATTCATTCTTTAATGGTGCATTTTTGACTCCTATTTTATTATTTATTATTTATTGATCAAATAAGTAAGTATTGTACATGAAAGTTGTAGATAATAATGTAAAATAAAAATACAGAATTGAGTTTGTGCAAAAATAATACAATGTGTACCTTTTATACCCAAAATAGAAGCCAAAAACCAAACTTCACAGACACATATATTTCAAATAAAAACTCAAAACATATCAACATCACTCTAATTGTATATAACTTTTCACGAGCTATTCAATGGTGGTTTCATATTTTTTTGAGTTAGTGTGTAAAAGTTAGGTTTTGGGCCCCTATTGTACATTCTACCGATTAAAATATTTATTTTATTCATCCCCTATTAGTTTTACAAATTAATATTTTTATAATTATATAAATATTATTCATAAGAATATTAAACTAAAACAAAAACAAAAAAGAAAAGGTCAAAAAAATCTATGTGAAAACATAGATGAAATACCTATGTTATACATGTATATAAATAAAAGGGGAAACCTATTCTTTCATTCTTTTATTCTTTATATTTTCTAATATTGTAAATATCATAAAAATTTTATTAAAAATACAAAAAAAATAAAACTCATTAAAATACACTAAAATAAAAAGATGTCTATAATACATAGGTAAAACACCTTAAACATACCTACGTAATATACATACTTATTTACTTAAGTGTACAAATAACATCATAAAAATAAAATAAAAATATATTTATACTTTAAAAAATAAGTTATAAATATATAAAATAAAAGAATAAAATAATAAAATAAAATATATAAAATAAAAATAAAAATGCACAAAATATAGATGAATGTACCATATATTCACGATTAAAAATTAACTACTAACAAATAAAGCCAATAAAATAAATAAAAGTCATAATAAAATGCTACATAAAATAATAAACAATTTTTATTTTATATAAAAAAATAATAAAATCATTTACTATTTTTAATTAATTATTCTTTAATTAAATTTCCTATTTTGTCATTTTGTGGCATGTGTAGCGCAATGGCTGCGCAAGGACTATTGACCTCTGGTCAGCTGTCCCATCTGCTACTTGGCCAATCAGGACTGTCTACTCCCCCATCTTCTGCCCTTTTTCCCGGTTGATCCATCGATCAATTGGCCTAGCTTCCTTCAGCAAAAATCATCATTACTCAACATAGATCCTATCCATATCATTTAATCCATTGTATTTAGCATCGATTCGTTAATATAAACCGATCAATATGGGTACCCACCGTTGTTCATAAGTAAACCTCCTTCGTCCTCCTCTCAATTTTGGTCATTATCTAAGTCCTAAAACCTCTCTACTCTGGCCTAGCGTGCATCCTCGTGATAGGGGAAGGTTCCCTGGAGCTTGGAAGCGACTCACGGATGAAGGAGCGCACCCATGATGGCGCTCCGGCGTAGCCCTGCTCCCTGCCTTTGCCGGTAGGTATAAGAGCTCCTTTTGTTGCTTTCTATTTAGTTTTTAATCCCGCCTTTTATTCTAGCTTGTAATTTTATGTTTTAATTAATTAATTAATGTAGCCTCGTAATATCGAAGTTCGCCGGAGTAGAGCTCCAGAGAATGTTTCATTGTCTTCCCGACCATTCACTGCCTCGCCTAACCACTCCACTTACTTCCCTACTCACTTCTCCATTTATATTAGCCATCAACCCAACCTGATCGATCCTCGATTAGCAAATCGATGCTCCACCTCTGTCGCTTGCCAGATCAGGCTCATATCACCTCAATTCTCCACCAATAAAATATTGGACTCCTCGCCTATTCCTCACGATGTTTTTGCGTTTCTTTGCAGGTCCAAAAGGCTCCAACTAAGGAGCTTTGACTGTTGCAAGCAAGGCCCAGGTCGAGAATCCTCGCCGGATCATTTTCGAGCACCTGGGGCTCGACCAGAAGACTCTCAAGAATGAGAAGAGACCCTCGGCGGAGGGAATGGAGGTCGGAGGAGTTCACGCGATCAGATGCAAACTCGCCCTTAGCGAGTTCATCCCTAGTTCTTCGATCCATCTTCCCTACCGTCGAATGAAGGAGGAGCCCCAGATAACACCATAGCCATCGGATGCATCCATGCTTACATTGTCAAATCAGAGCAGCTGATCTCATCTCCACCATCAATCGGTGAAGCGTCATCGGTCGCTGGATGATCGGCACGTGGTAAGTGAAAAGATCTCAACTGCTCAATCCAGCCTATTAAGGGGTAAATTGCAAATCTCAACCTAACATTTTGTATTTATTTATTGTAAATAAAATGTAGCGTTACAAATAAAGTGGTACTTTTGCAAAAAGACCCCTGTACTTTATTGTATTTACACTTGAGTCCAATCTATGTCACCTCCCGAGGTGACAAAATGGCTAAATTGTGCGTATCTACCTATCCTTTTTGTTAATTGTATATTAGTTCGTAAAAATTAAATAAAGGTTTTATTACGTTGGCAAAATTGCACTGAGCCCCCTATACTTTATTTTATTTATGGTTATGCCCCTACTAGGACAAGTATTTTTCTTGTATTTATCTAATTATTATAAATATCTAATGTATTACAAAAAATACGGAAAATTAGGGGTAAATGCTTCATGTCATACACTTTCACACCCATATTTCTAATTAGCATTTGTTACATTTTATGTATTTATTAAAAATGAAAAGGAACCTAAATAATCCCTGTTTACATATAAAATTCCAAAAATAATTACAAAGTTTTCAAAAATTGAAATAAAATCATATATAGTATATTTTGATATTTACTGATTCCAGAAAATAAAAACCCCTAAAAATAAAAAAATGATAAATAAAGCTCCAAAATCCAACAAAAATATACTAATTTTACTAAAATACCAAACATATATTTTTCTATTTTATAATTATCTATATAGATATTATTTATATATAAAATTGATTTACGTAATTTTGTGACTTCTTTTCTATTTTTAAAACCCAAATCAATTTTTGATTATTTATTAATCCCATATTTGAGATATTTTTGACTTTAAAATACATAAAAATTAGCAAATATCCCTGGAAAATAAAAAATTAGAAAAATATAAAAATAACAAAAAAAATATATTTACTGTATTTTACTAATTTTTACATAATTGTATGTATCTAGTACCTATATATATACCTTATATTGTAGTTATACATAAACATATATACATATATAATATTTAAATGAAAAGAAGTATAAAAAATTTCAAAAATATAAAAAGAAAATACATATAAAACCAAAAACATAACAAAAAAATATAAAATTAAAAACCCACAAAAACAATAAAAGAGACAAGAGATACATGACAGGACTTTTATGCATCTATGTTGCCACGTCCTCCCATTTTCTCCCAGTGTTCGACTGCTACACATGCTTAGACCTATACACATTTGCATGCAGAGTTATAATAAATTTAACTCCACATTTTTTTCTATTCATTTCTCTATCCATATTGTGCGTTAATTATTGATTGATTGAGGATTATTGGGTGATGAACACATCGACAATTGATCTACCTTGTGGATTGATAAGACCCTTAATTTTTCTCGATTATCACATGCATGCCATGAATAAGGGATTGAAGGAAGCGTGTACAAACAAGCATTGGTTGATCCACAAAAACTGGAGCAACAGAGTAGAAAAGCACTTCCTCACCATGGCTACAATGGCATCAGTCAACAACCTCACAGAGAATAAGCCCAACAAAGGAGCACCATTGACTATATGCATGATTTTTTCAATCAACCTCATGCCCACCTCATTTCTCACATAATTTGGGCTAGGACCGCTCAAAGCATGATCCTCCAGTTTGCTGATCGATCAATCAAGCGACCCTGAGGTTTATTAAAAGACAATGTCGTAACAATGTAGGATATACAATTTTCTATTGATTTTGTGGTCCTTGATATGGACACCCCTTGAATCGTTACTCCTAATCCCTATTATTCTTGGATAGCCATTCATGCGCATCGCAGAGGAGATGGTTGAAAATGAGTTTGGGAAGATCACGTTCTACTCAAGCAGCAACAAAGTGATAATAGATATGGTTAATGAACCCAAAGTCGTGGTTGATCAAGGCCAAGTAGGACCTTCAGAAGTAGACTGTGAATTTAATGCAGAGATCAGCGATACTGACTTTTCTTTGAATAACACATTTGAACATGAAATCCTCTTTATGGAGGAGTATCTGGAAAACATAGTTTTCACATGTTCTGATGTCAACTGGGAGACCGATTATTCCTTACTGAGGGACCTCTTTATGGCAGAAGATTCATGCAAGTCTGAACAAGAGGAATTCATTGATATTTTTTCAGCACATTATCAACAGAGCCACTAGTGACCGAGGTGAGTAGGACCTCCAAAATCATGGCTAATCATCCATGCATCAGTCCAGCTCTGAAGTGAGTGAGAAGAAGGCTCGGTGAGAACCATAATTAAAGCAACTTCCAATAGGTCTAAATTATGCTTTCCTTACGGGTGAAACAAACATATATCCGATCATTATCAGAAGCCGACTAGCCCTAGATTAGGAATCCCGGCTACTCGAGATTCTAGATGAAAATCGCATGGCACTTGGTTGAACGTATCAGACCTCTACAGGATAAATTCTGCTCTGTGATCACACCACATTTATTTGGAAGAAGATGCAAAGTCGTCCCGAGAATTTCAAAGAAGGCTGAACCCTAGCTTCCAGGACATGGTCATGAAAGAAATCACAAAATGGTATGATGTAGGGTTTATTTATTCTATCTCTGACTCAAAATGGGTGAGCCCTTAATGAATATCTACTTCATTACCTTTATTTTATCATTTTGGCCTTAAAATCCCTTGCTAGTTCATGAAAATAACCTTATTTTGTACAAATTAACAATCATGTTTTGTGGTATAAATACTCTATAAGATACTTTTTTTAATTACAAAATTATAGAAGAAATAAAAAAAAGAAAAATAATAAAATATCAAAGATATTTATGACCCTAAACCCCGAGACTTAGGCATTTTGAGGATTAGGTCGGCAAGGAATAAAGTAGAGGGAGATAAGGGCCATTAATACAATAAAATCCAAATTTATATATTCATTATTTATTGTTTTTGGGACCCGTTTTATTTTCTACTTTTTATACCTCAATTAAAGAAACTTCGTACATGAAAGTCATAGATACTATTGCATAAAAAATACAAAACTAAGTTCATACGAAAATAATATATAGAGTAAAAGTTATACTCTAAATAAGATTCCAAAATCCCAACTTCCCAGATCCATATCTCTCAAATAAAAGCTCAAAATATATTAAAATTACTTTAATTGTATATAACTTTTAATAAGCTATTTGATGAAGGTAGTTTCATATTTGTTGTAATTAAGGTGTGAAAGTTAGGTTTTGGATCCCTATGTATAATATACATGATTTTTATAATTTTGTAAATGTTATTTATAATATATGACATATTAAAACTAGAAAAAATAGTAAAGAAAACATTAAAATAAAATATGTATATAAATTATATAGATGAAATACAATAACTATTCCTATATTATAAATACATCTATTTATTTAAGTGTATATATTATATCAAAAAAATACAAAAATACATTTATGTATACAAAAAAGTATAATTATATAAAATAAGAAAATAAAATAATAAAAATAAAATATACAATAATAAAAATAAAATACTTAAAACATATGTAAATACACTTGTAAATATACACTTAAAAACTAATTTGTAATTAATAACCTCTAAAAAAAATCATGATAAAATAATACAAAAAAACAAATTACTTTTATTTTATAACTTAAAATATAAAAATTATTTGTATTTTTTTTAGAATTTATACATATTTTCTGGCTTGATTTTTCATGGTTCGTCCATGTGGACCAACTAGGTCTCTGCGCCAGTTGACCTCGGTCAACTCTTTGAGCGAGGCGTTGGGTTTGTTAGACCATTGTTTCCTCCTCATTTCGCCAAATTTTGGGGCTCGATCCTTGCATCATTTTTAGTCGACATCTTCAAAGCTTTTTCTCCTTGAGCTACAACCTTTCACGCTAGTTGATTACCACAAGGAATGGATCGCTGCTTCACTTGTTGCACCTCGATCTTCCCATCTCTACTACCACCATGTACAAAACCCCATCCGATCTTCCTCTTTGATTTTGAATCACCTTTTACCAGGTTTTTGCCTTCTTCTAACATGCATTAGATTGAGGAGGGTGGTAGCCTCCTATTGAATCTCCATTTTAGAATCGTTATTCTATCATTTTGGCCTTAAAACCCCTAGTAAATGCATGTAAATAGCCTTAATTTGTACAAATTAACATTCATGTTTTGTTGAAGAAATATTCTATAAAATACTATTTTTAATGCCAAAATTGTAGAATAAAGAAAATAAAAGAAAAAGAATAAAATATCTTTCTAAAATATATGAGATATTTTATGACACGAAACACCGATGCCTAGGTCGAGAAGGAATAAAGTAGGGGGAGATAAGGGCCATTAATACAATAAAATTCTCACTATTTATGTAGTGTTCATTCATTTTTGGGCCCTATTTTATTTTCTACTTTTTATTCCTCTTGAACATGAAAGTGATAGATAATAAATATAGAAAATATAAAATTTGTTTCTTGTAAAAATAATACATAGTGTAAAAGTTATACTCCGAATAACATTCCAAAATACCATCCTAGACCCATAACTCTCAAAAAAAACTTAAATTATATAAAATAACCTTTAACTATAAATAAATTTTAATAAGCTATTTAATGAAGATGGTGTCATATTTTTTGGACTAAGGTGTGAAAGTTAGATTTTGAACCCTTATTGTATAATATACCCGATTAAAATAATCACTTTAATTATTCTTTATTATTTTTTTTATAATTTTATATATTTATATTTTTTAAAATATTATTTATAATATATTCACACACTAAATATAAAATAAAACTCTCAATAAAACATTAAAATATAATAAGAAACTAAAATACATAAATGAAATACCTATACTTATGTATATTAAATAAGTATACATATTTATATAGGTGTACATAATATATCATTAAAATATAATAAAAATATATTTATGTATCTAAAAATAAGATATAATTATATAAAAAATGAAAGAAAATAATTAAATGAAGTATATAAAATAAAAATAAGATACTAAAAACATAGATAAATATACCTATAATTCACCCTAAAAAAGTAACTTGTAATTAAAATGTCTAAAAAAAATCATAATAAAAATACTATAAAAATTAATAAACAAATTTATTTTATAATTATAATTTAGTAAAATTGTTTACTATTTATTAAGTATTTTACAAAATTTTAAGCAGGTTTTTCCTGGTTGGTCCACGTGGACCAACGAGGTGGCACCGCGAGTAGACTAAAGGTCAACTCTTTGGACCTATTGCCTAGCCCTATAATATTTCCTTTTCCCCTAATATCTCATATTTTTCATGCTTGATGTATTGCTCGAGGAGGATAGGTCCTTTCACGATATGTGCTCGATGTACATCTACCGTCTACGCTGAGCCCTCTCCTAGGGCAGAGCTACTTCGCCTCACCCATGATTGTCCCTCGAACCTCGTATCTCGACCACCTATACAAAATCTAACCTGACCTTCCTTCTTCATTTTGAACATCTTTTTACAAAGTTTGGCCCTATCTTTCGAGCTTTGAATCGATGCCAGTGGCATGGGCATCTCCAGCTACTTCGAACGAGGTCAGGCGAGGTCGAAGGACGCTGTTCCACCATCTCCGCCACCTCACTAGTGTGAGGTTCTACTTCCTGGTCCAGGCTGGTGAGGTGCCCTTTCTTTTCTTGCTTTTTAGGATAGTCGTAGCCCTAGGGTTCATTTCTTCCATTTATTTTTGCCTCTTAGTCTCTTAATCACCACCTTCGTAGTTTGTCGGTGCTCCGCTCTGGCAAACCTCTCTACTGTGAACCACCTATTCTCCGACCACTCAATCACCTGCACTTCATTCCCCACTACTTCTTCTACGTTCCTACACATCCCATTCACCTCGACTGATCGGCCTTCCACTATGCCGCCATGCCGGAGATCTGCCGCCACAACCCTCCTTGCATCCATCCTCGCCAATAGGAGCCACAAAACACCCTTGCTCTTGTGCTGACTCACCTTGCAGGTCCTGGAAGATCTATACCCCTAATGGAGCCAATTTTGTGTCCATTGCAGGTACCCAGAGCTGCTCTTGTTCATCGAATCTGCCAGCCTCCATCGCAGCTCCGACTAACCACTTGCTACAGCGGTTTAGAGCAGGGAATCCGAAGATTCATTTTGCCCCTTGTCTGAGCCATCCAGGTGGCCGGGGGAGCATAGGAGAGCTGATTAAAACTCGTTGTCAGTGAGTTCTTACTCAGTTCTTCTTTTGCCCTTCCCTACCATTCGATTAGATCGCCCACTCTTGATCATGCAACTTCCATTCGATCCGGTCCATCCATGACCATGGATCTCCATCATGGGATCTAATCTTGACTGCTTGTGATCGAACCATCATCGGACCCCCTCACGGTGTAGGCATAAGTGGAAGGAAATTGATCTTTTATACCTTTGACACCAATACATTTTGTAGTTAAATTTTGGAACTCAAACTTTCTGTTGCAGTTTATATATTTTTGTAATATTTATGATTAAGCATATAGAATTTCTATTATTGGACTTAGGCCCTCTACCACATCACCTCACGTGCTGATGCGTGCGAGGTGCAGGCATTTTCTAGAGGACCCTTTACAGGTTTTGATATTTGTTTCTCGACCACGAAATAGAGCTACACGTTGTTACTTTTTGAAAAAAAATCTGCAAGGACTGCAAGCTTTATTTTATTTACAAAAATACTCTTACTAGGATATAGTTCCTTTAGGTTTTCTCTATTTATTTAAAATATCAATTATGCTCTAAAAATTCCCTAAAATAGGTATACATTCCTTATTGCTCATACTCCCACGCCCATATGTTATTTTCAATTTTGAACACTATTAGTATTTGTTAAAAATAAAAAAAATAACCTAATTTTTCCCTGTCTACAATATAAAATCAATAAAAATTATAAATCTTTTTCAAAATTCCAAAATATTATTTATTGTGTTTATTTATTTATTTTACAACTCCAGAAATTGAAAAACATAAAACTCACAAAAGAAAACACCTAAATTAAATAGACCAAAAAAACTTTATAAAAATATATAAAACTCATAAAAATTCCAAAAATAACGTTTATGATTTTAATTTTCTTTAAATTATTATTCTTAAGATAAAATTAATTTGAAGAAATTTTGATACTATTTGGTATTTTTCATTTCCTTTTTTCAAATTCAGTTTTTTATTTAATCCCCATTTTGAGTTATATTTGACTTTTAAAATATATAAAAATGAAAACTCTCTAAAATATCACAAAAAAGTAAAAAATATTTAAACCCCCCCAAAATATTTTATTTCCTTAATTTTTAGTATTTTTACCCATATCTATATCTATATAACTATATTATATCTTTAAAAGAAAAAGGAAATACAACATTGTAAAACTAAAAACAAAAAAATATATAAAAAATAAAATAATTAAAAATTAAAAACCCACAAAAAATATAGACAAAGATTTCACAATCACATCTTTACATATCGTTGCACAATCTATCATTTTTCTGCTCCCAGTGTTCGACCTCTACACGTACTTGCACCTATACACATCCTTGTTGTAGAGTTATAATAAATTTTAATTCAAATATATTTTCATTACTTGATTATTATTGTAGGTAAATTGTTGATTAATTGAGATTTCGTCTGAGGTCGCTTCGACTATTGTCGATCCGCCTTGTGGATGGACAAGACTTCAGTAAAATCTCAATTGTCAAATGGCACCGTTGCTAGGGAGCAACTGCGCATAGATTTATTTTTGACTGATTGCGGCGTATATGTCTTACTTATGTATATATTTGCTTTATTTATTTTCAAATTTATTTGATATAATTTTTTAATTGTATAACCACTCTTCTTGTTTGTATTTGTTGCGAGGAACATAGATCAAGGGAGGATCTCTTCTTGTATAACCACTGTTCTTCATGATAATATCAACTTGTCATCTAGGACGTCATCGGTTGCATTTGCATATAGATATGTTTCAATTCTGTTTAGCATCCTTGCATGTAGAGAGCTGGAGACAAGATGAGCATTTATGCTTTAGCATGCATAATTTATTTCACCTCGCATTGCTTTTCCGACTCTCTCCCTCTGATTTTGACCCCTTAGGTGTTAAAAAGAATTGATTCTCAATTAGGTGCGCATATTTTTTATTAAAAATCCAAAAAAGTGATAACGTACAACTGGGGAGTGCTAAAAATTACTCGACCCTAAAGTGCATCAAAAACAAAAATATTTGTCTAGGGGTGAGTAATCCCTAATTGTATTCATTTTACATTGAACACATACATACTAAGGAGTAGTGCCAAAATCCTATTAGCTTTCTGTTGAACGAGATTTTTCACGGGTCTAAAAGTACGTCTCACACAAGGCGGAGACCCAATCACTGTGGCGACCCGCAAGAAATCCCAGTTCAAACAACAATTAACCCACAACAGAAATCAAGCAATGAAAAGTGGTGCGGAGTTAAAATTTATTATAACTCTACACCAAAGATGTGTATAGGTGCAAGTATGTGTAGAGGTCGAACACAGGGAGCAGACAGGTAGAACGAGGCAAATGAATGCACAAAATGTGAATGTGATGTATTTGTCTATTTATGCTATGTTTTTGTGGGTTTAATTTTATATTTTATATTTTGATTTTAATTTTATATTTTTGTATTTTAATTTTTAATTTACTGATTTTATATTTTCTTTTTGTATTTTATATTTTTATGTTTTCTTTTTTCAATAATAGAATACATATACAAAGTAAGAAAGAGAGAGATAAACGATTTATAAAAGTAGGTAAAAATAAGTAAAATTCAGGAAAAAATATTTTTGGTCTTTTTATAATTTTCTAATGTTTTTATAAATTTTCTAGATTTTTCCTAATTTTTTTGGTATTTTTAAAGGTGAAAATACTAGAAAACAATGAACTAATTAAAAGGCTGAACTAAAATGGAGAAATAAAAATCAAACAGTAACAAAAATTCTCCAAAGTAATTTTAAAATAAAGATAATAAAGCAAAGAAAATTCTGAGATAGAGTTTGTATTTTTGGGATTTTTTTGGAGTTTTTAATATTATTATAAAGATTTTTGGGGTTTTATAATTTTTAGGATTTTCTTTTGTATTTTTAGTGATTTTTGGATTGAAGTTAAAAGACACTAAAACAAACAAAATATATATTTTGGGAATTTTCTAAGGTGTGTTTATAATTTGTATGGGTTTTCTAATGCAAATAGTAGCAAAAATGCATGTTTTTGAATTTTTATAAATATTAAAATGCAATAAATATGCAAAATAAAAATATAGAGTGAATCTACTATGCAACAAGTACTTAATATGATTTTTGTGGATTTTTTAGCAATTTATAGATGCATGCAATAAATACAGACAACAACAAGAAACTACACTCCTAGCAGGGATGTTTTTACAACATGCGAAAAGTCCAGGAGCCCAAATGAAATTTCTCTGCAAAATATATACTGAATATTAAAATCCCAGGAGCAATAAGAAATACTCAAAGCCACAGAGGTACAAATGCAAAAATCCCAGCCTCACGTGCGCAAGCACGCGCGCCTGGGAAGGACTGTTCTATAATTAACAAAATTCTGAGGGCTATTATGCAATATTTACACAAATATTATAACTTCCTAGAATAGTTTTGGGACTTAAAATGAAATACAGACATGCCCCGGGGTTCCGATGCAAAATACCCCGCTCCCTCGCGCGCGCCTGTCACGTGAGGTGACGTGACTAGGGATCCGATCGCAATAAAGAAAAGTGCTGGGGCTAGTTTCTAAATATTACAGAACTTAATGAACTGTAGATGAAAGTTTGGAGATTAACTAATAAATAAACAAAAATGGCTGGGTTCAAATGCAAAATGTCCAAACCTATGGAGGATCCGACGCTGCAAACTCGTCACTTAAACACGTGTCGTTAATCCGTGGCCCCGTACCCCTTCGCGACGAACGGACGAGATTATAAGATGCTCTGATGATCCGATGGTTGTCCTGTGAAAGATCTGACGGTGCCTGTACACCTGGAAGATCGAGGCCTCATCTTGCGGTGGAGAAGGCTGGTGGATGATCCGGGAGGAACTCCGCCGGGGTGAAGTTCAACCGGCATGATCTCCATCCTCCTCCATCTCCTTCAGCTCCAAAATGGCCGCAACTCTTCCTGGTGTGGTCCTCTAATGGTTGGGCGCTCCAAAAAGCTCCGGAAACAACCGGAGGATGTGCGCGAGGGCGACGGAGCTGTCGGCTCCAGGGACCTCGACCACGCACCTCATTGAGCCCCAGCTCCTCCAATTCATGCGTGGACCTGCAAAAAGAGTGAGAGGGGTCGAGGGCAAACTGCCTCGACCCCTGCAGTGGGGTGATGGAAGCGTGGGAAGCGGAATAGAAGCTCGCCGAAGCTTGTGAAAGCGATGGGTTGGGTGAAGCACGAAACCGAGGGGTGTGATCTACTCCTAAGACTAAGGGGAATAAAACAAGCAAGAAAAGTAAGGAAAAATGTGGACCTCGAGGGTTGAAAACCCAAGGTGTACCTCACGGCGGCGTCACCGTTGGAGATGGGTGGAAGCACACCTTCAACCAGTCGAGCGCCTCCCCAAGCAGTGGAGGTGATGTTGTCACCACCACCGGTCTTGAGCGAAATGGAGGAGCTTCAAAACAGGGTAAAAGGGGGTTCAAATTCGAAAAAGGTGGAAAGGGGGGTTTTTGTACAAACGGCTGGGAGGCTCCAAAGATCGACGCATATCTCACTAATCACAGATCCACTCCACGAGGTAAAGGCTAGGCGTGTAAGATCATTTGTCGAGGAGAAAAAGTCATCATGGAACCATCACAAGATAATGCTGAAGGATATGGTTAAATCCTCAAGAGTGTCACGAAAGCGTGAGCGTCGTATCGAATACGACGAAGAACGACTAGTCGGACTAGTTGTTATATGCATCGGAAATTAAAATTTTTCATGTGATGAAACCACATGATCCAAGAATACTTCTCGGATTGTCTCGTCTAAACCACAAACAAGTATTAGGGTTACCTCTTGAAGCATGGTTGCGATCGAGTCTCTAAAAGAAGAGACCTCCTGTCTCAAGTCTGATCCGACGGAGGAGACGCTTGCGAGGGCGAGGATGAATCGCGTGCTTCTCGTAATCCATGTTGATGATCCAAGCGGTGGATCTCCTGATCTCGACACACGAGATCCGACGTATTCTTTACGAGCGAGGCGCACCGAAGGAGACGGAGATCCATGAGCAAACGATCGGGCAGCATAACGACGACGCTGCGGCGATGGAGGACCTCTCTGGGGCATCCATGGTGGACGACCATGAGAGGGAGAGAGAGGGCTGACGTGTAGAGAAAAGAGAGAGAGAGAGAGAGAGAGAGAGAGAGAGAGAGAGAGATGTGCTTCACAAGCATTGTGTAGTGTAAAGAAAAGCAAAGGGGTGCCTCTCATTTTATATTATTTTGGGATCCATGGATGTCAATCCATGGGACAACACAAATCTAATGGCTCTCATTGGTTTGTGTTTCTTTTAATGGCCAACATTGTTGTTGGTTAAAAACACAACAAATAATCTAGTTTAGATTAAATATATTTGATAAATCAAATATTATTCAATGCTAAATTAAATCACAAAATTGGAGATAATGGAGATGAGAATCTCCACATTCCATGGAGAGCCATGGATTGCCACCAATTCCAATTTGGAATGGCTAGTGATCCACACTCCAATTAGGAATGTGAGATTCTCCAATGAAATCCAAGATTTCATGGTTATTTATATCTCCAATTACAACAACAATTGTTGTAAAATATTCTACAACAATAATTCATAATTATTTTGTGAATATTGCAATCTTGCCATTGGAAATTTGTGAATCATATTCACAACCCAAAATAAAATGTAAATTAAATTTTCAATTTAATCTCCAATGTGAATCCAATTCACATCAACATTTAATTAACAAATGTAAATTACAAATTGCTCTCTCTTATATATTATAAATCACATTTATAATATATATGATTAATATGGATAGGGTTATCCACATTATTCATATCCACGATAATTAAATCACATTTAATCATCTTAGGTCTCTATTCTCATGTGCCCAAATAATATGAATCACATTCACATTATTCACATCTTTGATAATCAAATCACATTTAATTATCTAAGATAATTGTCTCTATAATATGAATCAAATTCATATTATTTATGATAATTAAATCATATTTAATTATTCATTTTCTCAATGCTCAGATACTCATATCAACAATGAAATTATCTTGAACCCTTTCAAGGATAATGCGCTTTCTCCGCGAACACTTGGAGATAAGGACAGGGCGATTGTATTGTTCCACGTATAGTGACTTGGATATTGATATCATATCTCAAATCTAGATCGAGAGCCTCCCATAGATGCTTGATTAAATCAAGACCGTAAATCTAATCTTCTCATTGCATCTGAATCACATTTAGATCAATGTCCAATATTTGGACTAAGATCAGATTACTTCTCTACCGAGAGGAGTCACTAAAATCCAGACCCGTTTCATCACTCCCTAGGAATGGAAGCGTCATGGTTATACAATCGTTTATGATCACATCACCCTCAGGTATTCCCAATAACTGTACATCCTGCATACTGGAAGACTCAGAATAAACCCGAAGTATTGGATCAACTTTATACTGTCTACTTCATGGTTTTATCAATAAGTTTCTTATTCAATCATTGGGAGTTGGTATCGATCATATACTTTCCAAAAGCATATATCATACCTAGGTCTTGATCATATACTTTCCAAAAGTAAGCTTCCAAAGCGAGACGACCGTGCGCACGGAATTTGATTCTTCCCAATATCTCATGAGTGAGCTCATGTATTCCGGTTCAGTAACTGAACATGTATGATCCCTTTGAGAGATCGTATCACTCATATGCCCTTATATGCACACCAGCGCGCCGGTGTATAGACCTTGGTTAGGTCATCAACCTATTGGTCTTCCAAATGTATATACTCAAACATATAGTAACACATCTGTCTCCGGTCATAAGACGCATGCCTGTATCGTGACAGCATACGATATAGGACTTTGGTTATCTCGATCTCATTAAGTCAACTCTTTGACCTAACTAATCTGACAACTCCAAATCTTTATTCCTATGCAGAGGACCTGCATCAAGAGGTCGATGAGATATCGGCCTTTAGAGATAAGGATTGCCATCTCCTACTCAGGCTGGAGATCATCTCTTAACAATCATGTGACGGTGTTTGATGAGTCTTCAATCTAACTCTTTAGATATTCATCCAAGCACCAGTCTCTATGATTCAACAATTGAATCAACAGTTGTATGATCATCAAGATGGCCATGGTATATAACCCTAATTGTACTAAGGGATCTATTATGCAAATTATTTATTCTTCATTTCAGATCAGGGAATGATATTCACAATAACATTTATTGCATAATGGCTCGCCGTGGGCTCGCATGTCCAACAAATGCAAGGAAGAGCCTCGAAAAATCCGCAAAAGCGCGACAAAAACCACTTCTGACACTGTACAGACCTCGGTCAGAGAGTTGACCGAGGTCAAGCAGCGGATGGTTCTGGTTGGTCCACGTGGACCAACCAGAAAAATCCCTTGTAAAAAGGTTTATTAATTCATTTAAATATAATGAATGATTTAGTTAATTTTTTATTATAAAATAAATTTTCTTTATTATTTTACGAAGTATTTTATAGTGATTTTTATTTATTTTTTCGAGATTAATAATTACGGGTTACCATTTATAGCCAATATAGGTATATTCATCTATATATTTTATTATTTATTTTTATTTTAAATATTTAATTTATTTATTTTTGTTTATTATTTTATAAATTTATAAAATATTTTTATACACTTAAAAGTATTTTTATTTTATTTTTCTGAAGTGTTTTACACACTTAATAAAATAGAAGAATGAATTATATAGGTATGTATACAGGTATTATACCTATGTGTATTATATAAAATTATTTTATTTTGTATTTTCTTGAGGTTTTTATTCCTGTTTTAATGTACATATAAATTATAAATAATATTTACAAAATTATAAAAATATAAAATTATAAAAATAATGAATAAATAATACAATGAATGTTTTAATATGTACAAGTATACATGTGGGGTCCAAAACTCAACTTTCAAACCGTAACCCCGAAAAATATAAAACCACCGTCATTAAATATTTTATTTAAAGGTTATATATAATTAAAGGTGAGTTTGGTATATTTTGAGTTTTTATTTGCAAGATACGGGTCTGGAAAGTTGGAATTCTGAAATCTTATTCAAATCATAACTTTTCATTTGTGTACTATTTTTGTATGAAATCAATTTTATATTTTTCTATATTTAATTATCTACAACTTTCATTTTCAGAGTTTCTTTATTTGAGGTATAAAAAGTGGAACCAAAAATAGGTCCCAAAAAGAATAAAGAATTGATAAAATGAAAGGGATTTTTGTTGTATTTTTGGCCCTTATCTCCCCCTACTTTATTCCTTGTCGACCTAGTCATCGAGATGCCTAGGTCTCGGGGTTTCGGGTCATCAAATATTTTATTCTTTTTCTTTTCTTTTATTTATTCTATAATTTTAGCTTTAAAAACCGCATTTTGTACAATATTTACACAATGATGCATGGATGATAAAATGCATGAATTAACGCTATTTACACGCATTTACTAGGGTTTTTAAGTCCAAAATGATAGAATAAAGATGATGAAATGTAGATTCATCACCTTCCTACAACTGTTTTATTCCTCACCTAACTCTAGAAGAAGATAAGATAAAAATATCGAACTTTCATGGTATTCACCGGGTTGAGTATGTGAAAAATGATATGATAGGAGCCGCTAAGTAATGGCCTAACAATTCAGGCTCACTATCGCTGAGGCGACTACTCAAATCCTCCAGTTGTTCAAAAATTAACCTACACAAGTAATTAAACAATTAAGAGTAAGAGTTAAAATTTACTATACCCTACTAAGATTGTATAATGGAAAGCAAGTAAGGGTCGAACACAGGAAGCAAAGGAGTAGAGCATGCAAGACAATAAATCAAGGCACAATTTATCTCTCAAACACTTAGCCTAGTAGCAATTTTTTGTGGGTTTTTAATTTTATATTTGATTTTTGATTGCTTGATTTTGTATTTTTTTTATATTTACATTTTTATATTTCCTTTTTCTTTCAAAATAGATATATAAAGTTATATAGGGTATATATACAATATAGATAAGATAGAGATAGCGTAAAAATAAAAATAGGTAAAAATACAAGAAATAAAATATTTTTACGCTTTTTATTTTTTTTATTGTATTTGTGATTTTTCTGTATTATTGGTGATTTTTTTGTATTTTCAAATAAAAAATACTCAAATCAGGGAATAAAATAAATACCTGAAATTAAAAAGGAGATGAAAAATATAAAACAAATTAAAAAATATTTAAATTAATTTTAATATATATATATAATAAAATAAAGAAAATTCAGAGATAAAAAATATATTTTTAGGATTTTTTATGGATTTTTTATATTTTTATTAAAGAATCTCAGGGTTTTTCATTTTTTTATGAGTTTTCTTTTATATTTTCTAGTGATTTTTGATCTCGATGTTAAACATGCATAAATAGGTAAATGTATTTTTTGGGGATTTTTCAAAAAGTTTTTATAATTTTTATGGTTTTTCTTTTGCAAATATGGACGTAAATGATACTTTTGATTTTTTTATAAAAAAACATTCAAAAACATGAAATAAAAATATGTCTTGCAAATACAATGTAACAGGAACACAATGTTATTTTTTTTATTTTTTTTGAGTTTTATAGATGCATAAAATAAGTATAGACAACAAAGAGAAACTACACTCCTGGTAGGGCTATTTTTGTAAATAGATAAAACTGCAAGGGCCAAAGTAATAATTTCACTTTCAGGATCAAATACAAATATATAAACTCACAAGGGTTTCCCTACAAAATCTCCAAAATCACATGTATAAACATGTGCGCCCCTAATGGGGGTCAAAATGTAATTACCAAAAGTCCAGGGGCTTTCTTACAAAATGTCCAAAAATATAATAGCGTTAATAAAATATTTCTAGACTAAATACTAATATCCAAAATTCCGCTTGCCTAACTGCAAATCACCACCTCACGTGATGTGTCACGTGAGGTGACGCGACTAGAACAAGAATGTGATTGTGCAAAGTTTGAGGTCTATTTATAAATAATACAAAATATATGAATGGAAAATGGAATATTAAGTGCTATTTAGTAAATACAAAAAATGGTGGGGAAAAGTTGCAAAATACCCACACATGCGCGGGAGTGAACGATCCAGATGTTGTCACTACGCCACGTGTCATTCTGTCGCGTGCTGATGCCACTTTAGTTTTGATGACCACGATTAGATCCCCTGATAGGATCCAATAGCTCTGGCTCTGCGAGATCGGATGGCTGCTGAATGGCCTCCATGAACACGACCGAAATCGACGGTGGAGAGAGGTTGAGGATGAATTGGTGAAGAACACCGGTGAGTTGAACTTCAACGATCCTGACTGGCCTCCTTTGGCATTACTTTGAGCTCCAAAAATATTGGATGGAATCTTGCGGTGATCATCTAGAGGCTAGTGGCATGAAAAGGGGCTGGTACCCATCGGAGCTCTTCTACGGTGGCGAGGTCGAGGAAGAATCCCAGGTTGCTTCGGCGATGGGCAAAATCGCATCAACGCGACCCTTTCGATCCAAGTAGTTGTAGGAGACGTTAATAACATCAGGGGCAAAATGCCCCAACATCTAGTGGGCGAAAAGGGGAGCATGATGGCTGGGCGAAGCCTCTCTTGTGAGCGTCGGAGAAGAAGAGGATGCAGTCTTGCTCTTTGCGAGAGCAAGTTGGATGGAGGTGCGTCGTGTGATAAGAGAATAGTGAGAGAGAATGGAGGTGATAGTGGAGTCAGAGCATAATTGAGGTGGTCTGAATGGAGCGGCGGAGCCGGGGCTCTGGCAATCAAGAGATTTTTGGTATTTTGCACGAAACAAATGAGATTTGACGCTATAAAATATCTACACTACTCTACTGCACTCTAGGGAATTCAAACGACAAAGAAAGGGATAAGAAACTCACTGGGGGCACGTCGGAGGCAAGCTCCGGCGAAGTAACTCAGGCAAACTGGACCGGCCTTGATTTAACGCCAAACACCATGAGAAGATCCGGACGGTCCTCATCCTGTCACTAGGAAGATGGGGGAAACCTTAGAGTTATGGAAAAATGGCAGAAGAGGGATAAAAATAGAGGGAAACGATGGAGACACTCGTTGACGTGCGGCGCCAAAGGATGAGGTGGATCGGCCAAATAGATGATCCAAAGCCCAAAGAATCAGAATTAGTTCATAAATGTTATAAATAATACATGTTTACTACTTTCTATAGTATTGTAATATGATTTTTATTTATTTTTATGAGTTAATTTATTATAGGTTTATTTTTTACAAGGGTAAATATAAATATACTTATCTATATATTATATATTTTATTTTTATTTCCTTTTTAATTTTTTTATTTTATTACATAATTTGTATATTTATATGTTAGTTAAATACATGTAAACACATTTTAATTTATTTTTTTGAGTTTATTTATAGACTTAATTAAATACATGTATTAATTATATAGGTGTTTGTATAATGTATCCATCTGTATATTTTCTATCTTTATTTATTTTAGTGTTATTTTCCTAGTTTTATTTCATTCTAAGTATGTACATATACTATAAAGAATATTTACAAAATTATTAAAATGTAAAATAGTGAAAAATATAAATAATAAATAAAATGAATATTTTTTTCAGATATATTGTACAATATGGGACCAAAACCTAACTCATGTTTCTTAACTCCAATTTAAGTGAAACCACCTTCATTAAATTACTAATAAAAATTTACATACAATTAAAGTAATTGTGATGAATTTTGAGTTCATATGGAGATGATATGGATCTGCGAAGTTTGGATTTTGGAATTTTATTCTGAGTATAGGATGCACACCGTGAAAAATTTAGTGTGAAATAAACTTTGTATTTTTTATGTATTTTTATCTACAACTTTCCTGTTCGTATTTTTTTGATTTAATGTATAAATTATAAAGAGTGAAATGGGTCCCAAAAATGAATTATTAAACAACAAAATTAGGGTTTTGTTGTGTTTATTAGCCCTTATCCCCCCTATATAATCATCATGATGCCTAAGTCTCGAGGTTGCGGTCATAAAATACCTTTGGCTTTTTACTTATTTTCTTTTTTTTATTCTTTTATATTGGCTTTAAATACAGTATTTTCTACATTATTTACACAATAAATAATGAAAGATATTTTGTACAAATTAATGTTATTTACATGCATTTTGCTAGGGTTTCAAGGCCAAAATGAAAGATTAATGGTGACGAAATGGAGATTCATCAAGCCTCCATCTTGCTCATGTGCAGTCGATCTCCTAAGAGGTCCACCCTCACTAATTGGGCCCTTGCAACAAAGTAAAAAAAATAGATGGATTAGAGCAATTCATATAAATATATAAAACAGAAACAAAGAGAATAAAATGTTAAAGTGATGTACCCTAAATGTTGGTCCCTAGCAACAATGCCATTTGTTTAACGGAGAGGGTTGATCTGCCGACCTAAAATGCTATGCTTACAATCGATGTGTGACCAACCTCTAATTCAAACAACCGTCAACCCACAATTATAGTAAGCAATAAATGTTTGTGAGTCAAAATTTATTGTACTTTATGTGAATGTGTATAGGTGTAAGCAAGTAGAGAGTATCAAACACTGGGATGCAAACATAGGGTAGTAATTATCACTAATTATTGCCAACTATTAATAATTATTTTATAGATTTTTAAGATATTTCTTGTTTTCGAGTTTTTAATTATATTATTTTTTTAAAAAATTTTAATTATTTTACATTTTTTAATTTTAATTTTTCAATTTTTATTTGTTTTAATTTAAAAAGTTTTAATTTTTTTTTATTTTATAAAGAATATAATTGAATATATAATAATATATATTATATCTTGTATAAGTATTATATATTATATATAGATAATACGAGTTTTTGTATTTTTATTTAATTTAAACAAAGTCAAATTAAGTAAAATAAAATGTTTTTGTCTTTTTTTATTATTCTATATTTTTGGTAATTTTTATGCAATATTGTAATTTTTATGGATTTTAAAGTGATTAATGTACAAAATAGTGTACATAAAATCCATGAGAGGGTTTATGTTTAATAATTAAGTCCAAAATTAACAAAATTATTTTACTAGTAATATATAATAAAAAGTTCACAAAAATAAAGATATAATTTTGGATTTTATTTATTGTTTACTAATTTTTGTAATACTTTTAAAGTTTTGCGATTCTAATGTGTTATATGTTGCATTTCTACTGATTTTTGGACATGTATTATAATATACTGTAATTTACCTAAAATTTTATTTTTAATTTTTTAGGTATTTTTCAATTTTTATGAATTTTTAATGGTTAAATAGGGAATAAATGCATGTTTTATATTTTTTAAGGTAGGAAAATATGGCTAACTATCTAATAAAAATTATGCGCATTAAACATGGTTCCAGAAATCTATCCCAATTTTTCCATATTTTATCATGTAAAGAAAATATTTATTATGAACTATATACAAGAAATAAAAATATACAGCAGAATAGAGACCTATTCGCAATATTTAAAAACTAAGCATCCAATTCATAACTTCACCATAAAACTTAAGGATATACATGCAAAATATACAGTGCCTCACATGGGAAGGACCTAATAACAATTATAAAAGAGTCTGGGGATCCTTATACAAATAAACTTACAAATACTACACTTAATATCTAATTTATAGTACTAAATGTAAATAGAAAAAGGCATGAGGGTATTCGTAAAATATAATCTTCAACATGCGTGAGGGGCTCATGTGGCGTTGATCAATGGTCGGGGAACACCACGTGTCCTCACTTAAGATCGAGCAGTGGAGGTTTGATACCGCTTCGTCTTTAATCAGGGGCCATATCAGATCCGTGCGTGACTCTTCATCTGACGACTAGGAGGATACTTGTAAGAACATTGAAGAACATTCCATGTTCCTATCTTTGATCAGATCCTCCACCTTATTCATCATTCTCCTGTGTTGTTGATGTGTTGTTCATGATCTTGGGACTCCTTTCATACCAGCAGGAATGCTCGGACAAGTCTAGTCCTTATCGGAGGAGGCATGGAGGCAGTTTCTTCTCCGACACCGGGAACTGGTATTTCTCGATTAATGCTCCTTCCAAGTTCCTTGGCTCAAACCTGCATAAAAATGTCCGTGGCTCGAGGGAGAATGCCCTCAGCCTCGAATGAAGCTTGATCGCATGAGAATGGGGTGAATGGGATGATCACTGATGAAGTGACCATGGAGGAGAATTGATTCATTGGTCTATGCAAGATCTAGACAGAGGGAAGCAATGTAGAAGCGATGGGAAAGATGATGGAGTGCTCAGGTGGTCAGAACATGGGGTGAAGCATGATGAAATAGTGGCCGAAACTTAAACTAGAGTGAACTTCGATCTTGGAATTTAAAGATAAAAAATGAAATGAAGCTAAACTATACATATATCTACGGTAAGAATGAAAATGTAGAAAGAAAATTCTAACCTATCAGATGGAACTTGGTCAAAACTAAGGAGCAGAAGACCTTGACCAGAAGCAATCCCCAGTGAGGGGGACCATCCTCAGATCTACTTCTCCACACTTGCAATCGAGGGCTTCCCCTTGCTGCCATCAAAGGGAAGATGTAGGGATGATTTTAGCAGTATGGTGGCCCAGAAGAGATCAAAAATCAAAAGAAGATGGAGGGTGGAATTTATACAAGTGGCGAAGGGGAAATCTTGTTATGGAGATTGTGTAATAGGAAGGTTGTTTGTGAGGGATAAGGGCATAGGGAGATGGATTGTGGAAAGATGATCAGAAATGATGAAGGGCTCGAGGGGAAAAAAGAGTGAGGAAAGTGTATAAATTGGGAAAAGAAGGGTGGTTTGCACGATGAGATTTACAGGGTAGGATCCACGTCTGTGCGGGAAGTGATGACCGAGCGGTTCAACCCTTGCTCGAACCTGATTGGTCCACGTAAGACCAAGCAAGGAAAAAGGAAAAAAATACATGTAAATTAAATAAAAATTACTATCTTGTTTTATTAAATAGAACTTAAACCATGGAAAATTTTTCTAATTTTATAAGCTATTATGGTTGTTTTTATTTATTCTACAATATTATTTATTAAATGTGAACTTAAATGTACATACATATGTATATATACATGTATTTTATATGTTATATTTTTATTTTGTATTGTATATCCATAATATTGTATTTACATATTTTGTATATTTAAAATATTATTTTATATACATTTACACATTTTTCTTATTTTGTTTGTGTATAAAAAGAAATAAATGTATATACATTATAGGTATAGTATACATATGTATTTAAATTTATTATTTATTTTAATATATTTTAAATCTTTATTTATATTTTTATTGTGTATAATATAATATATACAATTATTCAAAATATAAAGAGGGTAAAATGTGAAGAATAAAATAATAGGTTGTATATATAGATACCCCAGCATAATAGTACCCCTAAGAGCCGACTTTTTATCTCAACTCCATTTTCAATGACCTTCATCAGATATATAATTAATTTAAAAAACAATGGATGTGAGTTTGATTCAATTTGTGTTCATATGTAGTTGATATTGATCAATGAATTATAGTTTGCGACTTCCTCATAGGTGTGTACCATGTGCACTCTACATATTTTATTTTTCTAATTTTCTATACCATAGTATGTACAAGTTTTGTGTTGAAAATTTTATTGTTATAGATTTATATTAGTGTTAATAAAATAGTGCTATATTTGGCTATTTACAACATATAGAATATAAAAGAATTAGGATTTTCAATAATTGTATAGTATTTGGCCCTTATCTTCCCCTACATTATTCCTTGTCGGTCAAATCAATTTGACTTGGTCTTGTGATTCCGATTCAGTCAGTATCTTTGATACTTATTTTTTTATTTATTACATATATTGGATTTAAATACGGATAATTACAGACTAATTACATACTAATTAGATATCAATAATAGATATTAAATTTTGCAAGTCAATAGTATTTACAGGAAATTTGCTAGAGATTTAAAGCCAAAATGGAAAAATATAGGTAGATGAATTGCTATTAACCAGAGATAAGAGGAAGCACAACAAGGACATCCAATGATGGGTGGGACATTTAGAATAAGTGAATTCTTGTGAAAGGATCTTGCAACTGATGAGCATGGAACTATACAAACTCATGACCATGTAGAGATGATAGAACTCAACTTATGTCGGTGATTGCATGCGTGGACTTCATAGAAATAGATTAAAAATCGTAAAAGAAGTGAATTCCCAATTATCTTAATAAAAATTGATTATATTTCATGCGTAGACTTTATAGAAATAGATTTATAGATCCTTTAAGTGGGCAATATATAAAGGAATTGTTGCCTCTACTGTTCATATCAAGACAACATCAAAGAAATCATGTATGTGATACATCCATGAATGAAAATTCTATCCACCATATTGCATTATATAATAAGATTTTTGTAATTACAAATACTTATTCATTACGGATATTTTATCTACAACCACTGTAATCAAATGAGGTTATAGTGATGCTTTTTCAGAATATGTTAGTAAATTATTTCTTGTTAAATATATATTGATATAACTCAGCCATGGCTAGTCCCAAGCCCGGGTAAATGAGGAGGGTTGCGTTAGGTAGCCAACGGCCAGTGTAAAACAGTTAGAGACAACTTCCTAAATATTACTCTTTTTTCTAAAAAAAATCTGTTTAAGAAGTTACCTCATGACAGTCGGATCTTTTCAACAAGGATTTAAGCAAACATACAGATTTCGTTGGGGCGTTCCCTACTTGCGACGCGTTGCATCGCTCGAATGCAATGAAAAATTGGTAAGGGCCGCTACATCGCAGTCTGGATGTAGTTCAAATTTGTAAGGGTTCTCGCATGAGGAACACATGCGAGTAATTAAGCTAGTTCCACTGCATCACCGCCCGGATGAAGTCCAAAAATTACAGGGGTTCTCGCATAATGGACGCATGCGAGTAAAGAAGCTAGTCCAAAAGAGATCACAACGAAAGTTGCGGATTGGTAGTTGGAATATTGGCACTTTAACTGGAAAGTTGATGGAGATAGTGGATATGATGGAAAGAAGGAAGATTCATATATTATGTCTTTAAGAGACTAAATGGGTTGGAGAGAAAGCAAGGAAGATTGAGAAGACATGCTTTAAACTTTGGTATTCGGGTAAAGATAAGGTAGAAACGGTGTTGGAGTGGTTGTTCATAAGGATTTGAAGGATTGTGTGGTTGAGGTGAAAAGATTCTGGGATCGAATTATTTTGCTAAAATTGGTGCTTGAAGAAGAAATTCTGAATATCATCTCAGTTTATGCACCACAGATTGGTTTAGATGAAAGGACTAAACAAGCTTTTTGGGAGGATTTGGATAAGAGTCTACAAGGAATCCCACAAAGAGAGATGATTTGCATTGGTGGAGATCTTAATGAACATGTGGGAAAAGATGCTTCAGGATATGCAAGTGTGCATGGAGGACATGGTTTTAGGGATAGAAATGAAGAGGGAAAAGCCATCATGGATTTTGCAACAGCATATGATCTTTTCATAACAAACACTCTCTTCAATAAGAGGGAGGAATATTTAATTACTTATAAGAGTGGGCCAACTAGAACACAGATAGATTACTTTGCGGTGAAGAGAAGATATAGGCTATGTTGTAAACAATGCAAAGTAATCCCGGGAGAGAGTTTGATAGCCCAACATCGTTTGTTAGTCTTGGATGTACAAATGAAAGGGTTGGTAAAGAAAAGAAGGGTTTCTAAGATAATTAGAACTAGATGGTGGAATCTTCCACTGAAGCAAGCGAGCTTCAGGGAGAAGGTTTTAGAAGACTTATCTTGGGATTGTAGTGGTAGTGCAAATGAGATGTGGGAGACCGTAGCATCTTGTATATGAAAGGTAGCCAAAGAGATGCTAGGCTGGTCAAAGGGAGGAGCTCCATGTAAAAGGAGGCTTGGTGGTGGAGTGAAGGGGTGCAAGAGAAGCTAAAAATAAAAAGAGCTTGCCTTAAAGATATGTCTAAGGATAGAACAGAGGAAACTGTCACAAACTACAAAACAACGAAGAAGGAAGCAAAGAAGGCCGTAAGCGAAGCTAAGTCAAAAGCTTATGAAGTTTTGTATAAAAATCTCGACTCTAAGGAGGGACAGAAGGATATATTCAGGTTGGCCAAAGCAAGAGAAAGAAAAACCAAAGACCTTTCTCAAGTGAGATGCATTAAGGAGGAGGCAGGTCATGTGCTTGTTACTCAGAAGGATATAAAGACTAGATGGGAGCAGTACTTCCATAAACTTTTCATCGAGGTAGGAAATAGAGATATCACTTTGGGTGATCTAGTTTATAGTGAAAGTTACTTGAATCGTGCATGCTATAGACAGATACAAAGAAAGGAAGTAGAGGAGGCTTTGAAGGTTATGAGATCTGGAAAAGGTGTAGGACCGGAGACATCCCTGTAGAAGTACGGAGTGTATTAGGTGAGCGTGGTTTGACTGGCTTACGAATGTATTCAATATTATTTGGCGAAACAAGAAAATGCCTGAAGATTGGAGGAGGAGTATCGTGGTGCTACTTTATAAGAATAAAGGAGACATTCAAAATTGTTCAAATTATAGAGGTATCAAGTTGATGTGTCACACTATGAAAATTTGGAAATGTGTGATCGAAAGAAGGTTGAGGAAAATTTCCACTGTAAAAGAAAACAAATTTGGATTAATGCCAGGTCGCTCAACGACTGAAGCCATCTATTTGCTGAGGAGAACAATGGAGATTTATAGAGTTAAAAGGAAGAACCTCCACATGATCTTTATTGATTTAGAGAAGGCTTATGGTTCTGTCCCACGAGAGATATTGTGGAGAGTGTTGGAGAAGAGACAAAAACCTGTCCAATACATGAACCTCATAAAGGACATGTATGATAGGGCTTTATCTGGTGTAAGGACCCCGTCTGGGAAAACTGGATATTTTAACATCAACATTGGTTTACATCAAGGTTCTGCTTTGAGTCCATTTCTTTTTACTTTGATTATGGAAGAGTTGACCAGTCACATTCAGGATGAGTTACCTTGGTGTATGTTATTTGTTGATGATATTGTGTTAATTGACGAGACCAGAGATGGAGTAAATGAGAAGCTTGAGGCCTGGAGACATGAGTTGGAGACTAAAGGATTTCGTATAGGTAGGGCTAAGACGGAATATATGGAGTGCATCTTTGATGGAAGCAATGGTGAAGGAATCGAGGTGAAGATTGGTGACGACAACATTCAGAAGAGAGATTCCTTCAGATATCTGGATCTATTCTGCAACATGATGGGGAAATTGATGGAGATGTTACTAATAGAATAAATACAGGCTGTCTACAGTGGAGAGGAGACTCTGCTGTTCTCTGTGATAAGAAAATTCCTTTAAAGATTAAACGAAAGTTTTACAAAGCAACCATGAGACCTGCTATGCTTTATGGATCTGAATGTTGGCCTGTGAACCATAGACATGTGCAGAGAATGAATGTAGCAGAAATGAAAATGCTAAGGTGGATGTGTGGACACACACGTAAAGATCATATTCGGAATGATGCAATCAAAAAGAAAGTTGGTGTAGCTCCGATCAAGGATAAGATGCGAGAAAACAACTTAAGATGGTTTGGACATTTGCAAAGAAGATCAACTGATGCAGTTAGGAGATGCGAGTATTGGGATGTTGAGCTGGCTAAGAGAGGGCGAGGATGGCCCAAGAAGTGTTGGAAAGAGACCATACGAAGGGATCTTAATTTTGTCGATATAAGCTCGAGATTGGCCCAAGATAGATCTGAATGGAGGCGAAGAATCCATGTAGCCGACCCTACTTATATGTGGGAAAAGACTTTGTTGTTGTTGTTGAAATATATATTGACATGATTATACTAAATCATTTTGAAATTATTTTTCTAGAACTTGAAATTAGCAATGTCATAACTATCATTATATTGTTGATATATGCCTATATAATGATGCTAATCCATTATTTTAGTTTTGAAAATGTTATGTAGTTATGGATAATTTTTTGTTTAAAATTTAACATTGATTAGTTAAAATTTTAAAAATAGAAACAAATAAACGTCCTTATATAGATCGCCGTCAATGATGTCAACGCATATGAAATTTCTTGCTAATTTCAAATATAAAAATTCATTTTACTACGGATTGTATCGAAGTTATATCTCGTCACTATAGCACCTTTTTATTATAGCGAACTTCAATAGAGATAATTGACTAGCTATTTACTTCATTACAATTAGAACAAAATTTTCAATACAATTACAATAAAATTTATCTATATTATTTAATATCATAAGTTTATAGAACAAAAATCACTTATTATAAATAAATATATATAAATATATATATATATATATAAAATTCATTATAACCATTTTTACATGTTTATGTATACTCTTAATGATTATATATATTCTTCATCACTAACAATACTATAGTATTTATTTACAATGAGAACAACATAATATTATATGAAAGAAGTTATTGAATAGTGATTATACATCACATTTTTTTATTTATGCATGTTTTTTCCACCACGGATTTTAATCACTATGAATTATATATAAGGAAATTAGACTTTTTCAGATGAATGGAAAATTATTTAAAAACCATGCTTCAGCACTAAGATGCTCAAATCTTGAACAGAGATTTCCATACGGTAATGGTTGTTAGTGTGATCTGCCTAATGTGAAAACACCAATATTAAATTTTATTGTTATTAGAAAAAAGAAAGGAAAAAAAGGTAAAGGTAACTAGTTTTGGCAAAAAAATTTGCACAAGTGCCATAATTATATTGTCTTTTTTTCTTAAAACAAATTAAGGTGCTTCCGTGACGGTTGAAGTCAAACAGATCATATGTCTTTATGATAAATAATTTGGGATTATTAGGTGTGATAAGATGGCCCATAATCTGGGCCTAATTGGTTACATAATAATGCGACGACCGACCACAGATCAGACCCCTTGGGGGCCCCTCCTAATGTGCCATTTGCCATATAGGTCTAGCCAATTTCACCACAGCTAAAAATTGTCCACGAAAATTTGGAGTTATTGAATAACCCCATAAAATACTATTATTTATGTGACACCGATTCATAGAAAGTGTGGGATGAGTGGGAAGATGTTCATTGGCGACCCGATCAACAATGGTTCATTAACATCACACTACAAGGAAAACAAGTTGTGATTACAAAATTATGGCCACGAACATAGGATTTGCGGCCACAGAATTGGGCTCTGGTCATGGCACATCGTGGCCAGTATCCGTAGCTACAAGTCTCGTCGCGAGAGTTTTCTAGCCACGAATATACCGTGACCACTACAAGGGGCCACAGATTTTATCGTGGCCAAAATTCTTATATGAAGACTTTGGCCATGGATTGTGACTACGAGAAACTAGTAGCCACGGAATTATCGTGGCTACAAGTTTCTGTAGCCATATTCCGTGGCCACAATGCATTTTTCTTGTAGTGTCATCGCCTACAATTTATTCATCGATATTCTACAAATTGCCGATGAAGCATTGTGTCCTCTTTGGTACTTATTAATAGATATCCAATAGTCATCATGAATATACCATCTTTTCTCTTGAATATGCAAGAAAGACTACTTCATAAACTATGGTGGTATCCTCTTAAAGTCCTAATCGTGTACCTCCTTTTTTGCCTCTCTCCATAGCATGTCTTGGACAATCAATTAATCTTGTAACCCTCCTGATTTCAATTACAAATAAGAGCACGTGACTTAAATCAACCTTCAAACCTCATCTCCCTTGTTATCGACAAGACTTATGTATTGACTTTCATCGATACTCATTCATAAGTAATAAAGCATTTTCTCCATCCTATACAATGACCTCACTTTCTTAGAGCACCAATATCGTGCTATGACAATTATAAGATGGAATAGAACTTAATAAGTGTTGGGTAATTTTTCATTCCAGCCCCAACTTGGGCTCCCTTGAGGCTGCAACAATTTGCCAATACTACAAGGGCATCCATGCTATTTTTACAAACTATTGGGCAGCCCCATTCGATCCCAATCTACAGCCGATTCTAGGGATCAAGAGACCCATTCCAGAGAAGAGAGAACAATCTTCCCCTTCCCCCTTTCGAGCGACCAACCAGCGAGGGTTTCTACGGGAAACCCATCTTCCTTCCATGCATGCGAGAGCGAGGTTGAGCGGAGAGGGTGCAGCAGCTTGGAGCTTAGACGAGCAGCAACTAGGAGCTCTTTGCCAGCCACAATTTGGGCTGGAGGTGCAACGACAAGTCAAGCTCTTTTGGGAGCAGCCGGAGGTCGTTGGGAACGACCTCAAGAGGGCCAAGCATCAATTTAGTTCTCCATCCGGGAGCCCACAAAGGGAGTCAATCCATCTATCTTGATTTGAGCATTTTGTTTGATATTCGAAGATACCTAGGGTAGTTGGCTACTTGTAGATGAACTATTTATTGTGCTCGTGACTTGTACCTTGGTTTTTTGGGCAACGAAACTGGGAAGAACAATGGCTCCATTAGACAATAGTGGATTGGTTATCGGTCTTGCCCCGTGGTTTTTCCCTTACTCACATCAAGTAAGGGTTTCCATGTAAAAATCATTGTCTCGTGTGGTTGCTTGTTGTTGTTGCTTGTGATTGTTTGTCATTGTTGTCATTGAGTTCTCGTATGGGGAACATATTCTTGTTATGCCATCTTTGATGCAGGACAGTTTTAGGGGATACTCGTGGGTTGTGCTTATCCCCAAAAAGTGGTATCAGAGCACATGTTTTGCAAGATGGGCAAAGATGATGAAGGAACAATGATTAAGCTCACAAGCTGTAACTGACAGATTTGGAAGACGAAGACGGAAGACATCTTGTATTGCAAGGACCTCCATGATCCCGTGGAAGGAGATAGCGTCAAGACAGAGAATATGTCCACGGACGAGTGGACAAAGTTGAATCAAAAGGCCATTGGGACCATTGGGAAGTGGCTTGACATGTCGGTCTTTCATCACGTGGCCGAGGAGACGGACGCAAAGGATTTATGGGACAAATTATCTGAACTCTATGACCAAAAGATCGCAACGAATAAGGCTTTCTTGATTAGAAAGCTTGTGAATTTGAAGTACAAAGATGGATGCAAGGTGGCAGAGCACTTGAATGATTTTCAAATCATTATAAGCCGGTTAACTTCCATGAGTTTGACACTTGATGATGAGTTGCAGGCACTTCTCTTGTTGGGTTCACTACCAGACAGTTGGGAGACTTCTAGTAGTCACCATGAGAAACTCTGCAAAGGATAGCAAGTTGACCATGGTTATGGTCAATGGCAGACTCCTCAATGAGGAGATTAGACGTCGCTCTTCGGGAGAGGCATCCTCCTCTTCATATGTGTATGAAGTTGAGAGGAGAGGAAGATCCAACATCAGAGGAGCGTCACAAGAGAGGCAGAAATCTAGAGACAAGTCCAAGGGCAGAGGAAAGTTTCACCATTGCCAGAAGCCAGGTCATTGGAAGAGAGATTATAGGGTTTGGAAAAGAGAGCAAGCTGAAGCCAAGAAGAACCAAAAAAATGAAGATGGGAATGTAGCTTCAGTTGTGGCAGATGACAGTACAGAAGAGGTGACTCTCGCCATCCAGGATCGGTGCTTGCATGCAGGGAGTGACTTGGAGTGGGTCGTTGACACGACTGCCTCCTATCACGTTGTTGGACATGTGAGCCCACGGCGAGCCATTATGCAATAAATGTTATTGCGAATATCATTCCCTGATCTGAAATGAAGAATAAATAATTTGCATAAAAGGTCCCTCTGTACAATTAGGGTTATGTACCATGGTTATCTTAATGATCATACAGCTGTTGATTCAAGTATTGAATCATAAAGGATGGTGCTTGGATGATATCTAAAGAGTTAGATTGAGGACTCATCAAGCACCGTCAAATGATTGTTAAGATGTGATCTCCAGCCTGAGTAGGAGATGGCAATCCTTTCTCACATAGGCTGATATCTGACCGACCTCTTGATGCAGGTCCTCTACATAGGAATAGAGATTCAGAGGTGTCAGATTAGTTAAGTCAAAGAGTTGACATAACGAGATCGAGATAACCAAAGTCCTATGTTGAATGCTGTCACAGCATAGGCACGCATCCTCTGACCGGAGACAGATGTATTGCTATATGTCTGAGTATGTACATTTGGCAGACCAATAGGTTGATGACCTAACCAAGGTCTATACACCGGCGAGCTGGTGTGCATATAAGGGCATATGAGTAATACGATCTCTCAAAGGGATCATACAGGTTCATTACTGAACCGGAAGACATGAGCTCACTCATGAGATATTGGGAAGAATCAAATTCCGTGCACGGTCGTCTCGCTTTGGAAGCTTGACTGAATTTGTAGGTTTGATATATACTTTTGGAAAGTATATGATCAAGACCTAGGTATGATATATGCTTTTGGAAAGCATACAATCGATACCAAATCCCAATGATCAAATGAGAAACTTAGTGATCAAACCCTGAAGAAGACAGTGTAAAATAGATCTTGATCTTCGGGTTGACCATGGGTCTTCCAGTATGAAGGATGTACAGGTATTGGGAATACCTGAGGGTGATGTGATCATAAACGATTGTATATCCATGACGCTTCCATTCCGAGGGAGTGATGAAACAGGTCTGGATTTTAGTGACTCCTTCTAGTAGAGAAGCAATCTGATCTTAGTCCAAGTGTTGGACATTGGTCTGAATGAGATTCAGATGTAATGAGAAGATTAGATTTGCGGTCTTGATTTAATCAAGCATCTATGGGAGGTTCGTAAGATCTGGATTTGAGATAATATCTCAATATCCAAGTCACTATACGTGGAACAATACAATCGCCCTGTCCTTATCTCCAAGTATCTGCGGAGAAAGCACACTATTCTTGAAAGGGTTCAAGAATAATTCATTTGATGAAATGTATATCCAAGCAAGGACTTGATGATTAAATGAGATTTAATTATCAAGCATAATATGAATATGATTCATATTATTATCCAAGATAATTAAATGAGATTTAATTATCAAGGATTAGAGAATGTGGATAATACTATCCATGATATATGTGTATTATAAATGTGATTTATAATATGTATATATAAGAGAGAGAATTTATGTAAATAGCATTTGTTAATTAATAGTGTGAATTGGATTCACATTTGTTAATTAATTGGAAATGCAATTTACAAATTAGTTTGGGTTGTGAATATGATTCACATAATGTTCATTGGCATGATTGAAATATTCACAAATTAATTTGGAATTAATTTGGTGGATATTTTTGCAATAATTGAGAGATAAAATAATATAATAAAAGGAGAAATAAAGCCACCTAATTTAGAGGTGGCGTCACCCATGAAAGATTCATGGGTGACGTCCCTTAATTTTTGGAGGCTATATTGACTCCATTTTATTATGATGATTAATCTCTCAACTAATTTATTTATGTTGAATTAAAAATGTGTTGATAATGTTGCAACATATATTTAATTTAATCATAAATAAATGTTGTTGGTTTTAACCAACAACAATCATAACCATTGATCTTACACAGACCAAGCCTAGCCGTTGGATCTATGAGTCCATGGATTGAGATCCAATGGATCCTAAACTAATATAAATAGAGGGCTAGGGTAGCCTTCCATGGTACATCATTAAGAGTTGTGCAAGGTTACAACTCTCTCTCTCATTCTCGCCCTCTCTCTCCTTCTCTCCTCCAAAGGATGGCCGTCCATCTTGTGTTGAGAAAGGAGAGACTCTCGGCTTCGACTCGAGGATCTCCTTCTTCTTTGGAGTTGCTTACTCTAAAGGAAGACGACGGATTTCGTTTGACGAAATCGGCGGAGCCATCGCTTGGATCTTCATCGAAGATTGCGGGAAGGAACGTGACTCATCATCGCGCCCGCAAGTGCGTTCTTCGTGGATCGGACTTAAGATAGGAGGATCTCTACTTTGGGATCTCGCGATCACAACCACGCTTCAAAAGGTATTCCTTGTACTTTGTGGTTTGATAAAACGATCCGAGAAGTGTTCTCGTGATCATGTGGTTTCATCTTTAAAGTTAAAATTTTTAATTTCCGTTGCATCTAGCATCTAGTACGACTAGTTGCTCCGATTGCATACGATGCGATCGACACGCTTCCGTGATGCGCTTAAGGATTCTCAATATCCTTCAAGTGGTATCAGAGCCAGGTTGAATAAGGATTTGGATATGATCCATAGACCTTAGACGATTTGGTTCTTGAAAGAGTTGCGAAATTTTTACTGCATTTTAATTTTCGCACCTCTGTCTAATTGAATTTTTTGGCACTGTTTAAAATGTTTAAACACAAAAATTTCAATAGATTTTTGTTCCCCATTAAACAAGGAAACCATAGGACTTGAGTTTACTAAATTTGGACTTCATTTGCTCAAGATATGGTTTTTTGAATATGACTATATTCACTGTTGCGGGAACTGCGGATTTGAACGTGATTAATGAGATAATTACGGTTTTAATCCGCCTCGAAATACATGAATTATCACTTGGGTTCTTTAATAAATCAAATAGGCAATCTTTGGAAACTGAGTTTGCATTTTTTGGATTTAAATTGATCAAGATAAGTTAATTTTAGTGATTGGGGGTCACTGCTGGAAATTAACAATTTTGATCTTGAACCTTGTGATATGTCATTCAATTATCATGATGAAAATTAATTGTTAATTTTCTGGAATAATTAGTGATAAATATTTGTGAAATATTTAAAGAAATAATTATTTCATTGAATGACACTTGCCTAAACCACAATGATGAGATATTAGATCTTGATCATTGGTTCATCAACAAACATTGCTTTCATGAAAACCATAGTTTATCCTACAATTGTTGTAGGACAACTTTTACATGAAAAACCCTTTTGCTTGAATAGGATTGGGGATTTGTCTAGCAAATCTCCTTATAATAAAAAATGTTTTGATTTATATTATATGGTATAATTTCGGTTGAAAAACCGATGAACATCTCAAAGTACATGATGGTCTATCTGGTATTATCCTTTCCCGAGGCGGATGTGGTGCCTAGTCGGAGAGCATTGGGGTAGCGGGTTGCAACGTATGTGGTCCATCCCACTCTCGTCGGTACTGGCCATGACAGCGGGTAGGGACTGTATAATACCGGAGACAGACAATGTGTATTTTTCTAATTATTAAAATTCGAATAATACGTACTTTGAGTATATACCTACTATTCAAGTAAAAGACATGTTTGTTGATTGATGATTGGATTGATGATTAATTTAATGTGATTAAATTAATTACATCCAATAAACACTCTATTATGAATAGATGTGTATTTCCCTTGGAAGAATTAATTATGTGAATATGATTCACGATAATTAATTACAATTTGAATATGAGGTGGAGGATCACATAAGTGACATCCATGGTCTCCCGTCAAGGCAAAGGATTTCGTCGCCAGTTGTTGTGTATAGGAGACGCCTGTCCGAAGTGACAGATCCTATATATGATTTAATTGGATCGGGTTCTTTGCTTCTCGAAAGAGTAAGGCCGTATACGTAGTGACCCCAATATCGGGTCCTCATATTATTGGGGCGATATTGGATTGCGTATAGCAAGTATTAAGCCTGTTGACGGTTGGTTCAATTAATGACGGGTCAACATCATCTTAGGGGTGGTGGGCCCGGGTGTTAAAGACCGAATTGGGAGATGCAAGTTGGACTTGCAAGGCGGAATGTGTTCCCGCTTCTTTTTATTCGAGTTGTAGGTTCTCATATTATTGGGATGCAACAAAGATAGGAAAGGAGATCCCAGATCTTGCTAGAGGTATAATGGTAAGAATATCTCTTACATTGAAAGTGATTAAGGGAATGAACTTTCAGTGTTGACAAGGGAAGACAACTTTGATATAAAAAATTCCTAAATCAAAGTAAAACATGTATATATAATATATACACTCTTATGCAAATTTCTTATTTCAGATAATCCATCATTAAACCCACTCAATGTTATACTCAATGATAACCAGTAAAAATATCTTGGATTGGACTCATGATCCAGATATTGTACTTGCAATTGGACACATAATGTATGTGGTTGCAGTGTGCAAGTCCCCTCAACATAATGAGGAAGGGCAATTAAATAAGACAATAAGACATCACCTTAGGGTTTGTATGTCTCTATAGTCTTGATCTTTCATCGAGTGTACTTTGGAAGTGACATGTCGATGGTGATCGTAATTGTCGAATAATCCTTATAAAATAAAAGAAGATATTTTAGCATACATATGTGCTCGAGACATTTAATCTTGAACGACATGGTTCTCTGCATTATGTAGAATGGTAGCTCGAAAGAGATGATGTATTCAAAATGTTTGAATACCTACCTGAACCTAAGTCTCTAAGAGTTAAGATGTTTGTAGATATGATGAGTGTCATCATTCTATTATCTATACTCTAGTCATTCATGAAGCTTCATAATATTCATATTGTATGAATTTAATGAAGCATGTATAAATGTTGAAATGCTCTTATATTGAAATCCTTTGAATTCAACATAAGAGATTCTTTGTCTTAAACAATGGTTGTTTATTGATGAAGAGAGCACAGTGGAAGCATGGGTCGGACCCGAGTAAGAAGGAAAGTCAAAGAGTTGGCCTACTTCTATGACTTCCATATCACCTCCAAAGAGTTGGATGAATGCCAATGCTGCAATAAGTTGACGTGTTGATAGTATGACTATCAAGTCTGTCTAAAATCCTTAGTGAAGGACTCAGATAGAGCATCAGAATAATCTACATATAATCATTGACTCTGACCTTCTTATTTCATAAGATAAAGTCTGATAATTGTATCCCAATCTTCTAATGACATTTGCAATTGATTGCATATATATATTAGAAGATTAGAAATTTGATCTTAAGGTTTAGTGGTCATCTACATGGATATTGATGTAATTGTTGCAGCAATCTCTGTTGGATAGATAGACTTCATATTCTCAGTGGGAGAGTCCTTAGTCTTGGAGAATGTCTCTATGACCTAGATAGTAGAGTACACTCATTGTTTGTTTCCAAATGTTGGAAATAAACATGAACTCTGAGATAGAACTATCATAAAGAGTTATGATGGAAATATTTCAGATAGTAATCTAGCATCTAGTGGACTCCACGAAATTAGAAAAATTAATGAATGGTTCATTAAGATTTCTAACACTGAAAATCAAACCTTATAAGATCAATAGGAGGATGAAAGATCATTTGACAATGATCTGGCATCAAGCCTTGGACATTTGTTTGTTGATTTGATCAATAGACTAGTAAGATATGAAACTTTAGAATGTCTAAAATTTCAAATCTTACATACTTGTGAATATTGTATTCAAAGTAAAATGTCCAATACACCCTTCTCTGAGAATGGTGTTAGATGTCGAGGTATTCGGGATCTCATACATATTGATGTATGTGGATCATCTATATCATAGTGAACATTATGGATATGTGATATCTATTGATGGTTATATATGATATGAGATTTCTTCTCTTCACCTGAGAAACCTTTGAAATGTTCAAAGATTTCACAATTTTGGTTTAGAACCAAAGTTTGGAGAAAGATGAAATGAATTTGATCTAACCTAAGTAGCTTGTACCTATTAGATAAAATTCAAAGAATACCTTATGGAGATATGAATATCATTTCTATCTCACTCCTCCAGATAAACCTGAACTCAATAGAGTTGTAGGGAGATACAATTGGATCATGTGTGACATGATTTGATCAATGATGAATTTTAGCATAATTATCCTTAGTTTCCAAGTATATATGTGTAGTAGAGACTACAATATATATATATATATATATATACTAAATGAGGTTCCATGCATGTAAGCTGGAATCTGGCACTTGAGAGTGCTACTTCATTAGGAAAATAAAGTATGGTATTGGATACCTACTTTATGACCTTGAGATTCTTAAAAGATCTCATCTCTGAGAATGTGATTCTTGAAGGATTGAGACTCTTGAGAATCAAGATGAAAATGAAGTAAAGGAACTCATTTAATCTTGAGAAGATAATGAGGCTCCTGAAATTGGAAACTAAAAGGACAATTAAAGATGAAACATTAATACCTCTTCAAATGAGTTTGAGGATGTATTCCATGTGTCAGCCAAGTCTGACAATGATCGGACTTCATGTGATGAAGCTCCTAAGGATCATGACATGGAATGATGGATATTAGCAATAAAGTCTAAAGTAGACTTCATATACAAGTGTTGTATATGGACCCTCGAGGATCCACCTATAAGGGTTAGACCCATTAAGGTGTAAATGGATCTTCAAGAAAAGAGGGAACCTGATGAGAAGGTAGAGACCTTCAAAGCACGGTTTGTAGCCATTAGCTACACACCGGAAGAGAAGACATTGCTTGAAATGAGACTTGCTCTTCGGTGACCATGCTTAAAATCATCAGAATATTGCTAAAATTAGCTACACAACTTGACCATTGCATCTTCAGGATGTAATTCAAGATTGCATTCCTCTAAGAATACCTCTCTGGGGATATTCACATGAAGTAGCCCCAGGGCTTCATGATCGGGGAAAGTAAGGTGTGAAAGCTAAAGAAATTCATCTGTGGACTCAAATAAGCTTCTTGTAGTTGGAACATAAGATTTGATGAAATTATAAATGTTATGATTTCAAATAGAATCTTGATGTACCATGTGAAGCTTAGTGAGAGTGCCATTGTGTTCATCGTGCTAAATGTAGATAATATCCTAATCATTTGGAATGATATATGGATGATAATAAGTGTTTTATAGTCTGGCTATTCCATACCTTGAGATATGATCTCAAGAATACCTCTTAGATCTTAGTTCTGAAGTTGTTCAGAAGCAAAGAAAAGAAGGTATTGGGACTGTCACATTTGTAGTACACCTTGGACATATTCCATTCTTGGAAATTCCAAGAAAGGCTTCCTTCCCTTGAGATTTGGTACTGACCTATCTAAAGGGATAGCACCTCAAAGAGTTGAGGAAGTGAATACTAGAACTGCTTGCACCTGTGCATCAGTTACGAGAAGCTAAGTGTATGCAAGATGTGTATAAAAGCCAGATATCTGCCATACAGTGGGAGTAGTAAACTGTTAGTAATCCTATTATGGAGATAAAACACTTGATTGCAGAAATAACAATATCTTCAAAGATGACAAGGCTTTAGAGATGGTGATCTCTATGTCTTATTTTCAAGAAGTTAAGACTTTATAGATAGAGATATAAAAGGTCTTAATTGTGGATACCTTGGGAGATAGTGATCTCCAGGAATAAGGGTATTCTGATAAGGATTATGGAAATACTGGTTATAATAGTTATTAAGCAATAGTGTCAAAGACACTATAACTGCTTTGACTAGATTGAGTATTGGTTGCATTAGATGCAACATTCGCATTGGATGCGAGCACTGTTACCTAGGGATATGCAAGTGCCGTAAAAGGACTTGGCATAGTCTTTTGGGAACAGAGTGACTGATCAGCTTACCTAGCTATTTTAAAATAGCCTATGATTGTCACATGAGTGTTGGTTTAAATGATTAGCCCATTAATGGCTCTTTGGGCTAGTGGGAGATTGTTGGACATGTGAGCCCACGGCGAGCCATTATGCAATAAATGTTATTGTGAATATCATTCCCTGATCTGAAATGAAGAATAAATAATTTGCATAAAAGGTCCCTCTGTACAATTAGGGTTATGTACCATGGCTATCTTAATGATCATATAGCTGTTGATTCAAGTATTGAATCATAGAGGCTGGTGCTTGGATGATATCTAAAGAGTTAGATTGAGGACTCATCAAGCACCGTCAAATGATTGTTAAGATGTGATCTCCAGCCTGAGTAGGAGATGGCAATCCTTTCTCACATAGGCTGATATCTGACCGACCTCTTGATGCAGGTCCTCTGCATAGGAATAGAGATTCAGAGGTGTCAGATTAGTTAAGTCAAATGGTTGACCTAACGAGATCGAGATAACCAAAGTCCTATGTTGAATGCTGTCACAGCATAGGCACGCATCCTCTGACCGGAGACAGATGTATTGCTATATGTCTGAGTATGTACATTTGGCAGACCAATAGGTTGATGACCTAACCAAGGTCTATACACCGGTGAGCTGGTGTGCATATAAGGGCATATGAGTAATACGATCTCTCAAAGGGATCATACAGGTTCATTACTGAACCGGAAGACATGAGCTCACTCATGAGATATTGGGAAGAATCAAATTCCGTGCACGGTCGTCTCGCTTTGGAAGCTTGACTGAATTTGTAGGTTTGATATATACTTTTGGAAAGTATATGATCAAGACCTAGGTATGATATATGCTTTTGGAAAGCATATAATCGATACCAAATCCCAATGATCAAATGAGAAACTTAGTGATCAAACCCTGAAGAAGACAGTGTAAAATAGATCTTGATCTTCGGGTTGACCATGGGTCTTCCAGTATGCAGGATGTTCAGGTATTGGGAATACCTGAGGGTGATGTGATCATAAACGATTGTATATCCATGACGCTTCCATTCCGAGGGAGTGATGAAACAAGTTTGGATTTTAGTGACTCCTTCTAGTAGAGAAGCAATCTGATCTTAGTCCAAGTGTTGGACATTGGTCTGAATGAGATTCAGATGTAATGAGAAGATTAGATTTGCGGTCTTGATTTAATCAAGCATCTATGGGAGGTTCGTAAGATCTGGATTTGAGATAATATCTCAATATCCAAGTCACTATACGTGGAACAATACAATCTCCCTGTCCTTATCTCCAAGTATCTGCGGAGAAAGCACACTATTCTTGAAAGGGTTCAAGAATAATTCATTTGATGAAATGTATATCCAAGCAAGGACTTGATGATTAAATGAGATTTAATTATCAAGCATAATATGAATATGATTCATATTATTATCCAAGATAATTAAATGAGATTTAATTATCAAGGATTAGAGAATGTGGATAATACTATCCATGATATATGTGTATTATAAATGTGATTTATAATATGTATATATAAGAGAGAGAATTTATGTAAATAGCATTTGTTAATTAATAGTGTGAATTGGATTCACATTTGTTAATTAATTGGTTGTGAATATGATTCACATAATGTTCAATGGCATGATTGAAATATTCACAAATTAATTTGGAATTAATTTGGTGGATATTTTTGCAATAATTGAGAGATAAAATAATATAATAAAAGGAGAAATAAAGCCACCTAATTTAGAGGTGGCGTCACCCATGAAAGAGTCATGGGTGACGCCCCTTAATTTTAGGAGGCTATATTGACTCCATTTTATTATGATGATTAATCTCTCAACTAATTTATTTATGTTGAATTAAAAATGTGTTGATAATGTTGCAACATATATTTAATTTAATCATAAATAAATGTTGTTGGTTTTAACCAACAACAATCATAACCATTGATCTTACATAGACCAAGCCTAGCCGTTGGATCTATGAGTCCATGGATTGAGATCCAATGGATCCTAAACTAATATAAATAGAGGGCTAGGGTAGCCTTCCATGGTACATCATTAAGAGTTGTGCAAGGTTACAACTCTCTCTCTCTCTCATTCTCGCCCTCTCTCTCCTTCTCTCCTCCAAAGGATGGCCGTCCATCTTGTGTTGAGAAAGGAGAGACTCTCGGCTTCGACTCGAGGATCTCCTTCTTCTTTAGAGTTGCTTACTCTAAAGGAAGACGGCGGATTTCGTTTGACGAAATCGGCGGAGCCATCGCTTGGATCTTCATCGAAGATTGCGGGAAGGAACGTGACTCATCATCGCGCCCGCAAGTGCGTTCTTCGTGGATCGGACTTAAGATAGGAGGATCTCTACTTTGGGATCTCGCGATCACAACCACGCTTCAAGAGGTATTCCTTGTACTTTGTGGTTTGATGAAACGATCCAAGAAGTGTTCTCGTGATCATGTGGTTTCATCTTTAAAGTTAAAATTTTTAATTTCCGCTGCATCTAGCATCTAGTACGACTAGTTGCTCCGATTGCATACGATGCGATCGACACGCTTCCGTGATGCGCTTAAGGATTCTCAATATCCTTCACACGTAACTCCATACATGGAGTTCTTCACCACTTACACCAGTGGTTTCTATGGGAGAGTCTTGATGGGTAGCGAGAGTTACTATAAGATCATTGGCATGGGCACCATCTCGATTCAGACGGATGTTGGGTGCTCAATGACTCTGCAAAATGTGAGGCATGTTCCTGATGTACGGCTTATCCTTACACCTGGTTCACAACTAGATAGTAAAGGCTACCATCTGAATTCGGCGACAGCAAATGCAAGATAATCAAGGGTTATCTCATCATGGCTAGAGGCAGTTTGTGTAACACACTTTACATGACTATAGTGAAGGCCATGGACGACAGTTTGCATGCTAGCGAGGCAGACACATCAGACTTGTGGCACCGTCGGCTTGACCACGTGAGCCAGAAGGGCTTACAACTTTTGAGTAAGAGAGAGTTGATCCCCTACCACAATGACATCACTTTGTATCCTTGTGATGCATGTGAGGTTGAGAAGAGCAGGAGTGCACCATACAGAGTCAGATCCAAGGTAAAGGGAGATCTTTTACAACTGGTTTACTCAGATGTTTGTGGTCCTATGGACATGGAATCTTTGGGAGGCAACAAGTATTTTGTCACCTTCATTGATGATGCATCTAGGAAGGTGTGGGTGTATATGCTGAGACCGAAGGATCAGGTATTTGATTGCTTCAAGAAATTCCATTCCATGGTTGAGCGTGATACATGAAATTATTGAAGTGTTTACGCACGTATAATGGGGGAGATGTGTAGAGCACGGCATCAAGAATGAGATGACAGAGCCAGGCACACCCCAGCACAATGGTCTAGCTGAGAGGATGTACAGGACCATTATTGAGGGAGTCCATTGTATGCTGAAGACAATGAAGTTGTCCAAGACTTTTTAGGATGAGGCGGTTTACACAACATGTTACTTGATCAACAGATCTCCATCAGTTCCTATGCATTTTCATATTACAAAGCGTGTTTGGACAGGGAAAGACCATTCATATGCTCATTTGAGGGTGTTTGGATGCAAGGCCTATGCATTGATACCAAAGGAGCAGAGACAGAGTTGGATGACAAGGCAGTGCCTTGTATTTTTCTTGACTCTGGAGATCAGGAGTTTGGATACCGGCTTTGGGATCCAAGGAAGAAGACAGTCACCAGAAACATGGATGTGTTTTTTTATGAGAATCAGACTTTGGTTGAGGACACTAAAGGATATGGTGATATCCTCAAGCGCATCATGGAAGCGTGGGCATCGTATCAAATACGATGAAGAATGACTAGTCGGACTAGTTATTCTATGCAACAGAAATTAAATTTTTTTATGTGATGAAACCACATGATCCAATAACACTTCTCGGATCGTTTCGTCTATATCACAAACAAGTATTAGGGTTACCTCTTGAAGCGCGGTTGCGATCGAGTCTCTAAACAAGAGACCTCCTATCTCAAGTCCGATCCGACGGAGGAGATGCTTGCGAGCGTGTTGATGAAACAAGAGCTTCTCGCAATACATGTTGATGATCCAAGCGACGGATCTCCTGATCTCGATAAATGAGATACGATGTCTTCTTCACGAGCAAGGCACACCGAAGTAGATGGAGATCCACGAGCAAACCATTGGACAGCATAACGACAACGCTACGGTGAAGGAAAACCTCTCTAGGGCATCCATGGTGGACGACCACATGAGAGGAAGAGAGAATAGGCGTGTAGAGAGAGAAAGAGAGAGTGAGAGAGACTTATGTTCTCATTGTGTAAAGAAGAGCAATGGGGTGGCTCTCCTTTTGTAGTATTTTGGGATCCATGGATCTCAATCCATGGGCAACACTTATCCAATGGCTCTCATTGATTTGTGTTTCTTTTAATGGCTAAGATTTTTGTTTGTAAACCTACAACAATTAATTTAATTTAAATTAAATCTATATTGATAAATCAATATAAATCAATCCCAAATTAAATCAATCAAGCATGGAGATTATGGAATGAAGATTGCCTCCTTCCATAATATTGGATTTGGTGGCAATCTCATGAGATCTCATGAGATCACATTATTCCATGGGAATCTCCAAGATTTACACCAACACTTGTTGTAAATTATTCTACAAAAATAATTCATAATTATTTTGTGAATATTGCAATCTTGCAATTGGAAAATTGTGAATCACATTCGCAAACCAAAATAAAATGTGAATTACATTTTCAATTAATTATCCAATGTGAAATCCAATTCACATCAACATTTAATTAACAAATGTAAATTACAATTAGCTTTCTTTTATATATTATAAACAACATTTATAGTATATATGACTAATTTGGATATTTCTATCCACATTATTCATATCCATGATAATTAAATCAGATTTAATCATCTTGGATCTCTATTTTCGTATGCCCAAATAATATGAATCGCATTCACATTATTCACATCTTTGATAATTAAATCACATCTAATTATCTTAGATATCTCTCCTTATAATATGAATAAAATTCATATTATTCATGATAATTAAATCAAATTTAATTTTCAATTTTCTCAATGCTCGGATAGACATATCAACATTGAAATTATCCTGAACTCTTTCAAGGATAATGCGCTTTCTCCGCGGATACTTGAAGATACGGACAGGGCGATTGTATTGTTTCATGTATAGTGACTTGGATATTGAGATCATATCTCAAATCCAGATTACGGGCCTCCCATATATGCTTGATTAAATCAAGACCGCAAATATAATCTTCTCATTGCATCTGAATCACATTCAGATCAATGTCCAACATTTCGACCAAGATCAGATTATTTCTCTACTGAGAGGAGTCACTAAAATCCAGACCCGTTTCATCACTCCCTAGGAATGGAAACGTCATGATTATACAATCGTTTATGATCACATCACCCTCAGGTATTCCCAATACCTGTACATCCTGCATACTGGAATACTCAGAATAAAACTGAAGTATTAGATCAACTTTACATTGTCTACTTCAAGGTTTTTATCAGTAAGTTTTAAATTCGATCATTGGGAGTTGTTATCGATCATATACTTTCCAAAAGCATATATCATACCTAGGTCTTGATCATATACTTTCCAAAAGTATATATCAAACCTACAATTTCAGTCAAGCTTCCAAAGCGAGACAACCGTGCACGGAATTTGATTCTTCCCAATATCTCATGAGTGAGCTCATGCCTTCTAGTTCAGTAAATGATGTTGTACGATCCCTTTGAGAGATTGTATTACTCATATGCCCTTATATACACACCAGCGCGCCGGTATATAGACCTTTGTTAGGTCATCAACCTATTGGTCTGCCAAATGTACATATTCAGACATATAGTAACACATCTGTTTTCGATAAGAGGATGCGTGCCTGTATCGTGACAGCATACGATATAAGACTTAGATTTTCTCGATCTCGTTAATTCAACTCTTTGACCTAACTTGCCTAACACCTTCGAATCTCTATTCCTATGTAGAGGACCTGCATCAAGAGGTCGGTTAGATATCAGCCTTAATGAGAAAGGATTGCCATATCCTACTCATGCTAGAGATAATCTCTTAACAATCATTTGACGGTGCTTGATGAGTCCTCAATGTAACTCTTTAGATATTCATCTAAGCACCAACCTCTATGATTCAATAGTTTAATCAAAAGCTGTATGATCATCAAGATGACCATTGTACATAACCTTAATTGTACTAAGGGACCTATTATTCAAATTAATTATTCTTCATTTAAGATCAGGGAATGCTATTTGCAATAACATTTATTGCATAATGGCTCGTCGTGGGATTGCATATCCAACAATCTCCCACTAGCCCAAAGAGCCGTTAATGGGCTAATCTTTAAACTCACACTCATGTGACAATCATAGTCTATTTAGAAAATATATAGGTAAGTTGATCAGTCACTCTGTTCCCAAGAGACTATGCCATGTCCTTTTACGACACATGCATATCTCCTAGTGAGAGTGTTTGCATCCAATGCAAATGTTGCATATTATACAACCAATACTCAATCATATCAGTCATAGTGTCCTCGACACTACACATCAATAATTATTATAACCAGTATGTAACTTCAATTATCCTTATCAGAATACCCTTATTCCTGGAGATCTCTATCTCCTAGGGTATTCAAAGTTAAGACCTTTTAGATCTCCATCTATAAAGTCTTAATTACTTGAAGATAAGACTTAGAGATCACTATCTCTAAAGTCTTGTCATCTTTGAAGATATTATTATTACTGAAAACAAGTGTTTTATTTCCATAGTAGGATTAGTAACAGTTTACTACTCCCACTGCATGGCAGCAATGTGGCTTTTGTACACATCTAGCACACACACGGCTTCTCAGAACTGATGCCCAAGGGCTAACAGTTTTATCATTCACATCCTTAACTCTTTGAGGTGCTATTCCTTTAGATAGTCAGTACCATATCTTGAGGGAAATAGGCCTTTCTTGGAATTTTCCAGAAAATGGAAATGTCCAAGGTGTACCATTAATGTGAGAGTCCCAATATCCTCTTCTCTTTACTTCCAAACAACTTCAGAACTAAGATCTAAGAGGTATCCTCGAGATCATATCTCGAGGTACGGGACAACCAGATTATAAAACACTTATATATATCATCCTTAGATTATTCCAAATGATCACGATATCTACATTTAGCACGATGAACACAATGGCACTCCCACAAAGCTTCATATGGTTTATCAAGATTCCATCTGAAACCATAACATTTATGATTTCCTCAAATCCAACATTCCAACTACAAGAAGCTTATTTAAGCCCACAGATGGAATTCCTTAGCTTGCACTCTTTGCTTTCCTCAACCATCAAGCCCTGGGGCTACTTCATGTGAACGTCCTCAGAGAGGTATTCATGCAGAAATGCAATATTGACTTTCATCTTAAAGATGTCAAAGTCAGGTTGTGTAGCTATGGTTAGCAATATTCTGATGGGTTAAAGCAAGGTCACTGGAGAGCAAGTCTCATCGCAAGCGATGTCTTCTCTTCGGTGTGTAGCTCATGTCTACGAACCGTGCTTTGAAGGTCTCTGCCTTCTCATCAGGTTCCCTCTTTCTCCTTATAGGTGGATCCTCGAGGGTCTATATACAACATTTGTATATGAAGTCTACTTTAGACTTTATTGCTAACATCCATCTTTCCATTTCATGATCTTCAGAGGCTTCATCACATGAAGTAAGATCATTGTCAGACTTAACTGACACATGGAATCCATCCTCAAACTCATTTGAAGAGGTATTAGTGTTTCATCTTTAATTGTCCTTTTAGTTTCTGATTTCAGGAGCCTCATTATCGTCTCAAGATTAAATGAGCTCCTTTACATCATTTTTCATCTTGATTATCAAGAGTGTCATTCTTTACGAATCATATTCTTAGAGATGATATCTTTTAAGAATCTCAAGGTCATAAAGTAGGTATCCAATACCATCCTTTAATTTTCTAATGAAGTAGCACTCTCTAGTACTATATTCCAGCTTGCATGCATGAAACCATATCAAGGATATATATTGTAGTCTCTACTACATATATACCTGGAGACTAAGAAGTAATTATCCTAAAAATTCATCATCGATAAGATCATGTTACACATGATCCAATTGTATCTCTCTGTAACTCTATTGAGTTAAGGTGTGTTAGGAGGATTGAGATAGAAATGATATTCATATCTCCGTAAGGTATTCTTTGAATTTATCTAACAGGTACTTGCTACCTATATTAGATTAAATTCATTTTATCTTCCTTAAAACTTTGGTTCTAAACCAAAATAATGAAATCTTCGAACATTTCAAAGGTTTCTTAGGTGAAGAGAAGAAATCTCATATCATACATAATCATCAATATATATCACATATCCATAATGTTTACTATGATATAGATGATCCACATACATCAATATGTATGAGATCATGAATACCTTGACATCTTACACCTTTCCCTAGGAAGGGTGTATTGGACACTTTACTTTGAATACAATATTCGTAAGTATGTAAGTTTTGAAATTTTAGACATTCTAAAGTTTCATCTCTTACCAGTCTATTGATCAAATCAACAGATAAATGTCCAAGGTTTGATGCCAGATCATTGTTAAATGATCATCATCCTCATATTGATTTTTTAATGGTTTAATTTCAATATTAGAAATTTTAATGAACCTTTCATTAATTTTCCAATTCAGTTGAGTCCTCTAGATGTTAGATTACTTTCAGAAATATATCCATCATAACTCTTTATGATAGGTCCATTCCAGAATTTATGTTTATTTCCAACATTTAGAAACAAACAATGAGTGTATTCTAATGTCAAGGTCATATACACATTCTCTAGAACCAATGGCTCTCCCACTGAAATTTTGAAGTCTATTGATCCAATGGAAATTGGTGCAAAATCGCATCAATTCCAACATGGATGACCATTAAACCTTTAGATCAAATTTTCCAGTCTTCTGAAACATATGCAACCCATTGCAAGTGTTGTTAGAGGATTGAGGTACAATTATGACTTTATCTTATTCAATAAGCAAGTCAATATCAATGATTTATGTAGATTATTCTGATGCTCTATCCAAGTCCTTCTTTAAGGATTCTAGACAGACTTGATAGTCATACTATCAACACACCAACTTATTGTAGTATTGGCATTCATCCAACTATTAGGATGTCATATGGGAGTAATAGAAGTACGGTCAACTCTTTGACTATCCTTCTCATCTTGGGTATGAGCCATGCTTCCATTGTGCTCCCTTTATCTATAAACAACCATTGCTTAAGAATAAGGATCTCTTATGTTAAATTCAAAAGAATTCAATGTAAGAGCATTTCAACATTTATACATGCTTCATTAAATTTATACAAATTTATACAATATAAATATTATGAGGCTTCATGAATGACTATAGTATAGACAGTATGATGACACTCATCATGTCTACATCCATCTATACTCTTAAAACATTAGTTCAGGTAGGTATTCAAATATTTTGAGTACATCATCTCTTATAGAGCTACCATTCTGCATGATGCAGTGAACCATGTCATTCATGATAAATGTCAAGAGCACATATGTTTGCTAGAATATCTTCTAAGATTTGTATAAGGATTAATTGACAATTATGATCATCATCGACATGTCACTTCTAAAGTACATTTGATGATATAAAGACTATAGAGACATACAAACCCTAGGATTGTAGATCTATTGTCTATTTAATTCTTATTCCTTATTATTATGAGGAAACTTGCATATTGCAACCACATACATTATGTGTCCAACTGCAAGTACAATATCTGGATCATGAGTCCAATCCACGATATTTTACTGGTTATTATTGAGTATAATATTGAGTGGATTTAATGAAGGATTATCTGAAATAAGAAATTTGCATAAGTGTATATATTATATATACATATTTTACTTTGATTTAGGAATTTTTATATAAAAGTTGTCTTGCCTTGTCAACACTGAATGTTCATTCCCTTAATCAGTTTCAACGTAAGAAATATACTTACCATTATATCTCAAGAAAGATCTGGGATATCCTTCCTTATCTTTGTTACATCCCAATAATATGAGAACCTGTAACTCGGATAAAAAGAAGCGGGAACACATTCTGCCTTGAAAGTCCAACTTGCATCTCCCAATTTGATCTTTAACACCCGGTCCCACCACCCCTAAGGTGATGTTGACCCATCATTAATTGAACCAACCATCAACAGGAATACAGCTCGCTATGCGCAATCCAATATCGCCCCAATAATACAAGGATCCGATATTGGGGCCACTAAGCATACGTCCTTACTCTTTCGAGAAGCGAAGAGCCCGATCCAAATGGATTATATGATCGATCTGTCACTTCGGACATGTGTCTCCTACATACAATATCTGGAGACGGAACCCATCGCCTTGACGGGAGACCATGGATGTCACTTATGTGATCCTCCATATCATATTCAAATTCTAATAAATCATTATGAATCATATTCATTATGATCAACTCTTCCAAGGGAAATAACAACTTTATTTATAACAGAGTTTCTTAATTTTAATTGGATTCCAATTAATCTAATCATATTAAATTAATGATCCAATTATATCCAACAAACATTCTTAGTTGTTACTTGAATTATGGTGTTATCTCAAATATGTATTATTTTGAATTTCAATAATTAAAAATACATAATGAATTCTTAAGCATTATACTAACCCTACCCGCTGTCAAGGCCAGTACCGACGGGAGTGGGACAGACCGCACACGGTGCAACCTGCTACACCAGCGCTCCCCGACTAGACACCAAATCCACCTTGGGAAAGGATAATGCAAAATAGATTACTTTATGCTTGAGATGATCATCGGTTCTTCAACCGAAATTATACCATATAATAATTAAAATAATTTTGATTAACATTATAATGAGATTTGCTAAACAAATCTCAAATCCTATTCAAGCAACAAGTTTGTTGGAATGTAAATCATGTAGATCATGTAACCAATTAGTGATCTAGATCACATTTAATCAAATATTGGTTAAGACAATGCCATTTAAGGAAATAATTATCATCAAATATTTCACAAATATTTATACACAATTATTCAGGAAATTAAACAACTTAATTTCACTAATTGAGTAAATGACAATCACTACATTCTTGATTAGGAAAGTATTTCCACCAGTGACCCTCACTTACTAAAAATACCATATCTCAATCAATTTAAATTAAAATTAAGCTAAATAGGTTTCTAAAGTTAGTAATTTGATTTAAAACAGAACCTAAGTGATTTACACGCATTTCAAGGCGTTTCAAATCCGCAATTAACACTGTAGTTACGGTAAGATTCGTAGTCCCCGAAACTGTGGATACATGTTCACTAAAATGATCATATCTCGAGCATGCAGAATCGAAATCACGCAAACCCAGATCTTACAATTTCCTTATTCAATGGGAAACAAAATACAATTATTATTTTCGTTTTTAAACAATTAAAACAGTGTCGAAAATATTATCAAAAAAGAGATGTGAAACTGAAATGCAAGAAAACTTTCGCAAACCCTAATGAACCCAAGTAGTCTACCGTTAATGGATCGTACCCAAAACCTTCGACCTAAGGCTCCGATACCACTTGAAGGATATGGTGATATCCTCAATCGCATCACAAGACGTGGGCATCGTATCGAATAAGATGAAGAACGAGTAGTTGGAGTAGTTGTTCTACGCAGCGGAAATTAAAATTTTTTTATGTGAAGAAACCACATGATCCAAGAACACTTCTCGGATCGTTTCGTCTATATCACAAACAAGTATTAGGGTTACCTCTTGAAGCGTGGTTGCGATCGAGTCTCTAAACAAAGAGACCTATTGCCTCAAGTCCGATCCGACGGAGGAGACGCTTGTGAGCGTGTTGACGAAACACGTGCTTCTCGCAATCCATGTTGATGATCCAAGCGACGGATCCCCTGATCTCGACATATGAGATACGACGTCTTCTTCACGAGCAAGGCACGCCGAAGTAGATGGAGATCCACTAGCAAACCATCGGGCAACATAACGACAACACTGTGGTGATGGAGAACCTCTTTAGGGCATCCACGGTGGACGACCACATAAGAGGAAGAGAGAGTAGGAGTGTAGAGAGAGAAAGAGTGAGAGAGACTTATGTTCTCATTGTGTAAAGAAGAGCAATGGGGTCTCTCTCCTTTTATAATATTTTGGGATCCATGGATCGCAATCCATGGGCAACACAAATCCAATGGCTCTCATTGATTTGTGTTTCTTTTAATGGCTAAGATTTGTGTTGGTAAAAACCAACAACAATTAATTCAATTTAGATTAAATCTATATTGATAAATCAATATAAATCAATCCCAAATGAAGTCAGTCAAGCATGGAGATTATGGAATGAAGATTGCCTCCTTCCATAATATTGGATTTGGTGGCAATCTCATGAGATATCATGAGATCGCATTATTCCATGGAAATCTCCAAGATTTACAACAACACTTGTTGTAAATTATTCTACACTGCAATCTTGCCATTGTAAAATTGTGAATCACATTCACAACCCAAAATAAAATCTGAATTAAATTTTTAATTAATTATCTAGTGTGAATCCAATTCACATCAACATTTAATTGACAAATGTACATTACAATCAACTCTCTCTTATATATTATAAATAGCATTTATAGTAAATATGACTAATATCGATATTGCTATCCATATTATTCATATCCATGATAATTAAATCACATTTAATCATCTTGGATCTCTATTCTCGTGTGCCTAAATAATATGAATTGCATTCACATTATTCACATGTTTGATAATTAAATAATATTTAATTATCTTAGATATCTCTCCTCAAAATATAAATGAAATTCATATTAACATTTAATTATGAATTTTCTCAATGCTCGGATACACATATCAACAATGAAATTTTCCTGAACTCTTTCAAGGATAGTGCGCTTTCTCCACGGATACTTGGAGATAAGGACCGGGCGATTGTATTATTCCATGTATAGTAACTTGGATATTGAGATCTTATCTCAAATCCAGATCGTGGACCTCCCATAGATGCTTGATTAAATCAAGATCGCAAATCTAGTCTTCTCATTGCATCTGAATAATATTTAGATCAATGTCCAACATTTGGACCAAGATCAGATTACTTCTCTTTTGAGAGGAGTCACTAAAATCCATACTCATTTCATCACTCCCTAGGAATGAAGGCGTCATGGTTATACAATTGTTTATGATCACATCACCCTAAGGTATTCCTAATACCAGTACATCCTTCATATTGCAAGATTTAGTATAAAACTGAAGTATTAGATCAACTTTACACTGTCTACTTCAGGATTTTTATCAGTAAGTTTTTCATTCGATCATTAGGAGTCGGTATCGATCATATACTTTCGAAAAGCATATATCATACCTAGGTCTTGATCATATACTTTCCAAAAGTATATATCAAACCTAAAAATTCAGTCAAGCTTCCAAAGCAAGACAACCGTGCATGAAATTTGATTCTTCCCAATATCTCATGATTGAGCTCATGCCTTTCGGTTCAATAAATGAACATGTATGATACCTTTGAGAGATCGTATTACTCATATGCCCTTATATGCACACCAACGCGTCGGTGTATAGATCTTGATTAGGTCATCAACCTATTGGTTTTCCAAATGTACATATTCAGACATATAGCAACAAATCTGTCTCTAGTCAGAGGATGCATGTCTATATTGTGACAGCATACGATATAGGACTTTGGTTATATCGATCTCGTTAAGTTTTGACCTAACTTATCTAACACCTTCGAATCACTATTCCTTTGCAGAGGACCTGCATCAAGAGGTCGGTTAGATATCAGCCTTAATGATAAAGAATTGCCATATGCTACTCCTGCTGGAGATCATCTCTTAGCAATCATTTGACAATGCTTGATGAGTCCTTAATATAACTCTTTAGATATCCATCCAAACACCAATCTCTATGATTCAATAGTTGAATCAAAAGATGTATGATCATCGTGATGACCATGGTACATAACCCTAATTGTACTAAGGGACCTATTATGCAAACTAGTTATTCTTCATTTCACATCAGGGAATGATATTTGCAATAACATTTATTGCATAATGGCTCGCCGTGGGCTCATATGTCCAACAGACACCACCGAGAGTGGTGATGCAGATGAGTTTTCCATGGATGATGACAGTGACGAGGATGCAGGTCCCTCTCCAGTACATGGTACAGGTGGAGAGGATGGGCAACTAGAGCAGGACGAGTTAGATGCAGACCCCTTTGATGCAGGTTCAGGGGACCTAGGGCAGGTGGAGCAACCTCATCCACATGCAGATGCAGATGAGCCTCAGGTCAGGAGATCTGAGAGGGTACGCCAGCCATCATCCAGTTACCCCACTTCCAGGTATGTGATCCTCACATATGCAGATGAGCCATATAGCTTTGAGAAGGCACAAATGCATAAGGACAAGGATCATTGGCGCAATACAATGAATGAGAAGATGCTATCACTCAGAAAGAATCACACTTTTGACCTTTTTGAGATTCCTAAAGAGAAGAGAGCCTTGAAGAACAAGTGGGTTTACAAGTTAAAGTCTGATGACAGTGGCAAGTAGGTCATGTATAGGGCCTTATTGGCAGTGAAAGGATTCCGCCAGAAGGAAGGAGTGGACTATGATGAGATCTTCTCCCCAGTAGTGAAGATGAATTTAGTGAGAATGGTGCTAGGACTTGTTGCTAGCATGGATCTTGAGCAGGAGCAGATGGATGTGAAGACGGTGTTTCTTCATGGTGATTTGAAAGAAGAGATCTACATGGAGCAGCCCCAAGGATTTCAAGAGAGTGGGAAAGAGCACATGGTTTGCAGGTTGAGAAAGAGTCTTTATGACTTGAAGCAAGGACTGAGACACTGGTACTTGAAGTTTGATGCTTTCATGGGAAAGGAGGGCTAAAGAGAGCAATAGCCGATCCATGTGTATATGTTTGTTGTCTTCCCAATGACAGGTTCACCATTCTTTTGATATATGTGGATGACATGTTGATTGTAGGTCATGATTCCAATCTCATTGCGAAGCTCAAGAAAGAACTATCCAAAGAGTTTGAGATGAAAGATTTGGGCAAGGCCAATCACATCCTTGGGATGCAGATTATAAGGGACAGGAAGAAGTGCATGTTGTGGTTGTCACAGAAGAGCTATGTTGAATGTGTGTTGGAGCGGTTCAACATGAAGAATGCCAAGCCTGTCAGTACGTCCTTAGCCTCTCATTTCGAGCTAACCAAAGAGTCATGTCCTTCTACTTCTGAGGAGAAAGCAGAGATGTCCAAGATCCCATACCAGTCCACTGTTGGGAGCTTCATGTATGCAATGGTTTGCACTAGACCCGACATAGCCCATGCAGTGGGTGTGGTGAGCAGATTTATGTCCAATCAGGGGAAGGACCATTGGGAGGCCGTGAAATGGATCTTGAGATACTTGAGAGGGACCTTAAGTATTTGTCTTGTGTTTGGGAGGTCAGATCCCAAACTATGTGGCTACACAGATACAGATATGGCAAGTGACATGGACCAGAGAAAGTCCACCTCATGCTACATTTTCACATTTCTAGGGAGAGCCATATCATGGCAATCCAAGCTACAGAAATGTCTTGCTCTCTCGACTACCGAGGCAGAATACATTACATCAGCAGAGGTTGGGAAAGAAGTGTTGTGGCTACAATGCTTTCTTGGTGAGTTTGGATTGGATGACAGTGAGCCGGTTGTGTTTCGTGATAGCCAGAGTGCTATAGACTTGAGCAAGAGTAACATGCACCGTGCTCGCACAAAACACATTGATGTGAGATACCATTGGCTGAGGGATGAAATTGAACAGAAGCAACTCACTTTGAAGAAGATTCACACCGAGGAGAACCCCTCAAACATGTTGAGTACGACAGTCACTCGTGACAAGCTCCAGCTCTGTAACGAGCTGAGAGGTATCACATCTTGTTGATCTCCATCATTGGACAACACCTCCCTGTTGGGGCTGGAGGGGGAGGTTGTTGGGTAATTTTTCATTCCAACCCCAACTTGGGCTCCCTTGATGCTGCAACAATTTGCCCATACTGCAGAGACATCCATGCTATTTTTATAAACTATTGTGCAGCCCTATTCGATCCCAATCTCTAGCTGATTCCAGAGATTAGGAGGCCCATTCCAGAGAAGAGATAACAGCCCTCCCCTTCACCTTTTCGAGCGACCAGCCAGCGAGGGTTTCTACGGGAAACCCATCTTCCTTCCACGCATGCGAGAGCGAGGTCGAGCGGAGAGGGTGCAGCAACATGGAGCTCAGAAGACCAGCGGCTAGGAGCTCATTTCCAGCCACGGTTTGGGCTGGAGGAGCAGCGACAAGTCAAGCTCGTGTGGGAGCAGCTGGAGGTCATTGGGAACAACCTCAAGAGGGCCGAGTATCGATTTGGGTCTCCATCTGGGAGCCCACAAGGGGAGTCAATCCATCTATCTTGATTTGAGCATGTTGTTTGGTATTTGTAGATACTTAAGGTAGTTGGCTACTTGTAGAAGAACTAGTTATTGTGCTCGTGGTTTGTACCTCGGTTTTGTGGTCGACAAAACCGAGAAGAACATTGGCTCCATTTGACCATTGTGGATTGATTGTCGGTCTTGCCCCATGATTTTTTCCTTACTCACATCGAGTAAGGGTTTCCACGTAAAAATACTTGTCTCGTGTTGTTGCTTGTTGTGGTTGCTTGTGGTTGTTTGTCATTGTTGCCATTGAGTTCCCGAGTGGGGAACATATTCTTGTTGTGTCATCTTTGCAGTAGGACAGTTTTAGAGGATACTCTTGGGTTGTGCTTATCCCCAAAAATAAGATCAATATCTTATCATCCTCCTTAAAGAGAGATTATGCTATCAGTTTTATAATCAAGTGTAAGCATGCCTCTCATAATAATGTTGAACTCGTCCATGTACACCTCCAAATTTTGTTAGATCGATCATTCTTTAACCATACAATTTTCCTTCACTAATATCATTATTGCCAAATATTTGGTCTTGTAAGGTCGCTCGAGCTTCTTCTAAGTCAATCGAATCATCCAGGTTGATGACTTTGAAGAAGATTTGTGCGGTAAGAATAGTATATTATCATATTAGCGATATCATCATCATCTCCTTTCTCTCGTCTTTTTTATGCACTAAGTTCCTCTCGTATGAGTATATCCATTATTGATTGCTGCTAGAATACATTTCTTCTATTAAATGGTTACATTAAGAATGTTATACCCTTCTATGTGACCTTTGCCAACATATCAACATTGTGTAGTGCAGAATTCCTATATTATGAATAACTTAACATCCTAAATAGATTGAATCTCCACCCGTCATCTTAAAAAATGGTGAAATCTTGATTAATTTGCAAGACCTTGGAAAAAGCTGGAGTCTAATCACTTGATCATCTACCCATCCAACTTATTTAGAGCCTACGAAGTCTTATCTTGACTTATGGATTTCCTCAATCTAACTCCTGATGTTGTCAATCTCAATGGTTCAACGTAATTATTGCATTTATGATTTAATCTATCTATTTAATCATATTATTGTCTTATCTCGTTGTATAATCTCATCACCAACCATCACTATCAGAATCCTTTATTGTCCTCCGATGGGTTTTTTTTCATAGCCACCAATGTTAATTAGATTTCTAGGAAATATGTAATTAGGCGAGCCTCTAATATATAATACACAAATCACGAAGAGCTAAATTCACATATAATCATCAGGTAATCAATATATTTCCTTTTTAAGCCCCCAACACCCTCTGAGAATTTAGTCCAATCATTAGTCATAAATTCTTAAGTGAAGACTCTATACTCCCCACTAATGAGGAGTGCCAAGTCATCACCTATCTCCTGTCTCCAAGAACACCTTTAGATCGATCGATTCAATCTATGTTCGAGTGACGTTGGTGTTGGGTAACATATCATGATACCTCTACACAAGGTGGAGGCTGAGGTTTGTCCTCATTTCTATCATTGCCTGCTGAAACATAGAACTTCTTCCAACCACCATTTAATAGATATATATCCCATCTTTTGGTCCTTTATCTGAGGTCAACTTCTCATCCATAATATACCTACATGTACAAGGTCATCGTTGGATCTTTATCTCCTATTATATGACCTAATTTAGACCACGCTCCTAGGAGATTTTATTGAGTGATACAAGGTCGATGTTGAGACTCGGAGATCTGGCGTGACCCAATGCAGTAGAAACTCTAATTATTTTTAATTTGAGCATATGTCAATATTTCTGAAAGTTGAAATATTGTTTTGTACTTCACTGAGTGATGTTTATTATATTATTTACTCAAGTCTTAAATGGCTAAAAAAAGAAATTAAGAATCAAAATAGTTCAATATGCACAAAAATAAATCTAAAAATAGATGAAATGTCAGAAAATTCTTTAAAAATACAAAAATGAAAACAATGTATTACAATCTCTGCATAAAAATTGTTAGCTTAAAAATAACGTATTTGTTAGAAATAAAATAAACTTGCGAGAGAGATTGAAAAATAAATAAAAAATCAAGTTTAGGGACCAATATACAAATAACTACAAGTTATTTTTAGTTTCGACATTCTATCTAGAGGAATGCCAAGTAAAACTTTCGACCTCAACACAAAATGTTTACCCCTTCGTGAACAAAGTGCTGAGATCATTCCATGTGGCACAATGGGGATCGTCTTCCCTGATCAAACTCGAATACCCTTGGCAGAGCTCGAGCAAATAGCTAGAGCACTAGGTTATCCGTGATCGCCTCCCCATGATATCTAGATCATGCCATGATCACCTCCCCCTAATCTCTGCGCGCCTTCAAGTGACTGGATCTTGGGTTTTATATCTTTCCCTAGAACATGCCTTGAAATTTGAAGAAGCATTGGAGGCCCTAGGGCTTTATGGTGTGTTCTAGAAGGAGATGATTCGGGATTGATTCACACATCCTTCCAATCAAATAGAGACTCAAACTTCACGTCAAAAAGTTACACACAATGCCCCCAAAAGATTGAAAAAATTCACAACATCTCTTTAACTCAGGAGTTAAATAAAAATATATAAGGGAACAATACAGGGAAGGCTAAGCATGCCATCAACTTTGGGTTCTTCTTCCCCAAACGAATGTTAGAAAGATAATGTAAAAGAATATTGCAATAAAAGGAAGAAAAATAGCCTTAAATTTTGCTCTTTTGTAATTTTCTTGTTTACACAAATGTATACCATCTTTTATCCATAATTTACATACATACATGCTGGCATGCAAGCATACATACACTCCTATAAATTATCTATTTCTATCACATTTTCACAATTTATCTCAAATTCCCTTTAACCAGAATATTGTTTACAACTTTAATCCTTTTCCCATTTTTATAATGTTATACAAATTTAATGAAATTATATAAGCTCCTCCAAAAAATAAGTTTTCAAAAGAAAAAAAAATCTAAAAACTTTTTATTTTAGCATTTGCCTATGTTTTCGTCCCTTCTATAATGTAAAAGACCCATAAGAACAAGTATAAATAAAATAAACTTCTACAATATCTAATTAATCATTATAATTAAATTTCATTATAATCATTATGAATCATATTCATTATGATCAATTCTTTCAAGGGAAATAACAACTGAATTTATAATAGAGTTTCTTAATTTTAATTGGCTTCCAATTAATCTAATATATTAAATTAATGTTCTAATTAATATCCAACAAACATTCTTAGTTGTTACTTGAATTATGGTGTTTTCTCAAATACGTATTATTTCGAATTTTAATAATTAGAAATACATAATGATTTCTTAAGCATTATACTAACACTACCCGCTGTCATGGACAGTACCGACGAGAGTGGGACAGACTGCACACGGTGCATCCTGCTACCCCAGCGCTCCCTGACTAGATACCATATCCACCTCGGGAAAGGATAATGCAAAATAGATCACTTTGTACTTTAGATGATCATCGGATCTTCAACCAAAATTATACCATATAATAATCCAAACAATTTTGATTAACATTATAATAAGATTTGCTAAACAAATCCTAAATCCTATTCAAGTAACATGTTTGTTGGAATGTAGATCATGTAGATCTTGTAACCAATTAGTGATCTAGATCACATCTAATCAAATATTGGTTAAGGCAATGCCATTTAAGGAAATAACTATCATCAAATATTTCACAAATATTTACACAGAATTATTCCAGGAAATTAAACAATTTAATTTCACTAATTGAGTAAATGACAATCACTAGGTTCTTAATTAGGAAAGTATTTCCGGTAGTAACCCACACTTACTAAAAATACAATATCTCAATCTATTTATATCCAAATTAAGCAAAATAAGTTTTTAAAGTTTGCTAATTTAATTTAAAATAGAACCTAAGTGATTTTCACACATTTCAAGGTGTTTCAAATCCGCAATTAATATTTTAATTACGGTAAGATTTGCAGTCCCTGAAACTGTGGATACATGTTCACTAAAATGATCATATCTCGTGCATAAGGAATCGAAATCACACAAACTCAGATCCTACGGTTTCCTTATTCAATGAGAAACAAGATACAATTATTATTTTCATATTTAAAAAATTTTAACAGTGTCTCAAATAATATCAAAACAGAGATGTGAATATGAATTGCAAGAAAACTTTCGCAAACCCTAATGAACCCAAGTCCTCCTCTGTTAATGGATCGTATCCAAAACCTTAACCTAAGGCTCCGATACCACTTGAAGGATATGGTGATATCCTCAAGCGCATCACGGAAGCGTGGGCATCGAATCGAATATGATGAAGAACGACAAGTCGGAGTAGTTGTTCTATGCAGCGAAAATTAAAATTTTTTTTAAGTGAAGAAACCACATGATCCAAGAACACTTCTTGGATCGTTTCGTCTAAATCACAAACAAGTATTAGGGTTACATCTTGAAACATGGTTGCGATCGAGTCTCTAAACAAGGAGACCTCCTGTCTCAAGTCCGATCTGATGGAGGATACGCTTGCGAGCGTGTTGATGAAACACGTGCTTCTCGCAATCCATGTTGATGATCCAAGCGACGGATCTCCTGATCTCGAAAAATGATATACAACATCTTCTTCACGAGCAAGACACGTCGAAGTAGATGGAGATCCACGAGCAAACCATCGAGCAGCATAACGACAATGCTGCGTTGATGGAGAACCTCTCTAGGGAATCCATGGTGGACGGCCACATGAGAGGAAGAGAGAGTAGGCATGTAGAGAGAGAAAGAGAGAGAGACTTATGTTCTCATTGTGTAAAGAAGAGCAATAGGGTCTCTCTCCTTTTATAATATTTTGGGATCCATGGATCTCAATCCATGGGCAACACAAATCCAACGACTCTCATTAATTTGTGTTTCTCTTAATGGCGAAGATTTGTGTTGGTAAAAACCAACAACAATTAATTTAATTTAGATTAAATATATATATATATATATATATTTATAAATCAATATAAATCAATCCCAAATTAAATCAATCAAGCGTGGAGATTATGGAATGAAGATTGCCTCCTTCCATATTATTGGATTTGGTGGCAACCTCATGAGATCTCATGAGATCACATTATTCCATAGAAATCTCCAAGACGTACAACAACACTTGTTGTAAATTATTCTACAAAAATAATTCATAATTATTTTGTGAATAATGCAATCTTGCCATTGGAAAATTGTGAATCACATTCACAACCCAAAATAAAATGTGAATTACATTTTCAATTAATTGTCCAATGTGAATCCAATTCACGTCAACATTTAATTAACAAATGTAAATTACAATTAGCTCTCTCTTATATATTATAAATAACATTTATAGTATATATGACTAATATGGATATTGCTATCCACATTATTCATATCCATGATAATTAAATCACATTTAATCATCTTGGATCTCTATTCTCATGTGCCCAAATAATATGAATCGCATTCACATTATTCACATCTTTGATATTTAAATCACATTTAATTATATTCGATATCTCTCCTTATAATATGAATCAAATTCATATTATTCATGATAATTAAATCACATTTAATTATCAATTTTTTCAATGCTTGGATACACATATCAACAATGAAATTATCTTGAACTCTTTCAAGGATAATGCGCTTTCTCCGCGGATACTTGGAGATAAGGATAGGGCGATTGTATTGTTCCATATATAGTGACTTGGATATTGAGATCTTATCTCAAATCTAGATCGCGGACCTCCCATAGATGCATGATTAAATCAAGATCGCAAATCTAGTCTTATCATTGCATATGAATCACATTCAGATCATTGTCCAACATTTGGACCAAGATCAGATTACTTCTGTACTGAGAGGAGTCACTAAAATCCAGACTTGTTTCATCACTCCCTAGGAATGGAAGCGTCATGGTTATACAATCGTTTATGATCACGTCACCCTAAGGTATTCCCACTACCTATACATCCTGCATATTGGAAGACTCAGAATAAAACTGAAGTATTAGATCAACTTTACACTGTCTACTTCAGGGTTTTTATCAGTAAGTTTTTTATTCGATCATTGGGAGTTGATATCGATCATATACTTTCCAAAAGCATATATCATACCTAGGTCTTGATCATATACTTTCCAAAAGTATATATCAAACTTACAAATTCAGTCAAGCTTTCAAAGCGAGACAACCATGCACGGATATTGATTCTTCCTAATATCTCATGAGTGAGCTCATGCCTTCCGGTTCAGTAAATGAACCTGTATGATCCCTTTGAGAGATTGTATTACTCATATGCCCTTATATGCACACCAGCGCGTCGATGTATAGACCTTGGTTAGGTCATCAAGATATCGGTCTGCCAAATGTACATATTCAGACATATAGTAACACATCTGTCTCTGGTCAGAGGATGCGTTCCTGTATCGTGACAGCATACGATATAGGACTTTGGTTATCTCGATCTCGTTAAGTCAACTCTTTGACCTAACTTATCTAACACCTTCGAATCTCTATTCCTATGCAGAGGACCTGCATCAAGAGGTCTGTTAGATATCAGCCTTAATGATAAAGGATTGCCATCTCCTACTCATGCTGGAGATCATCTCTTAACAATCATTTGACGGTGCTTGATGAGTCCTCAATCTAACTCTTTAGATATTCATTCAATCATCAGCCTCTATGGTTCAATAATTGAATCAAAAGCTGTATGATCGTCAAGATGGCCATGGTACATAAACCTAATTGTACTAAGGGACCTATTATCCAAATTAATTATTCTTGATTTCAGATCAGGGAATGATATTTGCAATAACATTTACTGCATAATGGCTCGCCGTGGGCTTATATGTCCAACAGACACCACTAAGAGTGGTGATGTAGATGAGTTTTCCATGGATGATGACAGTGACGAGGATGCAGGTCCCTCTCCAGTACGTGGTACATGTGGAGAGGATGGGCAGCTAGAGCAGCACGAGACAGATGCAGACCCCATTGATGCAGGTTCATGGGACCTAAGGCAGGGGGAGCAACCTCATCCACATGCAGATGCAGTAGATCCTCAGGTCAAGAGATCTGAGAGCGTACGCCAGCCATCATCCAGTTACCCCACTTCCAGGTATGTGATCCTCACAGATGCACGTGAGCCATACATCTTTGAGGAGGCACATATGCATAAGGACAAGGATCATTGGTGCAATGCAATGAATGAGGAGATGCTATCACTCAGAAAGAATCACACTTTTGACCTCTTTGAGCTTCCTAAAGAGAAGAGAGCCTTGAAAACAAGTGGGTTTACAAGTTAAAGTCTGATGACAGTGGCAAGCAGGTCAAGTATAAGGACATATTGGTAGTGAAAGGATTCAACCTGAAGTAAGGAGTGGACTATGATGAGTTCTTCTCCCCAGTGGTGAAGATTAATTTAGTGAGAATGGTGCTAGAACTAGTTGGTAGCATGGATCTTGAGCTGGAGCAGATGAATGTGAAGACGACGTTTCTTCATGGTGATTTGAAAGAAGAGATCTACATGGAGCAGCCACAAGGATTTCAAGAGAGAGGGAAAGAGCACATGGTTTGCAGGTTGAGAAAGAGTCTTTATGACGTGAAGCAAGCACTGAGACAATGGTACTTGAAGTTTGATGCTTTCATGGGAAAGAAGGGCTTCAAGAGGACAATAGTCGATCCATGTGTATATGTTTGTCGTCTTCCCAATGACATGTTCGTCATTCTTTTGATATATGTGGATGACATGTTGATTGTAGGCCATGATTCCAACCTCATTGCGAAGCTCAAGAAAGAACTATCCAAAGAGTTTGAGATGAAAGATTTGGCAAGGCCAATCACATCCTTGGGATGTAGATTATAAGTTCTTGGAAGAAGGGCATGCTGTGTTTGTCACAGAAGAGCTATGTTGAATGTGTGTTGGAGCGGTTCAACATGAAGAATGCCAAGACTGTCAGTATGCCCTTAGCCTCTCATTTCAAGCTAACCAAAGAGTCATGACCTTCTACTTCTGAGGAGAAAGCAGAGATGTCCAAGATCCCATACCAGTCCGCTGTTGGGATCTTCATGTATGCAATGGTTTGCACTAGACCTGACATAGCCCATGTAGTGGGCGTGGTGAGCAAATTTATGTCCAATCCGGGGAAGGAACATTGGGAGGCCGTGAAATAGATCTTGAGATACTTGAGAGGGACCTCAAGTATGTGTCTTGAGTTTGGGAGGTCAGATCCCAAACTATGTGGTTACACTGATGCAGATATGGCAAGTGACATGGACCAGAGAAAGTAAACCTCATGCTACATTTTCACATTTGTTGGGAGAGCCATATCATGGCAATCCAAGCTACAGAAATGTGTTGCTCTCTCAACTAACGAGGCAGAATACATTTCAGCAGCAAAGGCTGGGAAAGAAGTGTTGTGGCTACAACGCTTTCTTGGTGAGTTTGGATTGGATGACAATGAGCCGGTTGTGTTCTGTGATAGCCAGAGCACTATAGACTTGAGCAAGAGTACCATGCACCATGCTCGCACAAAACACATTGATGTGAGATACCATTTTCTAAGGGATGAAATTGAATAGAAGCAACTCACGTTGAAGAAGATTTGCACCGATGAGAACCCCTCAGACATGTTGAGTAAGGCAATCACTCGTGACAAGCTTCAGCTCTGTAGCGAGATGAGCGGTGTCACTTCTTGTTGATCTCCATCTTTGGACAACACCTCCCTGTTGGTGCTGGAGGGGTAGGTAGTTGGGTAATTTTTCATTCCAAACCCAATTTGGGCTCCCTTGAGGCAGCAACAATTTGCCCATACTATACGGGCATCCATGCTATTTTTATAAACTATTGGGCTGCCCCATTCGATCCCAATCTCTAGTCGATTCCAGGGTTTGAGAGACCCATTCTAGAGAAGAGAGTACAACCCTCCCCTTCCCCCTTTCGAGCGACCAGCCAACGAGGGTTTCTACGGGAAACCCATCTTCCTTCCACACACACGAGAGCGAGGTCGAGCGGAGAGGGTGCAACATCTTTGAGCTCGGTGGAACAGCGGCTAGGAGCTCTTTTCCCGCCACGGTTTTTGCTGGAGGTGCAGCGGCATGTCAAGCTTGTGTGGGAGCAGCCGGAGGTCGTTGGGAACGACCTTAAGAGGGCCGAGTACCGATTTGGGTCTCCATCTAGGAGCCAACATGGGGAGTCAATCCATCGATCATGATTTGAGCATGTTGTTTGGTATTTGTAGATACCTAGGGTAGTTGGCTACTCGTAGAAGAACTAGTTATTGTGCTCGTGGTTTGTACCTCGGTTTTGTGGGCAACAAAACCGAGAAGAACATTGGCTCCGTTTGACCATAGTATATTGGTTGTCGGTCTTGCCCCGTGATTTTTCCCTTACATCGAGTAAGGGTTTCCACGTAAAATTCCTTATCTCGTGTGGTTGCTTGTTGTGGTTGCTTGTAGTTATTTGTCATTATTGCCATTGAGTTCCCATGTGGGGAACATATTCTAGTTGTGCCATCTTTGCTGCAGGACAGTTTTAGAGGATACTCCTGGGTTGCGCTTATCCCCAAAAATAAGATCAATATCTTATCATCCTCCTTAAAGAGAGATTCTGCTATCAGCCTTATAATTAAGTGTAAGCATGCCTCTCATAATAATGTTGAACTCATCCATGTACAGCTCCAAATTTTGTTAGATCGGTCATTCATTAACCATACAATTTCTCCTTCCTTAATATCATTATTGCCAAATATTTGATTTTGTAAGGTCACTCGAGCTTCTTCTAAGTCAATCGAAGCATCCAGGTTGATGACTTTGAAGAAGATTTGTGCGGTAAGAATAGTTATATTATCATATTAGCCATATAATCATCATCTCCTTTCTCTCATTTTCTTTCATATTTTCTAGCCCTTTTATGCACTAAGTCCCTCTCGTATGAGTATATCCATTATTGATTGCTGCTAGAATACATTTGTTCCATTATATGGTTACATTATGAATGTTATACCCTTCTATGTGACCTTTGCCAACATATCAGCATTGTGTAGTGCGGAATTCCTCTATTGTGAATAACTTAACATCCTAAATAGATTGAATCTCCACCAATCATCTTGAAAAATGGTGAAATCTTGATTGATTTGCAAGACCTTGGAAAAAGCTGGAGTCTAATCACTTGATCATCTACCCATCTAACTTATTTAGAGCCTACGAAGTCTTATTTTTACTTATGGATTTCCTCAATCTAACTCCTGATGTTGCCAATCTCAATGGTTCAACGTAATTTTTGCATTTATGATTTAATCTATCTATTTAATCATATTATTGTCTTGTCTCGTTGTATAATCTCATTACCAACCATCACTATCAAAATCCTTCAATTTCCTCCGATGGTTTTTTTCAAGTAGCCACCAATGTTAACTAGATTTCCAGGAAATATATAATTAGGAGAGCCTCTAATATATAATACAAAAATCACAAAGAGCTAAATTCATATATAATCATCAGGTAATCAATACATTTCCTTTTTAAGCCCCAACACCCTATGAGATTTTAGTCCAATCATTAGTCATAAATTCTTAAGTGAAGACTCTAGACTCCCCACTAATGAGGAGTGCCAAGTCATCACCTACCTCCTATCTCCAAGCACACCATTAGATCGATCGAATCAATCTATGTTTGAGTGACGTCGGTGTTGGGTAACATATCATGATACCTCTACACGAGGTGGAGGCTGAGGTTTATCCTCAATTCTATCATTGCTTGCTGAAACATACAACTTCTTCCAACCACCATTTAATAGATATATATCCCATATTTTGGTCCTTGATCTGAGGTCAACTTCTCATCCATAATATACCTACATGTACAAGGTCATCGTTGGATCTTTATCTCCTATTAAATGACCTAATTTAGACAATGCTCTTAGGAGATTTTATTGAGTGATATAAGGTCGCTGTTGAGACTCGGAGATGCGGCGTAACCCAATGCAGTAGAAATTCTAATTATTTTTAATTTGAGCATATGTCGATATTTCTGAAATTTGAAAGATTGTTTTGTACTTCACTAAGTGATGTTTATTATCTTATTTACTTAAGTCTTAAATGGCTAAAAAAAGAAATTAAGAATCAAAATAGTTCAATATGCACAAAAATAAATCTAAAAATAGATGAAATGTCAGAAAACTCTAAAAAAATACAAAAATGAAAATAATGTATTACAATCTCTGCACAAAAATAGTTAGCATAAAAATAATGTGTTTGTTAGAAATAAAATAAACTTTCAAGAGAGATTGAAAAATAAATAAAAAAATCAAGTTTAGAGACCAATATACAAATAACTACGAGTTATTTTTAGTTTCGACATTCCCTCTAGAGGAATGCCAAGTAAAACTTTGGACCTCAACACAAAATGTTTACCCCTTCATGAACAAAGTGCTGAGATCATTCCATGTGGCATAATGGGGATCGTCTTCCCTGATCAAACTCGGTTGTCCTTGGTGGAGCTCGAGCAAATAGCTAGAGCACTAGGTTATCCGTGATCGCCTCCCCATGATATCTAGATCATGCCATGATCACCTCCCCCTAATCTCTACACGCCTTCAACTGACTAGATCTTGGGTTTGTTCTCTTACCCAAGAACATGCCTTGAAATTTGAAGAAGCATTGGAGGCCCTAGGGCTTTATGGTGTGTTCTAGAAGGAGATGATCCGGGATTGATTCACACATCCATCCAATGAAATAGAGAGTCAAACTTCACGTCAAAAAGTTACACACAGTGCCTCCAAGAGATTGAAAAAATTCACAACATCTCATTAACACAGGATTTAAACAAAAATATGTAAGGGTACAATACAGGGGAGGCTAAGCATGCCATCAACTTTGGGTTCTTCTTCCCCAAATGAATGTTAGAAAGATAATGTAAAAGTATATTACAATAAAAGGCAGAAAAATAGCCTTAAATTTTGCTCCCTTGTAATTTTCTTGTTTACACAAATGTATACAATCTTTTATCCATAATTTACATACATACATGCAGGCATGCAAGCATACATACACACCTTTAACATTATCTATTTCTATCACATTTTCATAATTTTCCTCAAATTCCCTTTAATCAGAATATTGTTTGCATCTTTAATCCTTTTCCCATTTTTATAAAGTCATACAAATTTAATTAAATTATATAAGCTCTTCCAAAAAATAAGTTTTCAAAATAAAAAAAACTAAAAACTTTTTATTTTAGCATTTGCCTATGTTTTCATCCCTTCTATAAAGTTAAAGGCCCATAAGAACAAGTACAAATTAAATAAACTTCTCCAAAAATAAAAAAGTATTTTTAAAAATATTGGAAAATACCAAACTAAGCAAAAAATACAAGATATGATAAAAGGAAACAAAAATCTAAAATATAAAAACACTAGAAATGGAAATATGGATAAGAAATACATGGATTTATTTGTTATATTGGAATTTCTTATTCTTAACATAAATATACATTTTCATATTTTTGAACAAGGGATACATTTTCCTGTATCCATCTACTTTAACTAACAAATTATCATTTATATATAATGTAATTCACAATAAACACCTCTTATTCTATAATAATGATCACATATTCCTTATTTTTAATAACATTGTGTTCTAAAAAACATCAAATTCATCATTCAAAAACGAAAACACAACGACCAACATCCTTATTTTAATTATTTTATGAAAAAAAGATCAAATTCATCTTTCAAAAATAAAAGCATAAGGGCCCGATAGCAGTTGCTAGTGACAAAAGGAAAGTTAAAATTTAGAAACATCTGGAATTTGTCTTCCTAAAATGAAAATAAATGAAATTAAATAGGTAACTTTTAGATATTGATAAAGGTTTGTTCTTCATTCATCTTGGATGGCCTTTTATTCACAAAAGGAACTAGTTGAAATCGTCCATGACATGCTATTACTTTGCACATTTTTTTTGCATGGGCATGTTGACAATGGGTGTGCAGATGATTAGTGATTTTTAATGGTGCGTTCGGCCGGGGGAGAAAATTCAGATATAAATAAGACGTGGAGAGGTATAAGTTTAAATTAAACTAGTAGGCAGTCAATAAAAATTCAAGCTCATCGAAGATGTTTAGAGAGAAATGCAAATTTTGAGGGGTGGTTGCGCAATACCCTCGAATGTTCTCGAGCATCATTCCTTCCAGATCAATCACCAGGCTAATACTTTCTTTGATTTCATCTGTAAATATACAAATGATTTGAGAAAGCAATTGAAAATAACAAAAAGTTTCTATAGTTATTTATTTCAAGTGTCAATGTTCACCAAATCTAGTATATACATACATTCATCAAAGAGCTCCTCCAAAATTTCAACACTAGAATAAATTAATGCACAACAATTTACTAAGTTAACTTTAAGTATATGTAGCTTGGCTTGAAAATGAGCTTGTTTTAGATCACTGTCCACAAGAAGAATGAGGCATGTGAATGGAAAAATGTTTTACCAGAAATTGAGATGGATTTTGTCGATAATCGTCCATAGGATAAAGTACAATATATTGGACTATTCAAGTGATTTTTGCCATTCTACTTCAGGAATTTTAGCTCATCAATATATTCGGGTTAATTATTTAGTTTGAGTTTCTCAAGCAAGGATGTTAGATTGATAATTAGGTTATATCTCCAAGTGGTAAACATCGATTTAGGACTTTAAGCTTGTTCTGTCAGCAAATAAGAAATGTGGAAGAGATGTTGATTTGTTTGTTGAGGAATTCCATAGAGATAAAATCATGTCCTTTATAGTTTTCTCTGCATTTTTGCTATCAGTCCATTAAAAAGGTTGCCTCCCGGATTTAACCACTTTGAAACTGTTGGACATGTGAGCCCACGGTGAGCCATTATTCAATAAATGTTACTGCAAATATCATTCCCTTATCTAAAATGAAGAATGAATAATTTGCATGATAGGTCCCTTAGTACAATTAGGGTTATGTATCATGGCCATCTTAATGATCATACAGCTGTTGATTCAATTTTTGAATCATAGAGGTTGGTGCTTGGATGAATATCTAAAGGGTTAGATTGAGGACTCATCAAGCACCGTCAAATGATTGTTAAGAGATGATCTCCAGCCTGAGTAGGAGATGGAAATCCTTATCTCTAAAGGCTGATATCTGACCGACCTCTTGATGCAGGTCCTCTGCATTGGAATAGAGATTCGGAGGTGTCAGATTAGTTAGGTCAAGGAGTTGAATTACCGAGATCGAGATAACCAAAGTCCTATATCGTATGCTGTCACGATACATGCACACATCCTCTAACCGGAGACAGATGTGTTACTGTATGTCTAAGTATGTACATTTGGCAGACCAATAGGTTGATGACCAAACCAAGGTCTATACACCGGCGCGCTGGTATGCATATAAGGGCATATGAGTAATACGATCTCTCAAAGGGATCATACAGGTTCATTTATTGAACCGGAAGGCATGAGCTCACTCATGAGATATTGAGAAGAAACAAATTCCGTGCGCACGGTCGTCTCGCTTTGGAAGCTTGACTGAATTTGTACGTTTGATATATACTTTTGGAAAGTATATGATCAATACCTAGGTATGATATACGCTTTTGGAAAGCATATGATCGATACCAACTCCCAATGATCGAATGAGAAACTTACTGATAGAACCCTGAAGTAGTCAGTATAAAGTTGATCTAATACTTTGGGTTTAATCTGAGTCTGCCAGTATTCAGGATGTACAGGTATTGGTAATACCTGAGGGTGATGTGATCATAAACGATTGTATAGCCATGATGCTTCCATTCCTAGGGAGTGATGAAATGGGTCAGGATTTTAGTGACTCTTCTCAGTAGAGAAGTAATCTGATCTTGGTCCAAATGATGGACATTGATCTGAATGTGATTCGGATGCAATGAGAAGATTAGATTTGTGGCCTTGATTTAATTAAGCATCTATGGGAGGCCCGCGATCTGGATTTGAGATACGATCTCAATATCCAAGTCACTATACATGGAACAATACAATTGCCATGTCCTTATCTCCAAGTATTCACGGAGAAAGTATATTATCCTTGAAATGGTTCAGGATAATTTCATTGTTGATAATATATATCCGAGCATTGAGAAAATGGATAACTAAATGTGATTTAATTATCATGAGTAATATGAATTTGATTCATATTATAAAGAGAGTTATATAAGATAATTGAATGTGATTTTATTATCAAAGATATGAATAATGTGAATATGATTCATATTATTTTTTGCACATGAGAATAGAGATCCAAGATGATTAAATGTGATTTAATTATCATGGATATGAATAATATGGATAGCAATATCCATATTAGTCATATATATTTTAAATGTGATTTGTAATATATAAGAGAGAGCTATTTGTAATTTACATTTGTTAATTAAATGTTGATGTGAATTGGATTCATATTGGACATTAAATTGAAAATGTAATTTACATTTTATTTTGGGTTGTGAATGTGATTCACAAATTTTCAATGGCATGATTGCAATGTTCACAAAAATAAATTGGATTTATTTTTTATGAAATAATATACAACAAAAGTTGTTGCAGTTATTTGAGAGAATTATGAGATAATGCAATCTCATATAATAGGAGAGGCATCCACGTTCCATATAGGAAGAGTGGACGACCACAATTCCCATAAGGAATTCGGTGGCCGTCCACCCTCCTTATGGAAGGAGGCTTGCCTCCTTTCCTATTTCTCTAATTGAGATTGATTTGTTATAAATCAAATTATATTCTATACATATTTGATTTTTATTAGATTAATTGTTGTTGGTTTTTATCAACATAAATCTTAGCCATTGAAAGAAACACAATCAATGAGAACCATTGGATTTGTGTTGTCCCATGGATTGAGATCCATGTATCCAAAAATATTATAAAAGGAGAGGCACCCCTTTGCTCTTCTTGACACAATGCTTGAGAAGCACATTTCTCTCTCTCTCTACACATGTACTCTCTTTTTCCCTCTCTTGTGGTCGTCCACCATGGATGCCCTAAAGAGGTTCTCCATCACCGCAGCGTCGTCGTTATGCTGCCTGATTGTTTGCTCGTGGATCTCCGTCTCCTTCGGTACGCCTCGCTCGTGAAGAAGACGTCACATTTCGTGTGTTGAGATCAGGAGATCCACCGCTTGGATCATCCACATAGATTGCGAGAAGCACGCGGTTCATCCCCGCGCTCTTAAGCGTCTCCTCTTCGGATCAGACTTCAGATAGGAGGTCCCTTCATTTAGAGACTCGATCACAACCAAGCTTCAAGAGGTAATCCTATTACTTATTTTTGGTTTAGACGAAATGATCCGAGAAGTGTTCTTGGATCATGTGGTTTCGTCGCATGAAAAATTTTAATTTCCGCTGCATAGAACAACTAGTCCGACTAGTCGTTCTTCATCGTATCCGATACAACGCTCACGCTTCCATGATGAGCTTGAGGATCTAACAATATCGTTCAAGTGGTATCAGAGCCTTAGGTCGGTGGTTTTGGATACGATCCATAAACTGAGGACGACTTGGGTTCATTAGGGTTTGCGAAAGTTTTCTTGCATTTCATTTTCGCATCTCTGTTTTGAGATTATTTTAGGCACTGTTTAAATTGTTTAAATATGAAAATAATAATTGGATTTTGTTTCCTATGAAATAAGGAAACCTTAGGATCTGAGTTTACGTGATTTCGATTCCGTTTGCTCAAGTTATGCTCATTTTAGTGAACATGTATCCACAGTTTCGGGGACTGCGAATCTCAATGTAATTAAAGAGTTAATTGCGGATTTGAAATGCCTTGAAATGTATATGAATCGCGTTGTAAATCAAATTATCAAACGTTAGGAACTTATTTTGCTTAATTTGGATTTAAATTGATTGATATATGGTATTTTTAGTAAGTAAGGGTCACTGCTGGAAATACGTTCCTAATCAAGAACCTTGTGATTGTCATTTAATCAATTAGTGAAATTAAATTGTTTAATTTCCTGGAATAATTGTGCATAAATATTTGTGAAATATTTGATGATAACTATTTACTTAAATGACATTGTCTTAACCAATATTTGATTAGATGTGATCTAGATCACTAATTGGTTACATGATCTATATGATCTACATTCCAACAAACATGATGCTTGAATAGGATTTGGGATTTGTTTAGCAAATCTCATTATAATGTTAATCAAAATTGTTTTAATTATTATTATATGGTATAACTTCGGTTGAAGGACCGATGATCATCTCAAGTACAAAGTGATCTATTTTGCATTATCCTTTCCTGAGGTCGATATGGTGTCTAGTCGGAGAGCATTGGGGCAGCGGGTTGCAACGTATGTGGTCCGTCCCACTCTCGTCTGTACTGGCTATGACAGCGGGTAGGTTTAGTATAATGCTTAGGAAATCATGATGTATTTCTAATTATTAAAATTCGAAATAAAACGTATTTGAGATAATACCATAATTCAAGTAACAATTAAAAAATGTTTGTTGGATATTAATTACATCATTAATTTAATATGATTAGATTAATTGGAATCCAATTAAAATTAAAACACTCTATTATAAATAGAGATGTTATTTCCCTTGGAAGAATTAATCATAATGAATATGATTCATAATGATTAATTAGAATTTGAATATGATATGGAGGATCACATAAGTGACATCCATGGTCTCCCGTCAAGGTGGAGGGTTCCGTCGCCAAGGATTGTATGTAGGAGACGTCTGTCCGAAGTAACAGCTCCTGTATGCAAACACATCTGAATCGGGCTCTTCGCTTCTCGAAAAAGTAAGGAGGTAAGCGTAGTGACCCCAATATCGGATCCTTATATTATTGGGGTGATATTGGATTGTGCATAGCGAGTTGTATTCCTGTTGACGGTTTGTTCAATTAATGACGGGTCAACATTGCCTTAGGTGTGGTGGGCCCGGTTGTTAAAGATCAAATTGGGAAATGCGAGTTGGTCTTGCAAGGCGGAATGTGTTCCCGCTTCTTTTTATCCGAGTGGTAGGTTCTCATATTATTGGGATGCAACAAAGATAAGGAAGAAGATCCCAGATCTTGCTTGAGATATAATGATAAGTATATCTCTTACATTGAGAGTGATTAAGGGAATGAACTTTCAGTGTTGACAAGGCAAGACAACTTTAATATAAAAATTCCTAAATCAAAGTACTATATGTATATATAAATATATACACTTATGCAAATTTCTTATTTCAGATAATCCTTCATTAAACACACTCAATGTTATACTCAATAATAACCAGTAAAATATCATGAATTGGACTCGTGATCCGGATATTGTACTTGCATTGGACACATGATGTAAGTGGTTGCAATGTGCAAGTTTCCACATAATATTGAGGAATGACAATTAAATAGATAATAGGACTTCAACCCTAGGGTTTGCAGGTCTCTATAGTCTTGATCTCATCGGGTGTACTTTGGAAGTGACATGTCGATGATAATCATAATTGTCATATAATCCTTATAAAATCTAAGAAGACATTCTGACATACATATGTGCTCTCGATATTTAATCATGAACGACATCGTTCTCTGCATCATGCAGAATGATGGCTCTATAAGAGATGATGTATTCAAAATATTTGAATACCTACCTGAACCAATGTTTTAAGAGTCTAGATGGATGTAGACATGATGAGTGTCATTATTGTACTGTCTATACTCTAGTCATTCATGATGCTTCATAATATTTATATTATATGAATTTAATGAAGCATGTATAAATGTTGAAATACTCTTACATTGAATTCTTATGAATTTAACATAAGAGATTCTTTGTCTTGAACAATGGTTGTTTATAGATGAAGAGAGCGCAGTGGAAGCATGGGTTGGACCGAAGTGAGGAGGATGGTCAAAGAGTTGGCTGTACTTCTGTGACTTCCATATGGCATCCAAAAAGTTGGATGAATGCCAATACTGCAATAAATTGATGTGTTGATAGTTTGACTATCAAGTCTGTCTAGAATCCGTAGAGAAGGACTCGGATAGAGCATCAGAATAATCTACATATAATCATTGACTTTGACTTATTTGATAAGATAAAGTCTAATAATTGTATCTCAATCTTCTAACAACACTTGCAATATGTTGCATATGTTTTAGAAGACTGGAAAAGTTGATCTTAAGGTTTATAGACATCCACATGGATATTGATGCAATTGTTGCAACAATCTCTGTTGGATTGATAGACTTGTTAATTTCAGTGGGAGTGCCCTTAGTCTTAGAGAACGTCTCTATGACCTAGATATAAGAATACACTCATTGTTTGTTTCTAAATGTTGGAAATACACATGAATTCTGAAATAAATCTATCATAAAGAGTTATGATGGAGATATTTCAAGATAGTAATCTAAAATCTAGTGGACTCCACTAAATCAGAAAATTAATGAATGGTTCATTAACATTTCTAAATACTGAAATTAAAACCTTAATATCAATAGTGCTCAATTCATACACTTCTTTTTTATCTTGATTCTCAAGAGAGTCATCCTCTAAGAATGACATTCTCAGAGATGAGATCTTTTATGAAACTCAAGGTTATAAAGTAGGTATCCTTGATGCTTAGGAAATCATGATGCTTAGGAAAGTATGTACTGGCTATGACAGCGGGTAGGTTTAGTATAATGCTTAGGAAATCATGATGTATTTCTAATTATTAAAATTCGAAATAAAACGTATTTGAGATAATACCATAATTCAAGTAACAATTAAAAAATGTTTGTTAGATATTAATTACATCATTAATTTAATATGATTAGATTAATTGGAATCCAATTAAAATTAAAACACTCTATTATAAATAGAGATGTTATTTCCCTTGGAAGAATTAATCATAATGAATATGATTCATAATGATTAATTAGAATTTGAATATGATATGGAGGATCACATAAGTGACATCCATGGTCTCCCGTCAAGGTGGAGGGTTCCGTCGCCAAGGATTGTATGTAGGAGACGTCTGTCCGAAGTAACAGCTCCTGTATGCAAACACATCTGAATCGGGCTCTTCGCTTCTCGAAAAAGTAAGGAGGTAAGCGTAGTGACCCCAATATCGGATCCTTATATTATTGGGGTGATATTGGATTGTGCATAGCGAGTTGTATTCCTGTTGACGGTTTGTTCAATTAATGACGGGTCAACATTGCCTTAGGTGTGGTGGGCCCGGTTGTTAAAGATCAAATTGGGAAATGCGAGTTGGTCTTGCAAGGCGGAATGTGTTCCCGCTTCTTTTTATCCGAGTGGTAGGTTCTCATATTACTGGGATGCAACAAAGATAAGGAAGAAGATCCCAGATCTTGCTTGAGATATAATGATAAGTATATCTCTTACATTGAGAGTGATTAAGGGAATGAACTTTCAGTGTTGACAAGGCAAGACAACTTTAATATAAAAATTCCTAAATCAAAGTACTATATGTATATATAAATATATACACTTATGCAAATTTCTTATTTCAGATAATCCTTCATTAAACGCACTCAATGTTATACTCAATAATAACCAGTAAAATATCATGAATTGGACTCGTGATCCGGATATTGTACTTGCATTGGACACATGATGTAAGTGGTTGCAATGTGCAAGTTTCCACATAATATTGAGGAATGACAATTAAATAGATAATAGGACTTCAACCCTAGGGTTTGCAGGTCTCTATAGTCTTGATCTCATCGGGTGTACTTTGGAAGTGACATGTCGATGATAATCATAATTGTCATATAATCCTTATAAAATCTAAGAAGACATTCTGACATACATATGTGCTCTCGATATTTAATCATGAACGACATGGTTCTCTGCATCATGCAGAATGATGGCTCTATAAGAGATGATGTATTCAAAATATTTGAATACCTACCTGAACCAATGTTTTAAGAGTCTAGATGGATGTAGACATGATGAGTGTCATTATTGTACTCTCTATACTCTAGTCATTCATGATGCTTCATAATATTTATATTATATGAATTTAATGAAGCATGTATAAATGTTGAAATACTCTTACATTGAATTCTTATGAATTTAACATAAGAGATTCTTTGTCTTGAACAATGGTTGTTTATAGATGAAGAGAGCGCAGTGGAAGCATGGGTTGGACCGAAGTGAGGAGGATGGTCAAAGAGTTGGCTGTACTTCTGTGACTTCCATATGGCATCCAAAACGTTGGATGAATGCCAATACTGCAATAAATTGATGTGTTGATAGTTTGACTATCAAGTCTGTCTAGAATCCGTAGAGAAGGACTCGGATAGAGCATCAGAATAATCTACATATAATCATTGACTTTGACTTATTTGATAAGATAAAGTCTAATAATTGTATCTCAATCTTCTAACAACACTTGCAATATGTTGCATATGTTTTAGAAGACTGGAAAAGTTGATCTTAAGGTTTATAGACATCCACATGGATATTGATGCAATTGTTGCAACAATCTCTGTTGGATTGATAGACTTGTTAATTTCAGTGGGAGTGCCCTTAGTCTTAGAGAACGTCTCTATGACCTAGATATAAGAATACACTCATTGTTTGTTTCTAAATGTTGGAAATACACATGAATTCTGAAATAAATCTATCATAAAGAGTTATGATGGAGATATTTCAAGATAGTAATCTAAAATCTAGTGGACTCCACTAAATCAGAAAATTAATGAATGGTTCATTAACATTTCTAAATACTGAAATTAAAACCTTAATATCAATAGTGCTCAATTCATACACTTCTTTTTTATCTTGATTCTCAAGAGAGTCATCCTCTAAGAATGACATTCTCAGAGATGAGATCTTTTATGAAACTCAAGGTTATAAAGTAGGTATCCTTGATGCTTAGGAAATCATGATGCTTAGGAAAGTATGTACTGGCTATGACAGCGGGTAGGTTTAGTATAATGCTTAGGAAATCATGATGTATTTCTAATTATTAAAATTCGAAATAAAACGTATTTGAGATAATACCATAATTCAAGTAACAATTAAAAAATGTTTGTTAGATATTAATTACATCATTAATTTAATATGATTAGATTAATTGGAATCCAATTAAAATTAAAACACTCTATTATAAATAGAGATGTTATTTCCCTTGGAAGAATTAATCATAATGAATATGATTCATAATGATTAATTAGAATTTGAATATGATATGGAGGATCACATAAGTGACATCCATGGTCTCCCGTCAAGGTGGAGGGTTCCGTCGCCAAGGATTGTATGTAGGAGACGTCTGTCCGAAGTAACAGCTCCTGTATGCAAACACATCTGAATCGGGCTCTTCGCTTCTCGAAAAAGTAAGGAGGTAAGCGTAGTGACCCCAATATCGGATCCTTATATTATTGGGGTGATATTGGATTGTGCATAGCGAGTTGTATTCCTGTTGACGGTTTGTTCAATTAATGACGGGTCAACATTGCCTTAGGTGTGGTGGGCCCGGTTGTTAAAGATCAAATTGGGAAATGCGAGTTGGTCTTGCAAGGCGGAATGTGTTCCCGCTTCTTTTTATCCGAGTGGTAGGTTCTCATATTACTGGGATGCAACAAAGATAAGGAAGAAGATCCCAGATCTTGCTTGAGATATAATGATAAGTATATCTCTTACATTGAGAGTGATTAAGGGAATGAACTTTCAGTGTTGACAAGGCAAGACAACTTTAATATAAAAATTCCTAAATCAAAGTACTATATGTATATATAAATATATACACTTATGCAAATTTCTTATTTCAGATAATCCTTCATTAAACGCACTCAATGTTATACTCAATAATAACCAGTAAAATATCATGAATTGGACTCGTGATCCGGATATTGTACTTGCATTGGACACATGATGTAAGTGGTTGCAATGTGCAAGTTTCCACATAATATTGAGGAATGACAATTAAATAGATAATAGGACTTCAACCCTAGGGTTTGCAGGTCTCTATAGTCTTGATCTCATCGGGTGTACTTTGGAAGTGACATGTCGATGATAATCATAATTGTCATATAATCCTTATAAAATCTAAGAAGACATTCTGACATACATATGTGCTCTCGATATTTAATCATGAACGACATGGTTCTCTGCATCATGCAGAATGATGGCTCTATAAGAGATGATGTATTCAAAATATTTGAATACCTACCTGAACCAATGTTTTAAGAGTCTAGATGGATGTAGACATGATGAGTGTCATTATTGTACTCTCTATACTCTAGTCATTCATGATGCTTCATAATATTTATATTATATGAATTTAATGAAGCATGTATAAATGTTGAAATACTCTTACATTGAATTCTTATGAATTTAACATAAGAGATTCTTTGTCTTGAACAATGGTTGTTTATAGATGAAGAGAGCGCAGTGGAAGCATGGGTTGGACCGAAGTGAGGAGGATGGTCAAAGAGTTGGCTGTACTTCTGTGACTTCCATATGGCATCCAAAACGTTGGATGAATGCCAATACTGCAATAAATTGATGTGTTGATAGTTTGACTATCAAGTCTGTCTAGAATCCGTAGAGAAGGACTCGGATAGAGCATCAGAATAATCTACATATAATCATTGACTTTGACTTATTTGATAAGATAAAGTCTAATAATTGTATCTCAATCTTCTAACAACACTTGCAATATGTTGCATATGTTTTAGAAGACTGGAAAAGTTGATCTTAAGGTTTATAGACATCCACATGGATATTGATGCAATTGTTGCAACAATCTCTGTTGGATTGATAGACTTGTTAATTTCAGTGGGAGTGCCCTTAGTCTTAGAGAACGTCTCTATGACCTAGATATAAGAATACACTCATTGTTTGTTTCTAAATGTTGGAAATACACATGAATTCTGAAATAAATCTATCATAAAGAGTTATGATGGAGATATTTCAAGATAGTAATCTAAAATCTAGTGGACTCCACTAAATCAGAAAATTAATGAATGGTTCATTAACATTTCTAAATACTGAAATTAAAACCTTAAGATCAATAGGAGGATGAAGATCATTTGACAATGATCTAGCATCAAGCCTTGGACATTTATCTATTGATTTGATCAATAGACTAGTAAGAGATGAAACTTTAGAATGTCTAAAATTTCAAAACTTACATACTTATGAATATTGTATTCAAAGTAAAATGTCCAATACACCCTTCTTTGGGAAAGGTGTAAAATGTCAAGGTATTCAGGATCTCATACATATTGATGTATACAGATCATCTATATCATAGTAAACATTATGGATATGTGATATCTATTGATGATTATCTATGATATGAGATTTCTTCTCTTCACCTAAAGAAACCTTTGAAATGTTCAAAGATTTTATTATTTTAGTTTACAACCAAAGTGTGAAGGAAGATAAAATGAATTTGATCTAATCTAGGTAGCATGTACCTGTTAGATGAATTCAAAGAATACCTTACGGAGTTATGAATATCATTTTTATCTCAATCCTTCTAATACACCTTGACTCAATATAGAGTTATAGGGAGATACAATTGGATCATGTGTGACACGATTTGATCAATGATGAATTTTAGCATAATTTCCTCTTAGTTTCTAGGTATATATGTAGTAGAGACTACATTATATATCCTTAATAAGATTCCATGCAAGTAAGCTGGAATTGAGCACTAGAGAGTGCAGCTTCATTAGGAAAATAAAGGATGATATTGGATACCTACTTTATAACCTTGAGTTTCATAAAAGATCTCATCTCTGAGAATGTCATTCTTAGAGGATGACTCTCTTGAGAATCAAGATAAAAAAGAAGTGTAGGAACTCATTTAATCTTGAGAAGATAATGAAGCTCCTGAAATCGGAAACTAAAAGGACAATTAAAGATGAAACACTAATACTTCTTCAAATGAGTTTGAGGATGCTCCATGTGTCAGTTAAGTCTGACAATGATCGAGCTTCATGTGATGATGCTTCTGAAGATCATAGCATGGATAGATGGATATTAGCAATTAAAGTCTAAAGTAGACTTCATATACAAGTGTTGTATATGGACCCTCGAGGATCCACCTACATAGGTAAGACCCATGAAGGTGTAAATGGATCTTCAAGAGAAAGAAATCAAGAGTGCATTCCTATATGAATACCTACCTGAGGGTATTCACATGAAGTAGCCCTAGTGCTTCATGGTTGTGGAAAGCAAGATGTCCAAGCTAAGGAATCCATCTATGGACTCAAATAAGCTTCTTGAAGTTGGATCATAAGATTTGAAATGTTATGATTTTAGATAGAATCTTGATGAGCCTTGAGAAGCTTAGTGGGAGTGCCTTTGTGTTCATCGTGCTAAATGTAGATGATATCCTAATCAGTTAAATAATATAAGGATAACAATAAGTGTTTGATAATCTGGTTGTTCCATATCTTGAAATATGATTTCAAAGATATCTCTTAGATCTTAGTTCTGAAGTTGTTCAGAAGCAAAGAGTAAAGGATATTGGCACTGTCATATTTGAAGTACACCTTGGACATATTCTATTCTTATAAATTCCAAGAAAGGCTTCCATCCCTTAAGATATGGTACTGACCTATCTAAAGGGATAGCACCTCAAAGAGTTGAGGAACTGAATGCTAGAACTACTTGCACTTGTGCATAAGTTACGAGAAGCTGAGTGTATGCTAGATGTATACAAAAGCCAGATATCTGCCATGCAGTGGGAGTAGCAAAGTGTTGTTAATCCTACTATGGAGAAAAAAAATAAATTGATTGCAGTAATAACAAAATCTTCATAGATGACAAGATTTTTGAGATAGTGATCTCAAAAGTCTTATCTTCAAAAGCTTAAGACTTTGTAGATAGAGATCTAAATGGTCTTAACTGTGGATACCTTAAGAGATAGTGATCTCAAGGACTAAGGGTATTCTGATAAGGATTATGGAAATACTGGTTATGATAATTGTTAAGCTGTAGTGTTAGGGACACTTTAACTAACAAGATTGAGTATTGGTTGCATAAGATGCAATATTCGCATTTGATGCAAGCACTGTTACTGGGGATATGCAAGTGCCGTAAAAGGACTTGGCATAGTCTCGCGGGAACAGAGTGATTGACCAGCTTACCTAGCTATTTTCTAAATAGCCTATGATTGTCACATGAGTGCGGGTTTAAACAATTAGCCCATTAATGGTTCTTTGGGCTAGTGGGAGATTGTTGGATATGCGAGCCCACAACGAGCCATTATGTAATAAATGTTATTGCAAATATCATCCCTGATCTGATATGAAGAATGAATAACTTGCATAATAGGTCCCTTAGTACAATTAGGGTTATGTACCATGGCCATTTTAATTATCATACAGCTGTTGATTCAATTATTGAATCATAGAGGCTGGTGCTTGGATGAATATCTAAAGGGTTAGATTGATGACTCATCAAGCATCATCAAATGATTGTTAAGAGATGATCTCTAGCCTGAGTAGGAGATGGAAATCCTTACCTCTAAAGGTTGATATCTAACCGACCTCTTGATGCAGGTCCTCTGCATAGGAATAGAGATTCGGAGGTGTCAGATTAGTTAGGTCAAGGAGTTGACATACCGAAATCGACATAACCAACGTCCTATATAGTATGCTGTCACGATACAGGCACAAATCCTCTGATCGGAGACAGATGTGTTACTATATGTCTAAATATGTACATTTGTCAGACCAATAGGTTGATGACCTAACCAAGGTCTATACACCAGCGCGCTGGTGTGCATATAAGGGTGTATGAGTAATACGATCTCTCAAAGGGATCATACAGGTTCATTTATTGAATCGGAAGGCATGAGCTCACTCATGAGATATTGGGAAGAATCAAATTCTGTGCGCACGGTCGTCTCGCTTTGGAAGCTTGACTGAATTTCTAGGTTTGATATATACTTTTGGAAAGTATATGATCAATACCTAGGTATGATATACGCTTTTGGAAAGTGTATGATCGATACCAACTCCCAATGATAGAATGAGAAACTTACTGATAGAACCCTGAAGTAGACAGTATAAAGTTGATCTAATACTTCGAGTTTAATCTGAGTCTTCTAGTATGCAGGATGTACAGGTATTGGGAATACCTGAGGGTGATGTGATCATAAATTATTGTATAACCATGACGCTTCCATTCCTAGGGAGTGATGAAACGGGTCTAGATTTTAGTGACTCCTCTCAGTAGAGAAGTAATATGATCTTGGTCCAAATGTTGGATATTGATATGAATGTGGATCAGATGCAATGAGAATATAAAATTTGCGGCCTTGATTTATCAAGCATCTATGGGAGGCCCACGATCTGGATTTGAGATACGATCTCAGTATCCAAGTCACTATACGTGGAACAATATAATCGCCCTGTCCTTATCTCCAAGTATTCGCGGAGAAAGCGCATTATCCTTGAAATGGTTAAGGATAATTTCATTGTTGATAATATGTATCCGAGCATTGAGAAAATAGATAATTAAATGTGATTTATTTATCATGAGTACTATGAATTTGATTCATATTTTAAAGAGAGTTATCTAAGATAATTGAATGTGACTTAATTATCGAAGATATTAATAATGCGAATATGATTCATATTATTTTTTGCACATGAGAATAGAGATCCAAGATGACCAAATGTGATTTAATTATCATTAGATATGAATAATGTGGATAGAAATATCCATATTAGTAATATAAATTATAAATGTGATTTATAATATATAATAGAGAGCCATTTGTAATTTACATTTGTTAATTAAATGTTGATGTGAATTGGATTCACATTGGACATTAAATTGAAAATGTAATTTACATTTTATTTTGTATTGTGAATGTGATTCACAAATTTTCAATGGTATGTGTGCAATGTTCACAAAAATAAATTGGATTTATTTTTTGTGAAATAATATACAACAAAAGTTGTTGAAGATATTAGAGAGAATTACGAGATAATGAAATCTCATATAATAAGAGAGGCATCCGCCTTCCATATAGGAAGAGTGGACAGCCACAATTCCCATAAGGAATGTGGTGGCCGTCCACCCTCCTTATGGAAGGAGGCTTGCATCCTTTCCTAATTCTCTAATTGAGATTGATTTGATATAAATCAAATTATATTCTATATATATTTGATTTTTATTAAATTAATTGTTGTTGGTTTTTACCAACATAAATCTTAGCCATTGAAAGAAACGCAATCAATGAGAACCATTGGATTTGTGTTGTCCCATGGATTGAGATCCATGGTTCCCAAAATATTATAAAAGGAGAGGCACCCCTTTGCTCTTCTTGACAGAATGCTTGAGAAGCACATCTCTCTCTCTCTCTCTCTCTCTCTCTCTTTCTCTCTACACGTGTACTCTCTTTCTCCCTCTCACGTGGCCGTCCACCATGGATGCCCTAGAGAGGTTCTCCATCGCCGTAGCATCGTCGTTATGCTACCCGATTGTTTGCTCGTGGATCTCTGTTTCCTTCGGTACGCCTCCCTCGTGAAGAAGACGTCGGATCTCGTATGTCGAGATCAGGAGATCTACCGCTTGGATCATCAACATGGATTGCGAGAAGCACGCGGTTCATCCTCGCACTCGCAAGCGTCTCCTCCGTCGGATCAGACTTGAGACAGGAGGTCTCTTCATTTAGAGACTCGATCGCAACCACGCTTCAAGAGGTAATCCTATTACTTGTTTGTGGTTTAGACGAAATGATCCGAGAAATGTTCTTGGATCATGTGGTTTCGTCGCATGAAAAATTTTAATTTCCGCTGCATAGAACAACTAGTCCGACTTGTTGTTCTTCGTCGTATCCGATACGACGCTCACGCTTTCGTGATGTGCTTGAGGATCTAACCATATCCTTCATAAACATACTATAACTTCTCGGTGTCATAGGACCGTTATCGAGGAAAATTGATCGTTGCAACTTGTTGGGTATAGACCTAATGGAGTCGTTGAGAATCACCCTAAATGCTTCAGCCCATGTTATCATATAGTGATCCCTACCAATTACAAGTCACTCTCACACTTCATAAATTATTGATGTGATACTATGTTGGAGTGTTACACATACGTCTAATTACTTTGACCAACCTCCACAAGTTTGAATTGGTTGATTTCTGATTGCATCTGTATGGATGATGTGATTTCTATTATTGCATGCTCTATTTAATTTTAGAGTTATTGCAGGTGGATTTTCTTGAATACTATTCCAATATTTAGCCAACATGGAGTGGGTAAACACTTCAATGTAAATTTTCCCATCCATTGTTTTTTCGGGCAACATATGTTTACCCGCTCCATTTAATGTTGTTGTTATACCCGGGTGCTTCCTTTGCAAAGGAAATTAGACCTTGTTTATGTATGGAAAGAAATTACAATGGATTGAAATCATGACAAGAATGAAACTAACAATAGAATGGAAATTAATAAGTTTTTTCATTTCATTGTTTGGTTCATATTTGGAATTGAAATATTTACTATAAGACACACTCCTTAAAAGAGAAAAGAATAGAAATAAAATAACATTTCTTTTAATATATTTCGTTAAGCTGAAAAAATAATAGGTACCCTCCAAGTTATTTTCTTCATATAATTGATATATTTCATACAAGAATCGATAATGAAATTTAAATGGAGAGTAATTTGATTTTTCCATAAAATTGATATATTTAATGTATCAATATCCATATCCATCGGAATATTTTTTTACCATATCCCTGTCCATGTCATAAAAAAGTTGAAAATGTTATGGATATTTGTATCCACAAAAATAAAAACACATATCTATATTTATGTATACGTATAGACTAAAATGTAATCTGTATCCATATCTTAAAAAAACTAAAGATGGCATACGTATCCATATCTATATTTGCAACAAAAAAATTCATTTCATGTCCATATCTACGCCTGTAAAAAAAATCATCATTCATGTCCATGTATGTATCCGTAAAAAAAAATAAAATCCATACTTGTATCTGAATATATATCCACTAGAATATAATCAGTATCTATATTTTACAAAAAAATGATAATTAGATACGTATCCATATCCATATGAGAAAAATATCATATCCCTATCTGTATCCCAAAAAAACACATACTCATATTCATATCCATATCCATATCCGTATCAGCGAAAAAAATTCATATTTGATATATTTTATACATATAATAGATATCTTTAATAAATATGTATTTGCATCTAGTAGAATATCTTGTAACGATATTGTATACCTATCTTAAACAAATTGAGTTGTATTTATATCTGTATCTGCAATCCATATCCATATCAGTATCTATATATGTGTATATTTGTAACTTATCTAGTATTTTGCATCCATATATTTGTATCTATGTCGGTGTCCATATATCTATGTTCAAAAAGAACAATATCCATGTCGGTATCCAAAAATATCTGAAAAAAAGAAAATACACATCTATGTTGGTAATCATATATTTGTGACAATGATATATTAATTAAAATTTATTGAAGAAGAATACAATTATTAACATTGGTAAGGAATGACATCGCAATTCATGTGTGGGTACCTAGGAATGGTTATTCCTATGTAGAAGGGAATCTGATTGCCATTGTAATCGTTATTCCTGCCTTAATATGATCTAACAACCACATGAATGGAATTGATAGAGGAATGGTGATTCCATTTCCACCTCTATTCCTGCATAACAAATGGGTCCTTACACCTGAACTTGTCTCCTTCTCATTGTCTACTTCTCATAATGATCCCCTTTGGCAATTTAAGGGATGCATGCATGCATGCATGCGACTTGAGGGGTAAATGAAGATTTTAACACATGAAAGAAGTGATAGGATTTCTCTCACTCCAGAGTTTCCGATGAATAACCATTCATGCACCTTTATTCTCCTTATTAGCTTTTATTCCTTAGCTAAATACATGTAAATATCACTAACTTGCATGAATTAAAATATAACGTTGTTCTGTAATTAACATGTTCTTATCTGTATATAAATCAAAAATTAAAGAACAAAGAAAAGAAAAAATAAAGTATTAAAGATACCGAATGACCCTATACCCTGATACCAAGTCAATATTAACTATATCGATAAGAATTAAAGTATGAGTAAATAAGGGTAAAAGAATAGAGACAATCGTATAAAAAACCCTAGAAACCCTAGTTGTTCAATTCATTGTATATGGTGCAATCTTATACTATTTTGTACACACTTATACATACCTCAAATTAAAATATTTTGAACATGAAATATGTATATAATAATGTATATAAAATACTAAAATAATAGCCCATAAAAATCATGCATAATGCAACTTGTACGTACAGATACAAAAGCTGCAAACAGAATTTTAGTGATCGATATCTCTTCCATATGAACTTAATATTCATCAAAATCACATCCATTGTATTTTAAATTAAGTTATCTATCGAATGAAGATGATTTTATTAAAAATAGAGTCAATATACAAAAGTCGACTTTCATGGGTACCATTATACTGAGGCATAAGCTATCTATCTTAGCATTTTTTATTTCTACAATGGTCAGTAGCATAAATTAGGTGTTTATTTTAGTTTATGTGATCTATCATATCTTAACATCCAAAAAATATTCTTGATGGAGCTCTAGGCTCTGACCATTGTTCTCAATGTGATCTACTCTTTGTCCGATTCATCTAATCACCCACTCATGATCCCCTACACTTCTACATCATGTAGACCACCTCCACTAACCTTGATCTTTCTTATATAAGGAGATCAGATTTCCTACTCTGCTACTCACTAGAGAGTCCGTGTCACAGCTCATCTTCCATTCATTTCAACTGATTTTAGGCCAAGAGCTTCATTCTCAAGCATCGAGTCTTGTTGTGGCAGTCTCAACTACGCAACACACCTTTTGGGGATCATTCGAGTGTAAATTCTTACTTCCAGGTACCCGAGCTTCTCTTGATTTCCATGCATCCATTGATGAGGTCTAGACCCTTCTGAAGCAAGCACTCGATGTGTTACACTCCCATGAATCTTCATAGATCATTAGAAGCTCTCAAGGTGTCCAGGCAATTGTTGAAGCCACAATTAAAGCTCATCTGGGAAAGATTCTTTCATGATCTTCCAAGCGACCTACAAGCCATCTGATAAAGAACATCACCCTAGTTTTGATCAGCACCATCAGTACAAGATACCCAACGATTGTAAGATCTACCCTGAAATCTAATATCATCCACTCATCCGTGAAGGGGTACGTGTCCATCTCAGCCGACCATCACATGAGTGGTGCCATATGGGACATCCTCCTCCACCTGATCGCATGCTAATAGGTATATTGTGCATCTTACCCATGTTGTTATGTATTTTGATTTTTAATATTTAAAATTTTATGGGTTTTATTAGTTGTGTCCCCCTGAGATATTACAATATTAGTTATAATACCCCTCCCTTTTTAGGAATATCAGTTGTGCCCCTCAAAAGTTTCGTGTTGGAATTTCAACCTCTCCGTAACATAGTTGTTATAAGGAATGGTCTAATCATGCTTAAACGTGACTCAAGTGTGGTAACCTATAAGAATCTCTAGGCAATAGGTGTGGGTGGGAAAAATTAAGCTAGCCACATGTTCTAACTCTCCATGTGTTAGGAAAAGAGCACTTAGGTAGCATCGTTTAACCCCAAAATCTGATTACCATTGTCTCCCTCCCAAGAAAGTTTAGCAGTGTCCACTCCTTTCCTTTCCCACTATTGTCTCCCTTAATTCTTCCGAATCAATACAAGGTTCTTCTCAAGCTGAACTAATACTCGTACATGCAATACCAATCGACTTGTAGGAGCCTCACCAATGCATTCTCCAAGTTAGTTAGGGTTTAAGGATTTTAATATTTACAACTTTAATCGAGGGATTTTTGGATGCTTCTAAGGTTTTGCCTTGTCTATGGGATATCTTCTTAGTTATTCTTATTGGATTCAAGATTTACATATATTGATCTATTTTAGGGTTTTTGGGTTCAACGAGTTTAGGGTTTCAATCATGTAGTTTTTGGTTCGATGGATAGCCATTCTTCTCAGATTCAAGGTTTACACATATACAAGTTTTAAAATCTCTTTCATTGTGCTTGAACATAGGACACAAAGTGATGCGTAGGAGAACAATATGTGGACTTTGTAGAGGATGTAGTTGGATTAGATGCCTATTTCACTTATGGTTTGACCTAATCGATACTTTGTCGAGGATTGTTCAATGAGACATTTCTTCTGTACTATCAATGAAATACAAAAATACAAAGGTGAAAGAAAGTATTTTTGTCAATTTCGCAAATGAAGTATACATGACGCATTTGTTCAACGCCTACATGGCTGGAAGAGACATGGAAGTCATTATTAGTTCCATTGACATTAGTGCTCACTCATATATTGAAAATAAAAAGGCAGAGAAAGTGGCAATGACTTATTTGATTCACCATGTGGAGGAGGTTTTATGGTGGGGGAGATTTCACTACAAATAGACAGGTCTTTAGGGACACCTACAGGGGACAGTCAAATCTGGACCATCCCATATATATACTTAGTGGACAATCTTTTATATACCTTCCCTCATGATGGACATCGGAGACGGTAGAGGAACCATTGGAGAGAGACTAATGAAAGACTGTCCCATCTACAACTAGATGGGACGGTTATCAACCGTCTCTGCTTACGTCGATTTAATAAGTGATGAAACAAATGTACCTTAGAGGACGTCTCTAGACAATCCCTATTACTACGAAAGTGACGATTCTTAAACCATCCCTATTATCATGTCCGGATGGGACGGTTCTGACAATCCCATCTAGCTTTTTGTTGACATCCTGGTTAGCAAATATTCCCTGAGCTACTATACATTAGAGGGGACCATCATGACCGTCCCCTTTGGTTAAGCAGGAGGGACAATCATTGAAACCTTCCCCTTAGTTTTCGTTGGCGATTAAATTAGCAAAATTTTTGAGCTCAAAGGGGTCAGTTACTTGAGAACGTCCTCGATTCTACTATAGGGGACGATCGATGATGGTCCCCGATGGTTTTAAACCTGGGATTGTTGTTCCTTCCTTACCGATTCCACACATCGCGATCCCAACTCTCCTCCCTTCGAGTGACCACCACCTGCACGATCCCGATCCCCAGCTTCTCCTTTGACAATGCTTGTAAACTTTTGAGCTCTCGACCAATTACTCCCTCTATCCTCTTCTTCGGTTGTGTGTTTCATCAAACTTCTTTAATCCTATCATTTGTGCCATGTGAATATGGCAACTTGGAACTGTAGTTGCATTTTTTGAGTAGATAGTGTTTAGAGTTGTTCTACTTATAGTTGATGATTTTGTAATTTACTTGTTAGTCTTAGATAGAAATTGCTTATCATATATAATGCTTAGATAGTTTAATGAAGTTGGTTTAATTCAGTTATTTAGTTTTTAGTTCTAGATAGAAAATTCCTACAGTAAATAATGTTTAGTCTATTTGAATATAGTTGATGATCTTAACTAATTTGATGATTTTTGTTTACAAGTTATGGTTTTTTTGTTGTTAAGTTTAGATAGAAAATGCTTAGGAATTATAATGCATAGATTTTATAATGCTTAGAATATATAATGCTTAGAGTGTATAGACTATATCATGCTTACTACATTATAGTTATAATGCTTAGAGTATATAATAATGCTTAGAATATGTAATGCTTAAATGGTTTGAATATAGTTGATCTGCAGATTAGGTATTTAAAACTAGACATTAACCTTATTATTTTCTCAAGATATTAAGTTTTAGGAAATGGTCAAAAGTTGGATGAACAAAAGATTTAATGATTATTGGACATATAATCAAGATGTTATCAAATTTTTAGATTAAGCATTTCGGTGCAAGCCACCGTATCATATTGTAGGAGGTGAAGGGGATAAGATTCATTGTCAAGCCACTCTATCATATTGTAGGAGGTGAAGGAGATAAGATTCATTGTCAATGTATTAGATGCAAGAATACTCTAACTAACAATCAAAATGTAGGTTGAGAATATCTAATATTAAATGGTATTTGACTTCATTATATGAACTGAGCATATCATTGTGAAGGAATTTGTAATATTTGAGAATGCAATAATGAGGAGATATATTGGAGATAGATGATCGTAGTAATGTGTTCGAAATGTTGGATAATATTCGAGGGCATATTTCAAACGAAAGGACTGGACCAATTCATGCTACTTTACATGAAAATATAAAAGATGAAGAAACTCCTCTATCCCCAGGAATTGAAATGTCTCGTTTACGATTTATATCTAAGATGTTTAAGATAAAAGTGAAAATCAATGTACAAACGGTTATGATGACTGGTGTGTTGAATTTAATTAGGTGGTTGTTGAACGTGAGTTTGCAAGGGTGTATAATATCCTCACTAAAGAATAACGAAGATGAAGTGTCACTTAGACGATCGCTCATGAATCCAAGTTCAAACAACAAGTACCTAAAACATATAATGAATCGATGAATAACAAAATTGTGGAGCACATTTTATTATACTCTACAAGCAAGATGTATAACATGTAAGCATGTAGAGGTCGAACCAAAAAGAGCAAACAAAGTAAATTTAAAGTTTATTGTTAATCATCATGCATACAAGTGTCCCCTTTTTTATGTGGGTTTTTTTGTTTTAATTTTTATTTGATTTTTTAATTTTTAATTTCTATTATTTTTTAGAAATTATATAATAATGTATCGATATGCATATATAAGAGTATATATCATATATATAAGATATAATATATAAACCATAATAAATACAATAAGTACAGAAAAATCAGACATAATAATAAATATAGTCCTTATTATATATTATATATTTATAAGATATTTTTAAGCTATTTATGTTAATTAGAGTAATAATATAAATTACAGTTATATATATATGTACTACATAGGGTATTACCTATATAAATATAGTTAAAAATAATCCAAATCTGTAAAATAAATTTTCTTTAATTTTCTAATATTTTTATAGTATTTTTGTGATTTTCGAGTTATTTTTTTCTAATTATTATGTATTTTTAAAGTCAAAAATATCCCAAAACAGGGATTAGATAAACATGCTAGATTGTTTTTGAGTTTCAAAATACTAAATAAAATCAAAATTTCCAAGATTATTTTTCCTACGTAATAAAATATATAAATAAATTATCAAATAAAACATATATTTTCGAAATTTTTATCGAATTCTGTTATTTTTATAAGATTTTGGATCTTTTAAATCTTTTATTATTTTATTTTTCTTATTTTAGGGATTTGTGATCTGAAGCTAGGAAATATTATAACAAACAAAATACTATTTTTGGAATGTTTAAACATGATTTTGTATTTTCTAGATTTTTTAAGTTGAATATAAGTAGAATGTTCTCTATTTGATTTTTAATAAATAGGAACTGTGCATTAAATTCAAAAAGAAAAAGAAAGCATTAAAGATCAAGCATCCAGGTACATTGTCCTACTTTTTGCAAAATTTTTGGAGTACGGATGATATTTATAATAAATAGAGAAGCATGCACAAAAATGAAATACTGGTCGGGAGCTTTTTGCAAATATTGGAAAGTTTTCATGTATTTCAGAATCCTGATACAAAAATCCATGTGCTAAGTTGCATTTTAACCAAATATTTAAATTAAAGACATGTGGTAGGGGTATATTTGCAATATACAAAACTTTCAAAGTTCACTACGCAATTTATGCACAAACGTAATGCGCAATTTTTTGGATTAATTATAAATATGAAAATCATGGGGAATAGTTGCAAAATACTGACCTCAAGTGGGGAGCCACATGAGGTGAGCTGGCATGGATATAAATGCAAATACACAAAAATACAAGGGATTCATGCAATTTAAAAACTTTTATTTACACTGCAGTCCTAAATTTAAATATTAAATAAAAGTATACAAAAATGGTGGCGACATATGTGAGTTCACCACCATATAGCACGTTGTCGGACAGCTGTGGTGGCGCCACGAAGGCGCCACTTACTCGATTTACAGTTGAGAACGGGGCACGGCTTCATCTGGAGTGAATGGCCCATATTTGATCTGGACCTCGATGAAGATGTGACGACTCTTAAGGGGGAAGGAAGAACACGGAAGAACACTTCCCTGTCCGTCCTTCGATCATGATTTTCTCTACATCTCGACCACCTCGAAGCTTGTTGATGATATCATGAGCATTATGGAGACAACCTACATCGAATGGTATCATCAGAAATGTCCGAGCCTTACTAGGTAGAGGCCTAGAGCTTAATGAAGAACTAGGTGCCTGAGAATCTCCTTCAGCTCTAGAATCGACCCTTCATGGGTCTTTGGCATGTATAACCTGCAAAATGAGACTTAGAGGCTCGAGGTGAATCGCCTCGACCTAGAATGAAGATGTTATGCATAAAGGTGGAGGTGGACAGATGAGCTCCAGTGAAAGGCGGAGGAGGAACTCTGATTCATTGATCATGTATGGATTAGGTTGGATCAAGGCTTGGAAATGATGGAGCTGGAAATAGGGAAAAATATTGGAATGATGATGAGGTCAGAACAATTGTGGTGATGGCGGAAACATGGCCGGAGCAGAGAGCTCTCGTGATCTTGGATTTCTAAATCTAAGCTAATCTAATGTTCTAATGATGAAATAAATGACAGAACTAAACTATCTAAGATTAAATCAACCAAAAAATGTAGAAAATAAGTAGCTCGTAACTGAGATTCCAGGGAGCAAGGACCACGTCAGAGACGGGTGCCTTGGCGGTGGTGGACCACCTCTCCTCCTCCTTTCTCCTCACCGACATCTCGAGGGTACTCCTGCAGTCACCGAGAACTCTCTCACATGCAAGGATTGGGGTTACATGTATCGAAGAGGATCAAAATTAGAAAGGAAGAAGGAGGGTTTATTTGATTAGGGTTTTTGCTTGAATCGAAGAGTATTTGACTTTGAAAAGATGCTTGTGTGATTGAGGGTAGATCATAGAAAGTTTTTCATGAAGAAATTGAGAAGAGGAAATAAATGAATTGAAAAGAGAATTTGGGAGAAGATGGCTTGAATGACGTCTAACACACTGGGCAGCTGGAGGCAGGGGAGATGGCCTAGGTCAATTAGGGTTTGTTTCTGGTTGGTCCACGTAGACCAATTAGAAAATTTCTAGGGAAATTTTTGGTAAAATTTATAATAAATAGATAAATATTTAATTAATTTTAGAGTATAATATAAAAATATTTATTTTTTATGTAGTATTTAATTACTATTTTTTATTTTTATGGGGCCATTTATTATGAGTTAGTATTTACATGTATAGTTGTATGTATATTTACCTATATATAGATTTTTTATATTGTATTTTAAATTTTATTATTTTATATAATGAATTTATATATTTTTAACTTATTTAAATATGCATAAATATATTTTCATTGTATTTTTATGATGTTATTTACAGACATAAATAAACATGGGTATTGATTATATAGGTATTAGTAAAGTATATTCATCTATGTAATTTTATATATTATTTTATTTTAATGTACTTTTATTGGTATTATTGTATGAAATATACATATATTGTAAAGAATATTTAGAAAATTAAAAAAATATAAAATAATGAAAACATAAAGAATAAAAATTTTTCATATTCTATTCAATTATATTGTATAATAGGGGATCCAAGACCTAACTTTTGCATCTTAACTCCATATCAAATAAAATCACCTTCATTAAATAGCTAATTAAAAGTTATATAAATTTAACAGTGATTTTTATGCATTTTATATTATAGGAGAAGTTATGGGTCTACGAAATTTGGGTTTTGGATTCTTATTTAAAGTGTACAATGAACGGTGTATATTATTTTATAAGAAATCAATTCTTTCCTTTGTATTTTTACCTACAACTTTCATGTATAAGTTTATTAATTTGAGGTTTAAATAATAAATAATAAAATGAGTCTCAAAAGTGCAATATTGAAGGCTAAAAAATAGGGTTTTTATTATTGTATTTGGTCCTTATCTTCCCCTACTTTATTTCGTGTAGACCCAATCATCATGATGCCTAGGTCTCAGGGTTTAGGGTCATAAAATACTTTTGGTATTTTATTTCTGTTCTTTTCTTTTTTATTCTTTTATTTTATATTTAAACAATGCATTTCATATACTATGTATTCAATAAATAATTAGTGCTAATTTAGGCAAAATAATGGTACATACATGCATTTAGATAGGGAATGAATGCCAAAATGAAAGAATAAAGGTGATAAAATGGTGATTCATAATCCCCATATAGTTGCCTTTCTAGTCCCTAGCAAACACTTATGCCTAAAAGTGCAGAGAATATAACAAAGAAAAGAAAAAGGAAGAACTTGGATTGATTTAACTTTTAAATTTGTCCCCATAACATCACAGTTTGGAGCTCAAGTCAGATCTTTGGATTTTAGGTGTGATCTAAACCTTGTGTGGGAATCGAACTTGAAACACAACAACCTTTGAGAATCCCAAAACTCTACCCAAGTCTCCTCAGTAGCCAGGTCAAAATAAATCATTTCATACGCAAACCCTTATGACTTTCATGTTATCTTGTACAGTGTGAGTGATATGTATCTCTCTTGGTTGAAGCGGTAAAAGTTGGTTTTATTCAACATGGTGACCCTAATTCCGAATCCAATGACTCATTCCTCGATAAGCAGAGTATTCCCTTCTAAGTTTAAGTACAACCGACTTAAGAAGAGGAGGTGGAGAGATTAATGGACGGTAGCTAATGTGTACCTTCCTATCCTAGGATGCTTGACCAGTGTAGCCAAGTCATTCGGTTATAGGCTTACGAGAATAAGACTTTGAAGTTCGAGCTTGCTTATTGTACTTGAAGGATATGGAGAAATTCTCAAGCGCATCAGGAAGCGTGATCATCGTATCGGATACGACGAAGAATGACTAGTCGCACTAGTTGTTCGGTGCCGCGGAATTTAAAAAATTTTATTCGATGAAACCACATGATCCGAGAACCATTCTCAAATCGTTTCATCTATAACCACAGCAAGTATAATGCAATATCTCTTGAAGCATGGTTGATCAAGTCTCTAAGAGAAGAGACCTCCTGTCTCAAGTCCGATCGTCGGAGTAACGGCTTGCGAGCACGGGGATGAGTCGCGGTGTCCTCGCAATCCAAGATGATACAAGCGCGGTTGCTCCTGATCTCATCGTACGAGATCAAACATCTCCTTCGTGAGTGAAGCACTCCAAGTAGACGAAGAACCGTAGAGTGTCGAAGCGGCAGCACGATGGCGCGGGCGTCGACGATTCTCTCCACAAAGGTGGACGGCCACCAAGAAGAGAGGGAGAGAGAGGGCTATCGAGTATGAGAAAGAGAGAGAGAGAATTGTGTGCTACAATAGCATGTAAAGAGAGAGCATGGTATGCCTCTCTATTTATAGGGTTTTGGGAAATAGCATGTAAAGAGATAGCATGTAAAGAGAGAGCATGATTTATGTCAATCCAATGGTCAAGATTGTTGTTGGTAAAAGCCAACAACTTGTGATTTAATTTTGATTAAATATATTTGATAAATAAAATAAATATTAATACCAAATTTAAATCAATCAAATAAGGAGAGAGAAGGCAAAGGAGATATTTCTCCCCATATAGAAGAGGGGACGACCACCAATTTCCCAAGGGAATTGGGTGTCGCCCCTTCTATTCCTAATGGGGAGGGCAATCTCATGATTCCCATGAGATTACACATCTCCTTGATTTTCTCTCTACTTATTTTCCAACAACTATTTGTTGAGATTTTTATTCACCAAAATAATTTCAATTAATTTTGGGAATATTGCAATCTTGACATTGGAATATTGTGAATCATATTCACAACCCAAAACAAAATGTAATTTATATTTTCAATTAATTAGACAATGTGTATCCAATACACATTAATAATTAATCTACTAATATAAATTATATTTAACTATCTTTAATATATTATAAATCACATTTATAACATATTGTGAATAATTGGATATTACTATTCACATTATTCTTATCCATAATCACATTTAATCATATTGGATAATTTCTCATACATCATGATAATTAAATCACATTTAATTATCAACTTCTCTTTGCTTAGATCTTATGGAATTGTTCTTAAACCATTTAAGAATAATGTTATTACTCCTCAGATACTTGGAGATAAGGACAGGGTGATTGTATTGTTCCACGTATAGTGACTTGGATGTTGAGATCATATCTCAAATCTATATCCCATGGACCTCCCACTGATGCTTGATCAAATCAAGACCGTAGACCTAATCCTCTCATTGCATCTGAATCTCATTGAGATCAATGTCCAGTTCATGGACTAAGATTAGGTCACTTCTCTAATGAGAGGAGTCACTAAAATCCAAACATGTTTCATCACTCCCTCGGAATGGAAGTGTCATGGTTATACAATCGTTTATGATCAAATCACCCTTCAGGTATTCCCAATACCTGTACATCCTACATACTGGAAGACCTATGATCATCCTGAAGATAAAGATCACTTTTATACTGTCATCTTCAGGGTTAGATCATTAAGTTTCTCAATCTTGGTCACTGGGACTTGGTATAGATTATATGCTTTTACAAAGCATATATCTTACCTTCAAATTCATGTCATGCTTCCAAAGCACGACGACCATGCATGGAATTTGTTCAGTCCCAATACCTCATGAGTGAGCTCATGTCTCCCGGTTCTCAAGTGAACCTGTATGATCCCTTTGAGAGAAAATATTACTCATATGCCCTTACATGCACACCAGCTCGCCGGTATATAGACCTTGGTTAGGCCATCAACCTATTGGTCTACCAAATGTACATACTCAGACATATAGGAATATATCTATCTCTGGTCAGAGGATGTTTGCCTGTGATGTGACAGTATTCATCATAGGACTTTGGTTATCTCGATCTCGTTAAGTCAACTCATTGACTCAACTAATCTGATACCTCCGAATCAATATTCCCTTGCAGAGGACCTGCATCAAGAGGTCGATCAGATATCAGTCTAATGAGATGGGATTGCCATCTCCCATCAGACTGGAGATCACTACTTGTCAATCATGGATGATGCTTGATGAGTCCTCTATCTAACTCCTTAGATATTCATCAAGATCAGCCTCTATGATTCAATCAATGAATCATCAGCTGTATGATTATCAAGTTGGCCATGGTACATAACCCTAATTGTACAGAGGTACCCTATAGTGCATTCATTCATTAATCTCAGAAAGGGAGTGAAAAATAATCAATAACTTTCATTGATAATTTATTCATTACTATAACATTTATTATAGAAATGGTTCGCCCGGGGCTCACATTGCTAACAATCTCCCACTAGCCCTCAGAACCATTCAGGTACAATCTTTAAACCCATACTCATTACATGCTGGTTGAAAACCTTCTGTGTTAGAGGTTTGGTAAGAGGATCAACAACGTTGTCGGCAGAGGCCACCTTGGTGATGATGATGTCACTACGCTTCTGTATCTCCCGAATGATGTGGTATTTCCTTTCTACGTGCTTGCTCTTTTGATGCCATCTGGGTTCCTTTGCCTGGGCAATGGCTCCCGTGTTATCGCAGGGTAACGAGATGGGAGGATCAGAGGAAACTACGCCAAGCTCCAGCACGAACTTGCGCAACCACACCGCCTCCTTTGCAGCATCCGATGCGGTAATGTATTCGGCTTCTGTTGTTGAATCTACAGTAGCGTCCTGCTTCTTGCTTCTCCAGCTCACAACACCACCATTCAACAAGAACACGAACCCCGATGTCGACTTTCGATCATCTACATCCGATTGGAAGTCAGAATCTGTATATCCCAAGACTTGGAGATCACCATCTCCATAAACCAAGATGTAATCTTGCGTCCGTCTTAGATATTTGAATACGTTCTTTACAGTATTCCAATGTTGCTCTCCTTAGCAGGATTGGTAACGACTTACCACTCCCACTGCATGGCAGATATCTGGCCTAGTACACATCATGGCATACATTAAGCTTCCTACAGCTGATGCATAAGGACATCCAGCCATGGCCTTCTTTTCCTCAACAGTTTGAGGAGCCATTCCTTTAGACAGGTGGATACCATGTCTTAATGTTAGGAATCCTTTCTTAGAACTATCCATACGGAATCGTTCAAGAATCTTCTTAATGTATCCATGTTGTGAGAATCCCAAAATCCTCTTTTCTCGGTTTCTGAACAACTTCAGGCCTAAGATGTAAGAGGCTTCTCCAAGATCTTTCATCTCAAAGGTATGGGACAGCCAAATCTTTACACTGGTCATCATCCCTGTATCATTCCCAATGATAAGGATGTCATCTACGTAAAGCACGATGAACACAATCGCGCTCCCACTAGTCTTCGTGTATACACAAGGTTCATCAGGATTCTGCACAAAATCATAACTCTTTATGGTTTTCGTCGAATCTGATGTTCCAGCTACGAGAATCTTGCTTGAGCCCATAGATGGATTTCTTCAGCTTGCATACTTTACCATCCTCTGTCATGAAGCCCTGGGGTTGCTCCATGTAGATATCCTCCTCGAGGTATCCATTGAGGAAAGCCGTCTTGACGTCCATCTGCCAGATGTCGTAGTCAAGATATGCAGCTATAGCCAGCAATGTCCTGATGGATTTAAGCGTAGCCACAGGAGAGAATGTCTCATCGTAATCGATGCCTTCTCTGTATGTGTAGCCCTTGGCTACGAGCCGTGCCTTGAAAGTCTCTACTTTCCCATCAGGTCCCCTCTTTCTCTTGAAGATCCATTTACACCTAATGGGTTTTACCCCTTTAGGTGGATCCTCTAGGGTCCATACACCATTCTTATGCATGGAGTCAATTTCTGACTTCATTGCTAGCATCCATCTATCCGTGTCTTGATCCACGAGTGCTTCATCAAATGAAGTAGTATCAATGTCAGTTTCACCAGACACACGGAATCCATACCTTTTAGGTGGTGCAACCACCCTCGAACTCCTTCGAAGAGGTATGGGTGTTTCATCTTTATTTATCTCCTCAGTTTCTGGTCTAGGAAGCTCAGAATCCTCAGGGAATTCAATGAGTTCCTCTATTTCATTATTGTCTTGACCTTTAAGGAAATCATTCTCCAGAAACTTCACATCTCTAGAAACAAAAATCTTTTGGGTCTCAGGGTCATAAAGCTGGTATTCAATACCATCTTTAACATACCCAATGAAGTAACACTCACGAGAGCGAGATTCTAGCTTACTTGCGTCCATGTTCTTTGCATGGACCAAGCAACCCCAAACCCTCAAGTGATTAACACTAGGTTTGGTTCCATATCATAGCTCATGAGTAGTCTTAGGCCGAATTTGCTAGGAATCTTATTCAGGATATATATTGTTGTCTCTACTGCATATCCCCAGAAACTACGAGGTAAATGTGCTTTACTCATCATTGAACGAACCATGTCCATGATGGTCCTGTTGCGTCTTTCAGCAACACCATTTAGTTGGGGAGTTTGAGGAGGAGTGAGATTGGAAACAATTCCATTCTCCTTAAGGTATTCCTTGAATATATCTGATAGGTACTCGCCACCTCGATCAGATCGAATCCGTTTAATCTTCCTGTCAGTTTGGTTCTCAACCAAAGCCTTGAATTCTTTGAACTTTTCAAAGGTTTCAGACTTATGACGTAGTAGGAAGATAAACCCGTATCGCGAGTGGTCATCAATAAATGTCAAATAATATCGATATCCATTTCGAGTCGTGGTACTGAAGGAACCACACACATCGGTATGTATTAGGTCAATAATACCTTCGCATCTTGTAACCTTGTTACGGAAAGGCATCCTAGTCATTTTACCCTGAATGCAATGTTTGCAAGTGGGCAAAGGTTGAACCTGTAGAAAATCTAGAGGTCCATCCTTTATCAATCTATTGATCCTATTAACATATAAATGACCAATCTTTTGATGCCATATCTCATTTGAGATATTTTTATCCTCTCTGGATCTTTTAGGGTTTCTATTTGTGGTTGTCACATTCATGATACATTTATCAATGCACAACTCATAGAGTCCACCAGAAGTCAAAACACCATTCACAATATATTTATCACAACGATTTATGGCTAATTTATTACAGAAAAGGAAAGAATATCCGCTTCTAACAAGCTTAGATATAGATATCAAGTTCCTTCTGACTTCAGGTACATAAAGACATTCTTTAAGTATAAGGACTCTACCACTAGATAATGATAGTCTACAAGTCCCGACGGCTACTGCTGCAACACTTGCATCAGATCCCATCTGGATGACTATCTCCCCTTCCTCAAGATTCCTAGTTTCCTGAAACAAATGCAACAAATTGCATACATGAACAGAAGCACCAGAATCTACAACCCAACTTCCTTCTCGTCCGACGAGAAAGCTAGTTTCAATGATGAAAGTAGATTTCATACCTGCTGGAGCTTTACCTTTGTCTGAGGACTTCAGGTATTCTAGACAATTACGCTTCCAGTGCCCCGACTTCTTGCGGTGGTGACAGACGTCGGTTTTCTTTGACGCCATGAGAGTGGATGCATTGGAAGAAGAGGCAACACTTTGTCCCTTCTTCTTTCTCTTATGGGCCGGGCCCTTCCGAGAACCTTGCTTCCGACCACGCTTCCCTCTGACCTGCTAACGAGTCGCTAAATACGATGATTAATTCGGTCATGTTGTAGCACGTGTACTCATCGATTCAGTCAGAACCGAGAGAAGTATCTCCATGAAGAGTGTGTCGGCTTAATTTATATCCCGGGCAAGTCCGGGGTCGAACACAGGGATGCAAAGGAACAACTTGGGTTAATTCAAAAACTTAGATCTTGATTTCCACGCGGTTTTTTTAATGCACAAACAAATGTAAATGCAAAATGCGGGTGAATTAAGTACTAAGCAAGCATACAACAAGGCCAAATTAATTTTAATGTCAAATTAATCCAATTCAGCCAAATTATATTTTTCCTAAAGTCCTAATCCAGTGGGGAACAGAAAATACATTTTTTTAGAATTTTAGGGGTTAAAATGCAATAATGAAAAACGCACACTTTTTATGGGTTTTTTCGCAATTTATCACACAAACAGAAAGCAAAAATTATGAAAAAATTACTGGAACTAAAAGATGATGCAAGGAAGCTACAGTGATATTTTTAGAATTTTTTGACAAGTTATGAATTTTTTATGGATTTTTTAGTGAAAATAGAGTGACAGTGAGTAAATAATTCCTATTAAATCCACGTTATCAAATTAATCAGAGTGCGATTTATCTCAGAAAGATATTTATATACGCAAGCCAGGAGAGTTGAAATTTTGTAGAAAGGATGTATATGGATTTAATTAAAAATCAAATACTAAATTCACTCTACAAATTATTTCAGGCACAAGACAACTCCATTTTGGATAAAATTTGGACAGTAAATTTACACTCTTCAAGGCATCACATATATTTTTTGTGGAATTTTTAGAACAACCTTTTGTAAGATATAATTTTAAGAGTCCAGAATGGGTAAACTATGCAAAATTTCAGTTGAACATTTTTAATTAATTACCCAAGGATCACAAAAATATAAATAAATATCCATGATGTAGAGAATTAGTGCTCAATATCAAACCATTTTTTATTGATTAAAAAGATTCATTAATGATGTCCGAATCAAAGTGCGAATACAAGGGTGTCTTTGCAATTTCTGGAAAGAAACTCACAAGCAAACTATATACAGGGACCAAACAGTAATTACAAAAACATAAGAAATAAAAGATGCAAATTTTACAATAAAATAAAAATAAAAAATGAATGACCTTCTTCTCCAAGTAGAACCGAACGGCAGAGGTGGGGGTTGACGGCGGCGGCAATGGAGTCGGGCGGCGAACTACAGACGGCGCGAGGGTCGGGCGACGGTTCCGCGCACGGAGGAGGAGGCCGCGGGTGAGGGGAGGGTGGCGCCTTGGCAGAGGAGGCGGCGCCGCCTGGAGCAGCGGGCGGAGGGCTGCCGCTGAAGAGGAGGGGGCAACGGGGCGGCGCCGTCGCTGGCGGCTGTGCTGCGCGCGGTCGCGGCGGAGGCCGCCGACTGGTGGTGGCGTGACCGGTGAAGGGAGGGGGCAGCGGAGGCCGCCGGCTGGCGGTGGCGTGATCGGTGAAGGGAGGGGGCGGCGACAGTAGCCGCTGCTCCTTCCTTCGTTCTTTTTTTTGTTTTTTTTATTTTTTTTAATTTGTGTTGTGTTTTGATTTAAAAAAACTGTTGTGCTATTTTTTTTAATAATCTTTTTTTAAATTTTTTTTATAAACATGAAACAAATAAAAGATGAGAATGGAGATGGTGGTATGGGGGGGGGGGATAAATGATATGTGGTTAAGTGGTGGTGATAAAAAATAGTGATCAAGACAACAAGAAAATAAGGTATTAGATAAAATAAAACAACAAGAAAAATGATGAGGAACACTTACCTGAATCTTCGCCGGATTGGCGGAGCAGGTACGTTGGACTCCTGTCGTCGCTTCGATCCAATTGGCGAAACAAAATTGGAGAAGCTACGCGAGCTCGACGGGGAACTCGTGACGCGAAGCGGAGCTCCGCGGATCTCACCTGAAGGAGGTCATCGCTTGAGGACGATGCTTCGCCGCTGTCACTAACAAAACATTCCAAGCTCTCTCCTTATTCTATAAGAATGGTGGATGGGGAAAAATGTGTATGTGGAGATGATTACAAAGAGATGAATAATGGGAGTTAGAGAAGTGGTGGTGTTGAATGAGAAGCTTTATTATTGGTGGAGTTGAATGGGAGGTTGGTGGAAGAATATGGAGTGGAATGGAGGTTGAAAGAAGACTTGGAGGTTAATGGAGGAAAATGGAAGTTATTGTAGAGAATGAGAAAATAAATAAATAATGATATAAAGTATGCTACTTTAAATACAACAAAAATAAAGAGGGAAAAAATGGTGAATTTACAAGTGAATACATACAACATGTACATTTTTTTGTTTGATTTTCTAATATGTATTTTTTTTCTTTTTAATAAGAGATAGTTACAACGGAAAAAATACAATAAAATAGTATAATAAAAATATAACACAAGTATGATTTTTTTGTATTTTTACTAATTAAGAAAGATAAAATAAAAATGAAGAAGGAATGAATATATACATAATATACAGTGTACATGTCGGTCCCAAAACCCAACTTTTGCAAATGAGCTCCGACTTTAATGAAACCACTTCCGTTGGATAGATAATTTTCTAACTTGAACTTTAAAAGTGAGTTTGGTGAATTTGGAGTTCATACGGAGTGGGAATTTGGCTTGGAAGTTGGTCTTTACGGCTTTTTCCCTTTGAGATCTAGGAGCATTTGTTTGAGGTAAATTTTGTTTTATATTTTTGTATTTTTATATACATTGATATGAACATGTTGGAGAAAGAATTAGCCAAGAAGGAGTTGAAATGAAATTATTAAAAATACATGAAGTTTTGGGCTATTTACATGTATAAAACTCCTTTATTTTCGCGGCTTTTTATATGTAATTTATTTTGTACAATCTAATATACAATAATTAGTGAGTTTTATTTACAATAGTCATTTTGTTAATTTATTGATTTTATGGACATTTTTCTGGGATTTTATTCGGGGATTTTGCTAAGATCAATATATTGAGATGATGAATCGTGGATTCATCACCCCCCTATACTTAAACTTTGCTAGTCCTCGAGCAAATAAAGAATGAATGAGTTGGGTTAACCCCTGATTGTCCATGTGAAAACAAGACTTGATCTATTCCAGAACTCTCGGTTTTAGAAATCCTAAAATTCTAAGTTGAACCAAGCTCTAGTCAAAAGGTATCCAATTTCCCTAATCATCAGACTCTCTTTGTATACATATGTAGTAGGGATATGACTTTAAGTGTTGACCGCAGTTACAAGAGTAGAGTCACAACGTCACCCAAGGTTCCAGTCTAAGAGACTCTCCTAAGGACCCGATCCTCAACACTAGGGAATAAACCATTTCTTGCATCCAATCCACCGTCCTTTAGTTGTCAGACTTAAAAATGTAAATGGAAGGCCAGTTGATGGAGGGTATAGGATCGTGTCATTTCTTCTCTCCCTCTCATTGGAACAAGGATCCTCTCAAGTGCCTTATTACTCAACGCATTTTTTTGGTGTTGATCAGTGCGTCCGTCAAGAGAAGTTGGAGTCGTCTGCACTTGTTTTCCTGGGAGTACACCGGGGTGTGTCTTTTTTGAGTATCTATTATACCTTCTACACCCAGACTTGTAGCATTTACGATGCAGAACCCTTTTTTGGTGCAAGCCCGACTCCTGGTCCTAATAGCGGTGGTCCAAGTGGACACTTTTTAAATGGTTGGGAGCGCTCGCCTTTGGTGGACGCTCTTTGATATTTGGCTTTGTGGAATGAGAGCTTTTCTTTATCATTTAATTGCTTTGTAGTATTTTTGGCTAGCTCCACTGATTTTACCAAGAGTTGGCGCACACTGATCAACAATTTTTTTATTTTATCACACCCTGGCACATAGGTAGATATCAAGAGATAGTACAAGAACCATGTTCTCATACTAGCTAAAGATGCTGACACTCAGGTTTCATGAAGCCTTCATTGATTTTATCCCATCCTCGAGCATCATTAAATCAAGTCCAAACTCAAATCCCCCATCCCAGTTCCTCAAGTGAAATTTCAACTCATCTCATCATAATTGCAGTCGTGTATGTGAGGTGCTGGTCATATTCTTAAGGTAGAGACTAACTATGCAATATAGCACACAAGTCTTTCAAACTAGGGAAATGTGAATAATTAAGTCAAGGACCCTAATGACTAAGGCTGGTTAACTCAAAATCTCAAGAGCTCATAAACCAAGTGTTCTTGAACATCACTAGTCTTGTGTGAAAGTGAATGTGTCAGGGTTTAAACCAACTTATTAGTTAGTTTTTTTCTTTTTTATCATTTCTTTCAAGTTTTTTTTCAAGTTTTTTTTTGAAAAAGATAGGTAAATAAGAAAAGACTTTTTTTTGAAAAAGTTTGTTTTGTTTTTTTTAAAGAGGATTTTTTTTGAAAAGTTTTTTAGCAAATAAGGAAAAAGAGTTTTTTTTAGGAAAAAGTTTTTTTTACCCACCCCATAATTATTGTATAATATATACAAAATTACGTGAAAGTACGAGCTATGGGTAAAGTATATATGTAATATATACATGCCCCCCTATACTTAGCATGTGCTATGTCCTCATGGCACAAGAAGCGAGAAAAAGACATAACTCGTGTTAAGCGTAGGATGGCTAAAATAATAGATAGTAAAGAAGTCGATCCGCCCCCCCTATACTTAGGCTCTGGACAGCCTGGGTGTAGAAGAAGAGCAAAAATGGGGTGGACGAGGTCAAGAGGAGAAATGGATGAGTATATACACATGGCGGGCATCGGCTCCCCCTATACTTAGGCTCTTGGTAAGCCTAAGTATAGGACAAGAGTAAGTGTGAGAACCGATGTGATCTGGAGAATATACAAAGAGGGGAGAATGTACAAGAGTGATTGAATCTGTACAGGGATCAAGAACGTTTGTGACGGACCTTCTTGCGGGAGCGAGGGGGTGGGTAGTATACATATGTGTCGCTGTCAGAATCGTTCGTAGAGGAATAATAGTGAGGTGTGGGGAACATCCAACGAGGCTCGACACATGGCTGCTTGCTTAAATATGGCTTCATAACAGCTGAACTGAGCTCACTCATATAGATCACCTCATCCGGACCTGATGAGGACTCCTCAGAAAGTTCCTTCTCTGGTAAGTCGAAGGCAACTTTCTTAGTCGGTTTTCTAGAACCTGAAGCATAAAGAGGAAGAGGAGAGTGACAAGTCTTGAGGAGTTCGGGGGAACACCTCGAGGAATCAGTACTCTTCTTCTTCTTACCAGATGACCGACTAGAGGATGGAGCAATCGATTTATCAAGATTGGTCAATTTGGTCCCAGTTGTCTCCTTTGGTGTATGTCTTGGATGTGGTGTGTATGAGGTTCTGACCAGAGGTTCATCATCAGATGAGTCACCATATGCATTGTAATACTCCTGCAGGGTCAGCACACGTCTCTGATAAGGCACAGTGTTCTCAGTTGGCTTGACATTGTTGGGTTCTTATGTCGGATCATCGAAATGATCAAGGCAATCCACAAAGGTCATGCCCGACTCAATGATAGCTTCTGGTCATGAGTCCTCTCTAGAAGCTGTCGCGGTGGTGGTGCAAGCAGTAGGCGGTGTGTGGTTGTAGGGAGTCTCTAAACCAATGGTCATCTGGACAGTCGGTATCTCAGGTGAAGTAGAGAGACGGGACTCAACTGTCTCTCGAAGGTCACGACTGTCTGCAACTTTATGGGTTACCTTGGAATATCGTGTGTCCTCAAAGATCGGGTGAGGTCGGAGTGCTCCCAATGCAGAGAAATCGATCTCCCGAGTCTCACAATCTATAGTTGCCTTAGCCAAGGCTAAGAATGGTTTCCCAAGAATGATCGGAGACTGGGCGAACTCTCCTCGGTGCTCAATATCAATGATCGTGAAATCCACCTGTAATAGAGCACCTTGGAAAGTAACGATGACTGAAATGGTTCCTCTTGACCGTTTAATGGATCGATCTGCTAACTGAATGATCTCTCTTGATTTCTTGACAGATCTGAGTTTGAGCTTGGGAAACACGGAGGTCGAGAGGATATTAATCGGTGAGTCATCATCGATTCGTGCATGGGTGAATGTGGTATCTTTGATTTCACAATCAAATCTAGGTAACCGCTTTACTCTGCGGCTCTTGGTTTTTCTCCCTATCATCAAAGATGTGGCCATAGACACTATATGTATCTCAGTCCTTGTTCTCTTATTGCCCGACCTTTTAGGCATCAATTTACTTCTCACAAATCTTTTAACGTCGGGAAAGTGCTCAATGGCCATTATTAAGGGAAGCTCAAAAATCAATTTTCTATCCAATGCTTCCCTAACCGCATGATCCAATTTTTTTAGATCTTTTCCTTTTTCAATTTTTATGGTATTTTCTGAGTTTTCAATTTTTTTGGTCTTTTTGGTTGGTGAAGGAGTACTAGGAGAATGTACAGACTCTGGTTTGGAGGGAATGTGGTTAGTAGAAGAGGGAGGTAGAAGGGACTCCATCTGTACATGACGTGTGGTCAATCCGGTGTCTTCCAGGTTTTCAAGATTAAATCCGCAAAATCCATGATCCACATTCCTACCTGAACTCTTGATTAATATACAAATGTCATCCTCCATTAAGTTCTCATGACAAATCATGAGAGAAGTCTGCTCACTTGGAGGATACTGCTGAGAACTTGGGATCTCATACTCAACACATCTTGACTCAGGCGTGTAATGCTGGGTTGAGTATGACCCATCTGTATGGCAGATGTTGGTCGGAGCCTCATAAGGTGGAGTCAGTAGACAGGGGGTATGTAGATCGATCTCATGAGTCCAATCCCCTGTATATGTCGGCTCTCCGAATGGGTGATATGAAGGTTTGTCAATGTCGGCTCTATCACTGAGGTCAATCAAGTCAGGAAGATCATGTAGTGCAGGCTTCTCCATTCGATTTGTATGGTTGACCTTGTTGTACCCAAAGGTTAAGTCAGGATGTATATAGGTCAAATGTTGTCCGGTCCTAACTCGAGGTGAAAATGAGGTATGAGGGGGCAACTGATTCTGCCAATTATTCATCTCAGCAGTGGCTTGCTTTGTGATTTGTTCCTTATTTCCAGCAAGCGGACGAGAATATGGGGAGCCAATCCAGGGTGGTTGTGGGTCAGGGGTGTAAGAATGTGAGGTAGGTGAGAAGGATGAAGAAGTGGAGAAGTCAGTCGAAGTTCTGACTTCGCGATCAGGGTATGGGTATGAAGAGGAATTAGAGGGTGGAGATGATCGGAATAAGGTCGATGAAGAATGACGTGGATATGATGACCAATATTCTGACATCTTGGAAGGGAGATGGGAGAATGAAGCGGATCAAGGAAGAAAGCGTGCAAGTGCACCGAATAACACACAAAACAAACAAACACAAGAGCAAACCCTGAGTTCACCTACTCAACACAGTGATGGTCGCAAAAGTCCGACTGTTTATCTTTTCAGTTTTAATTAGGTGATAAATCAAGATATAAATCCAATTATGCAAGGCTCAAAAGTAGGTTTTGGGCACTATCCTAGGGATACGTCCTCACCTCTCAACAATCACAATTAGCCAAGCATACAATGAGGGTTTTACTCTCCTAAAACAATTGTTAGTTTTAGTCAATTTTTTTGATCAATTCTGATTAGCAGTCCCGATTTTAAGTTTGATTATCACTTGATTAGTCTACCAAACAAAGCACGCCTAACGATCAATCCTGATTTCCTTTTAACCTAAGTTTCAAAAACCAAGGGAAGGGAGTCGAGAAAAACCGATGCAAATAATGAAATCAATGATGCATGCCCAATTCAGAAGACTTACAGTGATCCTCGCGCTCTACATGCGGGATGCAAGGCAGAATTGAAATTTTATACTAAATGAATGCAAACGAGAAAACCGTTCCTAGACAGGCAGTTCTATTAGCGAGTGATGAACAAGTTAAATTTGACTAATAGCTCTGCGGTCTAAGTGCGTCTCGTTAAATGCGAAGTGTGGTCCTAAAAATTTACGAGCACAATCAATAAAGATATTCTAATGAAATAAGCTCTAAGAGCCGCGAGTGCAAGTCCTATTCTACGTCAAGCAACCACACGACCACAAGAGGGTCCAAAGTTCAGTCCGGATACAAGCGCGAGCTCTCAAACAAGAGCCGCTGAAAAGAGCGAATTACCTAAGTTATTACAATAATTACAAAAATTCTCTCAAAATTAAACTAATTCTCCTTGATCTTCAGCAGTCAGCACACGTCACGTCCGTCGACCTCCGATGCACTCCAAGTTCACCGGGCCCTCACAAGAAAAATAAAATTTATGTTAGAGAGAGAAAAACAAAATATATACAAGAATATGAAGAGAAATAATTGAAAAAATGGAATAAATACAAGGTGGCTCGGGGGTCAGACTACCCGAGTAAATGGAAAACTAAATCCAAATTTTTAAATTAGTCCCTAAGCTGTTTGCCTCCCCGGCAACGGTGCCATCTGACGAGTCGCTAAATACGATGATTAATTCGGTCACGTTGTAGCACGTGTACTCAGCGATTCAGTCAGAACCGAGAGAAGTATCTCCGTGAAGAGTGTCTCGGCTTAATTTATATCCCGGGCAAGTCCGGGGTTGAACACAGGGAGGCAAAGGAACAACTTGGGTTAATTCAAAAACTTAGATCTTGATTTCCACGCGGTTTTTTTTATATTTTTTAATGCACAAACAAATGTAAATGCAAAATGCAGGTGAATTAAGTACTAAGAAAGCATACAACAAGACCAAATTAATTTTAATGTCAAATTAATCCAATTCAGCCAAATTATATTTTTCTTAAAGTCCTAATCCAGTGGGGAACACAAAATACATTTTTTTAGAATTTTAGGGGTTAAAATGCAATAATGAAAAATGCACACTTTTTATGGGTTTTTTCGCAATTTATCACACAAATAGAAAGCAAAAATTATGAAAACATTACTGGAACTAAAATATGATGCAAGGAAGCTACAGTAATATTTTTAGAATTTTTTGACAAGTTATGAATTTTTATGGATTTTTTAGTGAAAATAGAGTGACAGCGAGTAAATAATTCCTATTAAATCCACGTTATCAAATTAATCAGAGTGCGATTTATCTCAGAAAGATATTTAGATAAGCAAGCCAGGAGAGTTGAAATTTTGTAAAAAGGATGTATTGGATTTAATTAAAAATCAAATACTAAATTCACTCTACAAATTATTTCAGGCACAAGACAACTCCATTTTGGATAACATTTTGACAGTAAATTTATCACTCTTCAAGGCATCACATATATTTTTTGTGGAGTTTTTAGAACGACCTTTTGTAAGATATAATTTTAAGAGTCCAGAATGGGTAAACTATGCAAAATTTTAGTTGAACATTTTTAATTAATTACCCAAGGATCACAAAAATATAAATAAATATCCACAATGTAGAGAATTAGTTTCTCAATATCAAACCATTTTTTTATTGATTAAAAAGATTCATTAATGATGTCCAAATCAAAGTGCGAATACAAGGGTGTCTTTGCAATTTCTGGAAAGAAACTCACAAGCAAACTATATAAAGGGACCAAACAGTAATTACAAAAACATAAGTAATAAAAGATGCAAATTTTACAATAAAATAAAAATAAAAAATGAATGACCTTCTTCTCCAAGTAGAACCCAACGGCAGAGGTGGGGGTTGACGGCGGTGGCGATGGAGTCGGGCGGCGAACTACGGATGGCGCAGGGGTCGGGCGGCGGTTCCGCGTACGGAGGAGGAGGCCATGGGTGAGGGGAGGGTGGCGCCTTGGCAGAGGAGGCGGCGCCGCCTGGAGCAGCGGGCGGAGGGCTGCCGCTGAAGAGGAGGGGGCCACGGGGCGACGCCGCCGCTGGAGGCTGTGCTACGCGCGGTCGCGGCGGAGGCCGTCGGCTGGTGGTGGCGTGACCGGTGAAGGGGGGGCGGCGGAGGCCACCGGCTGGCGGTGGCGTGACCGGTGAAGGGAGGGGGTGGCGGCAGTAGCCGCTGCTCCTTCCTTCGTTCTTTTTTTTTGTTTTTTTTATTTTTTTAATTTGTGTTGTGTTTTGATTTTGAAAAAACTGTTGTGCTATTTTTTTAATAATCTTTTTTTAAATTTTTTTTATAAACATGAAACAAATAAAAGATGAGAATGGAGATGGTGGTAAGGGGGGATAAATGATATGTGGTTAAGTGGTGGTGATAAAAAATAGACATCAAGACAACAAGAAAATAAGGTATTAGATAAAATAAAACAACAAGAAAAATGATGAGGAACACTTACCTGAATCTTCGCCGGATTGGCGGAGCAGGTACGCTGGACTCCTGTCGTCGCTTCGATCCAATTGGCGAAACAAAATTGGAGAAGCTACGCGAGCTCGACGGGGAACTCGTGATGCGAAGCGGAGCTCCGCGGATCTCACCTGAAGGAGGTCGTCGCTTGAGGACGATGCTTCGCCGCTGTCACCAACAAAACACTCCAAGCTCTCTCCTTATTCTATATGAATGGTGGATGGGGAAAATGTGTATGTGGAGATGATTAAAGAGATGTATAATGGGAGTTAAAGAAGTGGTGGTGTTGAATGAGAAGTTTTATTATTGGTGGAGTTGAATGGGAGGTTGGTGGAAGAATATGGAGTGGAATGGAGGTTGAAAGAAGACTTGGAGGTTAATAGAGGAAAATGGAAGTTATTGTAGAGAATGAGAAGATAAATAAATAATGATATAAAGTATGCTACTTTAAATACAACAAAAATAAAGAGGGAAAAATGGTGAATTTACAAGTGAATACATACAACATGTACATTTTTTTGTTTGCTTTTCTAATATGTATTTTTTTCTTTTTAATAAGAGATATTTACAACGGAAAAAATACAATAAAATAGTATAATCAAAATATAACACAAGTTTGACTTTTTTGTATTTTTACTAATTAAGAAAGATAAAATAAAAATGAAGAAGGAATGAATATATACATAATATACAGTGTACATCTAGGTCCCAAAACCCAACTTTTGCAAATGAGCTCCGATTTTAATGAAACCCACTTCCGTTGGATAGATAATTTTCTAACTTGAACTTTAAAAGTGAATTTGGTGAATTTGGAGTTCATACGGAGCGGGAATTTGGCTTGGAAGTTGGTCTTTACGGCTTTTTTCCTTTGGGATCTAGGAGCATTTGTTTGAGGTAAATTTTGTTTTATATTTTTGTATTTTTATGTACATTGATATGAACATGTTGGAGAAAGAATTAGCCAAAAAGGAGTTGAAATGAAATTATTAAAAATACATGAAGTTTTGGGCTATTTACATGTATAAAACTCTTTTATTTTCGCGGCTTTTTATATGTAATTTATTTTGTACAATCTAATATACAATAATTAGTGAGTTTTATTTACAAGAGTCATTTTGTTAATTTATTGATTTTATGGATATTTTTCTGGGATTTTATTCGGGGATTTTGCTAAGATCAATATATTGAGATGATGAATCGTGGATTCATCACCTGCGCAACATTGCACTACCAGTGGGACCATCCTTCTTCATTACATCTTCTGCAGACTTTAATGCAGCAAGGAGAGCAGCATTTGTCAATTCCAGCTTGTTCATGTGGAATGACACCACAAAGTTATTGAAAGACTTGGGCAATGACAACGGAATGAAGTCAGCTTGCATGTCTGCATCCATTGTTGCCCCAAGAGTCTCCAGCTCCGACAAGTACCCAAACAATTTGAGTACATGTTCACGGACCGAAGTCCCTTCCTGCATTCTACAGCGAATGAGGTCTTTCATAACATTGTACCGCTGAGTGCGGTTAATGTCACCAAACATATCCTTAAGATTCTGCATTATTTCCTGACAGATACTCATCTCCACATGCTGCTTTTGAAGAACATTGGAGAGAGAACCTTGGATATAACACCTAGCCAAGACATGATCTTCATCATACTTGTCATTAAATGCTTTTTCTTCCTTGGACTTAGGGTTTTCATGCTTGTCCTCAGAGAGCACATAATTGATGCGCTCCGCAGAGAGAACAAGCTCCAAATAACGGATCCAATCTGAGTAATTTGGGCCGATCAATTGGTTGACCTCAAGAAGCCTACTAAGTGGGTTCAAAGACTTCATTTTCTGAAATTAAGAATGCACTATATTAGAATATAGAAAAATATATTTAAATTTATGACATCTGATTGAGGCATTTTAAATCAAATTATTCTTGCATTGTCGACTTTGAAAGCTCATTCCCTTAATCACTTTCAAAGTAAGAGATATACTTACCGCTATATCTCTAGCAAGAACTGGGATCTCCTCTTTATCATTGTCACATCCCAATAATATGAGAATCTGCGACTCCTATAAAGAGAAGCGGGAACACATTCCACTTTGCAAGTCCAACATGCATTTCCCAATTCGGTCTTTAACAACCGAGCCCACCACCCCTAAGGCGATGTTGACCCGTCGTTAATTGAATCAACCCTCAACAGGAATAGTACTCGCTATGCGCAATCCAATATCGCCCCAATAATATGAGGATCCGATATTGGGGTCACTACGCATACGGCCTTACTCTTTCATGACGAAACTCTTCGCCTTGACGAGAGACCATGGATGTCACTTATGTGATCCTCCATATTATATTCAAATTTTAATTAATTATCATGAATCACATTCATATAATTAATTCTTCCAAGGAAATTACTAACTCTAATCATATTAGAGTATTTTAATTGGATATAATCAATTTAATCATATTAAATTAATTATCAATCCAATTCAATCAATCAAACTTGATTATTTTTACTTGAATATGTATATGGTAATATCTCAAAATATGTATTAATTCGAATTTTAATAATTAGAAAAAATACATCTTAATCCCTTGGACATTATCCCGGCCCTACCCGCTGTCATGGCTAGTACCGACGGGAGTGGGACGGACCGCATACGTTGCAACCCACTACCCCAGCGATCCCCGACTAGACATCATATGCACCTCGAGAATGGATAATGCCAAATTGACTAATTTGTACTTGAGATGATCATCGGTTCTTCAACCGAAATTGTACCATATAGTAATAATCAAAACATTTTTGATTATAAGGAAATTTGCTAGACAAATTCCTAAATCCTATTCAAGCATCAAGTTTGAAGATTGTGGTTTCAATGATGATTTAGATCAAATCTAATCAATCAATTGGTTTGGGCCAAGTCAATTAGGCAAATAATCAAGTTCCAATATTTCACAAATATTTTTCATGATTATTTCACGAAATTAACAATTAATTTTACTAATTGACAATCACTTGGTTCTAGATTAGGAATGTAATTTCAGCAGTAACTACTCACTAAATTTAACATATCTCAATCAATTTAAATCCAAATTATACAAACTTAATTTTAATAGATTGCTAACTTGATTTAGGACAGAAGTCAAGTGATGTTTCATGCATTTAGAGGAAGATGATAATAGCAATGAACTCTTTAATCATGTTAAAATCTATTGTTCCCGCAACAGTGCATACATGTTCAATAAAACAACCACATCTTGAGCATATAAAATCCGATTTACGTAAACTCAGTTCCTATGGTTTCCTTATTTAATGGTGAACAAAATCCAAGTATTAAATTATATTGTATAATAGGGATCCAAAACCTAACTTTTTCATCTTAACTCCATATCAAATAAAATCACCTTCATTAAATAGCTAATTAAAAGTTATATAAATTTAACAGTGATTTTTATGCATTTTATATTATAGGAGAAGTTATGGGTCTATGAAATTTGGGTTTTGGATTCTTATTTAAAGTGTACAATGAACGGTCTATATTATTTTTATAATAAATCAATTCTTTCCTTTGTATTTTTACCTACAACTTTCATGTATAAGTTTATTAATTTGAGGTTTAAATAATAAATAATAAAATGAGTCTCAAAAGTGCAATATTGAAGGCTAAAAATTAGGGTTTTTATTACTGTATTTGGTCCTTATCTCCCCCTACTTTATTCCGTGTAGACCCAATCATCATGATGCCTAGGTCTCAGGGTTTAGGGTCATAAAATACTTTTGGTATTTTATTTCTGTTCTTTTCTTTTTTATTCTTTTATTTTATATTTAAACAATGCATTTCATATACTATGTATTCAATAAATAATTAGTGCTAATTTAGGCAAAATAATGGTACATACATGCATTTAGATAGGGAATGAATGCCAAAATGAAAGAATAAAGGTGATAAAATGGTGATTCATAATCCCCATATACATGCCTTTCTAGTCCCTAGCAAACACTTATGCCTAAAAGTGCAGAGAATATAACAAAGAAAAGAAAAAGGAAGAACTTGGATCGATTTAACTTTTAAATTTTCCCCCTATAACATCACAGTATGGAGCTCAAGTCAGATCTTTGGATTTTAGGTGTGGTCTAAACCTTATGTGGGAATCGGACTTGAAACACAACAACCTTTGAGAATCCCAAAACTCTACCCAAGTCTCCTCAATAACCAGGTAAAAATAAATCAATTCATACGCAAACCCTTATGACTTTGATGTTATCTTGTACCGTGTGAGTGATATGTAGCTCTCTTGGTTGAAGCGGTAAAAGTTGGTTTTATTCAACATGGTGACCCTAATTCCGAATCCAATGACTCTTTCCTCGATAAGCAGAGTATTCCCTTCTAAGTTTAAGTACAACCGACTCAAGAAGAGGAGGTGGAGAGATTAATGGACGGTAGCTAGTGTGTAGCTTCCTATCCTAGGATGCTTGACCAGTGTAGCCAAGTCATTCGGTTATAGGCTCACGAGAATAGGACTTCAAAGTTCGAGATTGCTTATTGTACTTGAAGGATATGGAGAAATCCTCAAGCGCATCACGGAAGCGTGATCATCGTATCGGATACGACGAAGAACGACTAGTCGCACTAGTTGTTCGGTGCAGCGGAATTTAAAAAAAATTATTCGATGAAACCACATGATCCGAGAACCATTCTCAAATCGTTTCATCTATAACCACAACAAGTATAATGCAATACCTCTTGAAGCGTGGTTGATCAAGTCTCTAAGAGAAGAGACCTCATGTCTCAAGTCCGATCGTCGGAGTAACGGCTTGCGAGCGCGAGGATGAATTGCGGTGTCCTCGCAGTCCAAGAAAATCCAAGCGCGGTTGTTCCTGATCTCGTCACCCGAGATCAAACGTCTCCTTCATGAGTGAAGCACTCCAAGTAGACGAAGAACCGTAGAGTGCCGAAGCGGCAGCACGATGGCGCGGGCGTCGACGATTCTCTCCACAAAGGTGGACGGCCACCAAGAAGAGAGGGAGAGAGAGGGCTGTCGAGTATGAGAAAGAGAGAGAGAGAATTGTGTGCTACAATAGCATGTAAAGAGAGAGAATGATATGCCTCTCTATTTATAGGATTTTGGGATCCATGGATCACAATCCATGTGACATATAAAATCAATGATGAGATTGATTTATGTCAATCCAATGGTCAAGATTGTTGTTGGTAAAAGCCAACAACTTGTGATTTAATTTTGATTAAATATATTTGATAAATAAAATAAATATTAATACCAAATTTAAATCAATCAAATAAGGAGAGAGAAGGCAAAGGAGATATTTCTCCCCATATAGAAGAGGGGACGGCCACCAATTTCCCAAGGGAATTGGGTGCCGCCCCTTCTATTCCTAATGGGGAGTGCAATCTCATGATACCCATGAGATTGCACATCTCCTATATTTTCTCTCTACTTATTTTCCAACAACTATTTGTTGGGATTTTTATTCACCAAAATAATTCTCAATTAATTTTGGGAATATTGCAATCTTGACATTGGAATATTGTGAATCATATTCACAGCCCAAAACAAAATGTAATTTATATTTTCAATTAATTAGACAATGTGTATCCAATACACATTAATAATTAATCTACTAATATAAATTATATTTAACTCTCTCTAATATATTATAAATCACATTTATAACATATTATGAATAATTGGATATTACTATCCACATTATTCTTATCCATAATAATTAAATCACATTTAATCATATTGGATAATTTCTCATACATCATGATAATTAAATCACATTTAATTATCAACTTGTCTTTGCTTAGATCTTATGGAATTGTTCTTAAACCATTTAAGAACAATGTTATTACTCCTCAGATACTTGGAGATAAGGACAGGGCGATTGTATTGTTCCACATATAGTGACTTGGATGTTGAGATCATATCTCAAATCCAGATCCCATGGACCCCCCACTGATGCTTGATCAAATCAAGACCGTAGACTTAATCTTCTCATTGCATCTGAATCTCATTCAGATCAATGTCCAGTTCATGGACTAAGATTAGGTCACTTCTCTAATGAGAGGAGTCACTAAAATCCAAACCTGTTTCATCACTCCCTCGGAATGGAAGTGTCATGGTTATACAATCGTTTATGATCAAATCACCCTTCAGGTATTCCCAATACCTGTACATCCTACATACTGGAAGACCTATGATCATCCTGAAGATAAAGATCACTTTTATACTGTCATCTTCAGGGTTAGGTCATTAAGTTTCTCAATCTTGGTCACTGGGACTTGGTATAGATCATATGCTTTTACAAAGCATATATCTTACCTTCAAATTCATGTCAAGCTTCCAAAGCACGACGACCATTCATGGAATTTGTTCCCCGTCCCAATACCTCATGAGTGAGCTCATGTCTCCCGGTTCTCAAGTGAACCTGTATGATCCCTTTGAGAGATCATATTACTCATATGCCCTTACATGCACACCAGCTCGCCGGTATATAGACCTTGGTTAGGCCATCAACCTATTGGTCTGCCAAATGTACATACTCAGACATATAGTGATATATCTGACTCTGGTCAGAGGATGTTTGCCTATGATGTGACAGTATTCATCACAGGTCTTTGGTTATCTCGATCTCGTTAAGTCAGCTCATTGACTCAACTAATCTGATACCTCCGAATCAATTTTCCCATGCAGAGGACCTGCATCAAGAGGTCGATAAGATATCAATCTAATGAGATAGGATTGCCATCTCCCACTCAGACTGGAGATCACTACTTGTCAATCATTGATGATGCTTGATGAGTCCTCTATCTAACTCCTTAGATATTCATCAAGCATCAGCCTCTATGATTCAATCAATGAATCATCAGCTGTATGATTATCAAGTTGGCCATGGTACATAACCCTAATTGTACAGAGGGACCCTATAGTGCATTCATTCATTAATCTCAGAAAGGGAGTGAAAATAATCAATAACTTTCATTGATAATTTATTCATTACAATAACATTTATTGTAGAAATGGTTCGCCCGGGTCTCACATTGCTAACAGTACTATACAAATATATACATACTCCAACAGTTATTTTTTCTTCATTCTGGCCTTTCCACTTTTTTGGAGTATTTATTGCATTTTTTGAATACAATATACAACATCATTTATATAAGGACTTTTTCCTCTTGAGCAAGTAGAGTAACCCTCTTTTGAAGCTTTATTGCAACCCACATCTTCTGTCTTTAGACTCATCTCCACTAGATTGGGTTGGGGTACAATGTCCCTAGATATGTAACTTTCGATGTTTCCACTAGCTTGTGTCTCATGTCTACGATTCCAACCATCTACTACTTCAACTGAGGTGAGCAAAGTGTAAAGTGCAAGTGTGCAAGATAGCTCAAAATTAATAAGAGTTGTGTGTATGCTCTGAAATATTCTACCTAGGCAGTCAAGATGACATTGAACAGAGTCTCGTGTTCTCAAAGAATTAAGTCTGGAAGACTAGAAGTGCTTCAATTCCAGTTCCCATAAGGTCCCTATGATTAAGTTAGCTAAGGTCCAACCAAGCTCGAAGCTTCGAATTTTACTTAGATTTATCCAATTATTAATCTTAATTTTAAAAATACAAATTCTATATACAATGAAAATATTTTTGTGATGTTATTTTCTTGTTTTGAACTTTTTTATGGATTTTTAAAACAATTTTGCAATTTATATATACTTTTGGAAATTACTTTGCAAATGTTTTTGGAATTTTTAATTGTTTCAAATTTAGGGATTTTTTCAAAAACAAAGGGTTTTGGAACAAAATGGAGTATTTGCAAATATTTACGCGAGAGTGCATCTTTTTATTTACAAGAATTTGGATTCAAGAACTTGCGGATTTATATATACAAGGTATGTAAAAGAACTTTATTTGCTTGAATTGTATATGTAGTTTTTCAAAATAATTTGAAAAGATTTTTGCAAACATTTTGAAAACTTCATTAAAATAGTTTAATAAATACTTTTTACAAATATTTTACAAAATTTAAAAACCATTTTGTAAATATTTTTCAAATAATATGTATAGATTTTTCAAACTATTTTTGAAACCATTTTTCAAACATTTGCAAGTAGATTTTCGAAATATTTTATTTCAACAAAAGGAGAAAATACAAACAAAACATTTTTATAAAGGTTGAAAATATTTTACAAAACTATTTCCAAACAATTTTCAAAAGAATTTTCAAAGATATTTTCAAATCATTTTTCAAACATTTTGCAAAAGCATTTTTAACCAGATTTTTTAATCAGTATATACAAAGACTTTGAATGACTTTTATCGATGTGAGTTATTTTACAAAGAATTAATTGTATTTTAGCCATACTTATTGAAAATATGAATGTAAGAGTTATATCTAAAGCATATACAACATATAAACGACCCCCTACACTTAGCTTGAGTTATGTCCTCATAGATCAAAGAGAGAAGAAAAGACGTGACTCGTACTTAGTATAAAAAAGCCTATACTACGGTGATTAAGAATAAATAATCAACAAATGAGAAGTCAACTATCCCCTTATATATAGGGTGAAGTAATCCTAAGTACAGCAGGATGTATCTACATGCAGGGATGGTTGAGGGTGGTAATAAACAGGTCAACGACTTGTTGTTTAACAACCTATACTTATAGTAAAATATCCCTAAGTATAAACCGGATATTACCAAAAAAGGAGACAGGGATTGATGAAATAATTAATAACGGGACCCAGTCATCCCCCCTATAATTAGGATGAAGCATATCCTAAGTACAACAGTGATGACTGAGATGAAGGAAAGAATGAATGAGAAGAAAAAAATAATCCTTAAGAAAATAATAGAAGAAAAAAAAGAAGGAAATGATATAACTTAAAGAAAAAGTTTTTTAGGAGCATTATCTGAATCTTTGGATGTTGTGGAGTTATGGATGATGCATCATTGTAGATCATTTGGACTGAGTCGACAACGACCATGAAAGTGTCATGCTCGAGGTACAGCTTCAATAACTTACCATTAACGATGAATGGTTCTGCATTAGGTGACAACTCTGGTATTGCAATGCTTTCATTATCACACACTTATTTCACTCAGAATGGTCTTGTTCATTTACTTTTGAAGTTGCTAGGGAATATCTTCAACTTTGCTTCGAATAACCATACTTTCTTCAAGTCTCGAAGGTATTCGTCTGATGTGATGGTCATGCCAGCATTTAACCTTCTCCATGTATATCAAGCCGTTATCAAAAGTATAATATCAAAATTCCATAAGTCTGTTCCTATCTACTTTTCTTTTTTGACCACCTTTATGTGAGTCTAGATTGCAAATACTGATGGCTCATAGTGATTTATGAATTAGTTCGATAGGCAGATGGCATAATTTTCCTTACATAAGATGATAGGGCAGCATGCCCAAGGAGACTTGTAGTTAGTCCTATTTACCCAAAGGATGGAGTCCAATAGTTGGGACCAGTTCTTTATGTTAGACCTAACAAGCTTCTGCAAAATTGTCTTGATTTCTCTGTTTGAGAGTTATGTCATGCCGTTTGTTTGAGGGTGATAAGGAGAGGCAACTTGATGCTCGATGTTATACTCCTTTCTTAAATTCTTGACGTCTTTATTTATAAAGTGACTACCCCCGACATTATTAGAAACTTTGGTATCCTGAGTCGTGAGATGATGTTTTCATGCAAAAACCGACATATTGAACGGCTATCAGTTGCGCGGACGAGGATAGCTTCAACCCAGCGACACATAATCAACGACAAGAAGGATGTGCTCAAATCCGTGACTATTGTGAAAGGGTCCCACGAAATCGATTCTCCTAGCATCGTATACATCTAAAATCTGAATGAATTTCAGGGGCATCGATTCTTTCACTATAAGGTTTCCTCCCATATTTTGAAAGTGAACGCATCCTTTGACATATGTTGTTGCATCCATGAATAGTGTAGGCCACTTGAAGCCACACTATAATACTTTCACCGCCATTATGTCTCCACAATGGTTTCTACCATATTCGAGTAAATGACAGTGCTAAAGGCACTGTGATGCTCTTCTTGAGGGATACACTGATACCAAATGCAATCTGCCCCTTCTCTAAATAAGAATAGATCTTCCCACCGGTAGAAATGGATAGTAGACAAGAACTTGTCCTTCTTGATTTTCATCCAATCTTGGGGGATTACACCAGAATTGAGGTAGTTCACAATATTGCCATACCAAGGAGAGTGTCCACGACCAGAATTGATGCGTCAAGAAAAGTGTTTGTGATGGATGTATCTCTTAGTGGAGGTTCTTGATGATCAATTCTAGAGAGGTGAACTGCTACCTCATTTTGAACTCCAAGCTATCTTTGATTTTAAAGTCAAACTCCTGTACGAGAAGGATCCATCTAATCAATATGGCTTGGCATCCTTCTTCTGTTGTAAGTATTGGATAGCAGAGTGATCAGTGTAAATTATGACTCTAGATCCAAGAAGATAGGATCTGAACATCTAGAGGGAGAAAACCATGGCTAGCTGATGAATCTACGATTCATCATCTCAATATATTCATCATAGCACAATCCCTGAGTGAAATCTCAAATAAATGTACATAAAATCAATAAATTTTCAAAATAACTCTTGTAAAGAAAATACACTAATTATTATATATCACAGTGTACAAAATAAATTAACAATAAAAAACACACAATAAAGGTGTTTTCACCTGTAAATAACAAAAAACTTCATGTATTTTTAATAAATTAATTTCAATTCTTTTTAGATAAATCTTTTTTCAATTTGTTTATCAAAATGTATAGAAAAATATAAAAATATAAAATAAAATTCACCTCAAATAGATACTCCTATATCCCAAAGAGAAAAAGTGGTAAAGTCCAACTTCTCAGCCAAATTCCCGCTCCATTTGAACACCAAACTCACTTTTAAAGTTTAAGTTAGAAAATTATCTATCCAATGGAAGTGGTTTCATTATAATCGGAGCTCGCTTGCAAAATTTGAGTTTTTGGACCTCGTTGTCTATTGTACATAATGTAATAAATTTGACTTTGATATTTTTGTCTACATATTGTTGTTTGTTGCATTTTACTTTTTTGTTATTTATGTAAATATTTTGTAAATATATTTTATTGAAAATACAAAAAAAGTTAAAACTAGAGAAATAAAAAAGTACATGTACATAGTATTGTATGGACCTACTTTTGTGAATCTTCCATTTTATTTTCTTCTTATTTTATTCTCTTATTTAAATTAGGCTACTATTTATTTTTTATTTAATTTTCATTCTCTACGATAACCATCCATTCAACTCCAACACTCCACCATTTTCTTCTAACTTCTAATTCAACTCCACCATTTTATTAACCTCCTCTCCACCACTTTCATAACTTCTCATTTTTTTCTCTCTTTTCATAAATCCCATCCTCCTCATTTTGCACTTGATGCATCTTTATGTGAGGAGAGCCTAGTTCATAGAGTTGAATCGATGAAAATGACGTAACCACGATCGAGCGATAACAACCCTTTCTCGGTTGAGATCCGTTGGCTTCTTGGCCAACATCGGAGCCGCATCCTCACGCCGCCTGAGCTCATCGCTTACCGGCGATTCAAACGAAGACTGTGCTTCTCGTAAGCACACCATAGGTAGCCGCTTCCACCGTAGGTATTTTTCTTTTAAATTTCATCATTCTTATTATTTTTGCACTTTCTTATCACATCACTACACCACCAACACACCTCATATGTTCTATTTCATTATCTTTATCTTCATCATATTACCACCATCATCACACCATATTTTTATTTGCATTCATTATTTAAGAAAACAAAAAAATAAAAAAATAAATTAAAAAATCAAACAGTAACAAATTTTAAAAAATAGAAAATAAATAAAAAAGACAACTATGGGCTACCGCCGCAACTACCCAGTAGGACTGCCGCTAGCGACGACGCTCCTCCAAGCACCACCTTCCTGCAGCCTCCCGCCACCAGCAGAGGCCCAACAGTTCCCTATGCACCCCCGTTCTCCTCATCCAACAGCAGCAGGTCACGTCCTCCTCCATTTTCAGACCACGCGCGCCACCCTCCCCGAACCACAGCGGCGCGCACCTGTCCTCTGCTCCTCTACCCGTCTTCTCCGGTGCAACGCACCACCTCACGTGGCTCTACCTCCATAGCACCATCCAGCCACCGCCAGGACTTCCGCCGCCACTGTTGTCTCTAGCCAGTAGCGACCTTCACTCCACCTAGCTCGCTAACCGCCACCGCGTCGACTCCACCCCCTCACGACCAAGCGCAGCCGCGTCGCCGCCCCATATGCCCTAGCAACGAAGAAGAAGAAGGCCCCCCCATTTTGTAAAAATTACATTGTTTTTATTTCCATTTTCATATTTTCAAAATAGTCCTTGTACATAAATGTTTGTGAATTTTGTTCTATGAAATCTGCATTGATATCCCAATGTTCATGAATTGATTTGCACATCAATTGTGCATCATTCATCTTAATGAAAAATGACATGATGTTGAGAAACTAATTTTCTATCATTTGTCTATTTATTTATATTTTTGTGATCTTTGGATTATTTATTAAAATTGTTTAAGTGAAATATTGCATATGTTACCCAATTTGAGATCTTAAATTTATATATGATTAATGGTTGCTCTAAAAATTATTAAAAAATCAGGAATTATGTCTTGGAACAGGAGTTAATTACTTTCCAAATTTCATATTAATTGGAATGGTCATGGGCCTTAAATAAATTTTAGAGTGATTTTGGTAAATGATTTTTAGCTAAATCTTCAAACATTAGTTTTATGAAATTCAAACTCTCCTAGATTGAATATTTACATACCTTTATGAGATAATTTGCTCTCTAGATTATTTGACTTTGTAGGTTTACTAAGAATTAATAACTCACTATCACTCTATTTTCATAAAAAAAATCCACAAAAAAACATTACGGGATTAGGTGCCTGAACTAGTCTAGTTCACATTTTATTAGAAAAAAAATATTGTAGCCTCATTGCATCATATTTTAATGCCAATAAAATTTTCATAATTTTTGCGTTTAATTTTGTGTGAAAAATTACATAAAAACCCATAAAAAGTGTGCATTTTTTATTGTTGCATTTTAACTCTTAAAATTCCAAAAAATTGTGTTCCGCATTCATCATTGGATTAAGTTTCTAGAATAAATATTACTTAGCTAAATTGGATTAATTTGATATTAAAATTAATTTGTCTAATTTATATTATCTGTTATTAACTTAATTCAACCGCGTGGCATTTATTTTTTCATTAAAAAATACAAAAACAATACGCATTTAAAACCTAGACCTAAGTTTTTAAATTAAACCGAAGTTGTTCCTTTTCATCACCATGTTCGACCCCGGACTTCCCCGGGATATAAATTTAAGCTGAGACACTCTTCAAGGAGATCTTTCTTTGGTTCTGACTGATCCGCTAAATACCCTGATGAGCCGAAAATCCCCACGAAATCTGAGTAGGAATAAATCAATCAAGGATTGTCGCAACCCGGATCTCGCAGATCGGAATCAACAAGAAAAATAGACCACCAAATAAAAGTAATCAGTAATGAAATCCGAATAGCGGTCTCGCTATTTATTTAACATGGTATAGCGACCAGGGTCGAAATCAAAGAGCACGGATTGACCTAAAAGAGACTACAAAATAGTCAAAAAGAATAAAAAGATAAAACGTATTTCTGGTGGATTTTATGTATTTTTAATTTTTTTGTATATTTAATTCTAGAGAAAATGTAAGAAAAGTTTAAACAGGATCTTTCTATTCCCTAAGCATCCCTATATATTCTCTATTCCACCTCCAGAGACAAGCAGCTCGTGCCTCGCCTCTTACTTCTTCCATATACACCTCCAACAGAGTGACAACAACCCGAAGAAACCTTCGAAGAGAAGCATGGTGGCTTCTTGGTCGTAGCTCACAATTGTGGTTAGAGTTCCGTCGCGTCTAGCCTCCCTTGTCCATTGTAGCCCATTTGAGGCCAAAATCCTTACCTCTACCTTGCTTGACACTATTGATTCAATCAAGAGCATCAGGTTGCATTTTCCTCGTTTCATTTCTCATTTCCATTTGATTTCGTTATCTACATCGCCAAATGTTCATCTGCTCCAACCACAGACTCTAGAGCTTCATCACCACCTTCACTCGCACATATCAACTGCCCGACTCACCCTTCACCTCTTAGCACAACCTGAACCCCTTGGATCTTGCTCTCCAGAGCAAGATCAAGCCTTTACCTCCTTCCTCCATGTACGCCGGAGCTCCAATCCACTCCCCCATCGATTCTCTACACTAAAGCAATAACCTGACTGGAGCTACACATCTGAGTCTGCCTTCCCTTTGCAGGTACCCTGGCACGCGGAGACACCCTATTCGAGCTTCATATTAGGTGGCAGAGCAGCTTCAGGAGACACTCCAGTGAGACCATCTGACCGATCATCGTTCCATCTGAGCTAGCTACTCGACGTGGTTCACCTTCGTGACACTACTAGACTTCAGATAACGGCTGATCTCATGCCTCGACCTCAGTCGGTAGAGCCTTTTACTGAGGCGCATCAAAGCCATCAGCCTTCCCACGCACACCCCACATGCCTACTGGGTATATTCCTTATTACCCCTACATGTTTTATTATTTCACTTTAGTCCAGTAAATAATATGTAGTTACGATTTTTTGCAGTAAGGACCTTCTAGTTTTCTGTATTTTCACTTTAGTCCAATCGAGTTAGAGTCGCGTGCGTTTGCACGCCTATTTTGGGATATTTGCATAATTTGGTCTAAACTACTTGTTGGTTATGGAATGAACTTTATGTGTTGATATTTCCACTTATAGCCCTTAATGTCTGGATCATGTATAGCACACAAACTATGTAGACAAATCGCATCTCTGGCCCTTGAACTTCTATTATGCTTCGACCCCAAAATTGAAAATATTTGCATCTAGGTCCCTATTGCACTCTTTTTAACTCATGTCTTTTATTTAATGCAATAAATGGAGAATTGACCCTAAAAAGTCTACAAAATACCTATTAGCCCATGCTTGCTTGTTATTTACATGGTAATTTTGGTTTTCTTAATGAGTTTATTTTATATTATTAACAATTTAAAAACCCATAAAAAGTATCCTATTTTCTTTGGAAAATTATACAAATTTGAAAAATTATCTAAATTTTATATAAAAATTTAGGTAGTTGCCTTTGGTTGTCTTCTATCTATAATATTAAGTTTGTTTGAAAATATCTCATAGAACCCTTAAAAATAGCAAAATACTTAAAATCTTATAAAAATTATATAAAACAGAAAAAAAATCCAAAAATATTGTGTTCAATCTGTATTTATAGATATTTACTTATATTTCATCATAAAAATACCATCCAAGGATTTGGGGCATTTTAGTATTTTTTTATTTTAAAAATACTCCAGGTTGTGCACTGTTTATCATTTTTTCCGCTGTTTGATTTTTCTTTATCATAAAAACATTTAAAGATTCCATAAAATTACCAAGAATAATATAAAACCTATAAAACCTAAAAATATTTTTACTATAATTTTCTGATTATTTTGTATTATTAGAATAATAAAGAAAGAAGTATGTGTGAGTGATTTTATATGTTGTATTTATTTCCTTTATATTGAAAAATTTAAAAATTGAAAAATTAAAAACCACTAAAAAGTTTTTTACTCCTGAAATCCGACTACTTAGTTTTTAAATCGTGTTCCTTATGTTCGACCTTGGTCGTTATACCATGTAAATAAAATAGCGAAGCTACTTACATTGTTTGCCTTAGCTTAGAGTGGTTAGATTTTCTTTTTGACCGATTTGATTGATTGAGGGCACCACCACTTAGCCTTTTTATCCCACCTTAGTCGATCGCGAAAACCATGTCATCAGAATGATGCCGTTGTCGGGGAGGCACGACTTAGTAGTTTGATTTCAACTTTTGACTATTTTTGTATCTACCTATTATAACTGTTTTCTGACCATCTTCTATTTCTCATTTTGTGTAGGGAACCGCTTGGAGGACAACCTGGTTCGCTTTGGCGGGCCCGCATCTGAGGAAGATCATAGGAGCTGAGGAAATAGTTATTGTAGATATAATTATTTTTGGAAATATTATTGTAATAACTTAGAACCTTCTAGATACTTGGACATTTGTATTATTTGGGGTCTGTTTCATCGAGTGTCAGTGCACTTGGGGGACCTCACCATGGTTTTCGTAATTTTTCACATTTATTTTCTATTTGATTCTCGAGGATTTGGCCCCGAGTTTTCAGATTTCTATTTGCTTGAGTTGGGTATTATCTAGGTCCAAATACCCTAATAGACTATATGTTCCTATAGAACGTAGTTGGACTTAGTCAAATAAAAAAAATAACTTAATTAGTTAAGAGACCATGCACTGTGAGAAGTCGTATACAGCGCTAGCAACACTTGTTGTGAGAGGCACCGAGCAGCTTCCAAGATCGAACTCAAGTCTTTTCTCTGATTAGTTAACTACCATCTCTTCCAACTAATAGAAGTTGCTCATCTTAGGGACGATTTCCTCGTGCATCATATAGATTAGTTTCAATTTTGTCTTTTAATTTATGTGTGGATCTCCTGCATATAGAGTATTGGAGCAAGGTACACATTTCAATCTCTGCATGCATCACTGTGTTTGATCGTGCATCAGCTTCTCCGTTTTCCTCCCCCAGTTTTCTTTGACTTGAATAAAAAGGAAATCGGCAAATTCGTTAAACGTTGCATTTATTCAGAAAAATACATAAAAAATGATAAGAAATAAAATCTGGGACTCCTAAAGAAAACTTGACCTAAAATCAAATGTCACTAAAAATCTTTGTTTTCGGGAGAATAACCCCTTTATTTTTTGATTTATCTGCAGAGAGAGCGACCCGCACACTAAGATAGAGCTACACCTAAACTCTCTTCAGACTACTGTTTCTAACAATTGGTTGTTCTCCAGTGAGGATTTCCCCGAGTACTTGGTAAACGGTCCAGACTTCCTTAGCGGAGTGGGTAGATTGAGTAGTAGGTAAACTGTTTGCATCCCATACTGGCTGGAAATAACTACTTGTGAGTATCAGGGATAATCTCTTAGGAGAATTGTGCTCCTAATATCTCGCTTAACCTCTATGATAAGTTGGATGTTGACCTAATAAAATTTGATAAGATAAACGAACGAGCCTTTACGCTCATCACATTGCATTACGTAAGAACTGGAGGTTTGATTTCTCATCATGGTTGCGTCCCATATCTACTCTTCATAAATCCCCACATCACGATTATGGGAAGGAGGTCCCTTAGGCTGCCTCTAGGAGCACCGCTTTCCAGCACTCCTCCCCGTTCATCAAGGGCGATTTCAGAGAGCTCAGATCTTCTCTCTAAACCCGAATTCGCATGTACCCTATTCCCCTTTGACCACCCTTCTTCCACACCTAAGGTACCAGTTCAGAGGCTAGTACACCTATATGTTCTCTTAATTACACTTGAGCTAGGGTCTTTTTCCTTTGTAGAGATCGGAGACATGGCCAGCAGTGAGGAAAGGACTGATGAGAATCCCCATGTGCTTCAACTAATAGGATACTCTATCTACTAAGGAAAAGGGGAAGGCGATCAACTTGATGGCGTCTTCGTCCACAAATTTATCGTAGATGGTGATCCAGATCATCTCAAACTCATGCAGAAGGAGGTGGTAATCCTCGGTGGCTAGCCAATGGAACTTGGATAGTAACTGAATAGTTTGGGGGTAAAGCTTGAAGTCACCAAGTATCTCGGGAAGCTAGACCCATCTATGGGTGATGGTTGCACCAGGATTGTGCAACTGCCTCATCATGCGTGCTGGTCTAGCTAGTTCCTACGGCTCATCCTGCCGTCCATATCTAGCGTTAGATATAGGTATCTCTCCATCAACTGCTAGTCTCTATGGCTCTTCTCGTCCAGATATCATCTGCATGAGCTATCTCCTCACTTATATCATGAATGCTAATTGGTGACTGATCTGTCTCTTCATGGTCATCAAGGAGTCTAGTAGCATGTTGTTTATGGCAGCCTGGTCCAATACGAACGCAGATCCTTGTGGAATCATCACCACTTGGGAGCAGCTTCGGATTGAGTACTTGAACAAGTACTATCCACTCGACCGGACCAACGTAGCGAGAGCTATGATAAGTAACTTCACTATGATCCCAAATGATCAGTTCCATGAAGTCTAGGATCACTTTAGAGAGCTCATTGATAGGTGTCCCCGTCACGAGATCAGCAAGCCCAACCTTGATCAGAGTTTCTTTTGTGGGATGACAGCTAAGTTGTAGGGGCTTGTGAACACCTCGTACGAAGGCTCCTACTTCACCAAGGATGAGGACCAGGTCTAGGCCATCTATGAGGAGATGGCAGATAACTACACAGTAATGTCCTTAACACGTGTCTACACTCAGGGGAAGCTTCTCCTGCTGGTAATTTCTTATTAGAGGATTGCATGTGTCATTGTCGATCCTTCCACCTCTTCTTATGCAGCAGCACTAGCAAAGTCTTCGACTGCCGATATGGGCATCATTAGTCACAAGTTGGACCAGATAGATATCACCGATAAGAAGAAGTGCCAGGGATAGGATAAGCTCAACAAGTTTAATGAGCTGGCCCAAACCTTGAGTGACCAGAAATCCCAGATCATGTGTCTCCAAGAGGCACAAATGACTTCTCAACCCCGTCCCAGGTCATGGATTGATCCAGGGAGTCGCTCTTCACATCCATTTGCTTTTTATTGCCAGGTTCACAACATTCAGGTAGAACTGGTCCAGCAGCTCTAGCAGTACCAGCATCCACCACAATCTTTAGACACTCAGATGGTGGTGTACCACCAATCAAATCATCCCTTGGTAGCCCTTTCCCCGCTACTCCATGACCAGCAGGAGCCATTGATGGAAGTCAATGGGATCTGGTACTCTCAGTACCAACCGCAGCCCGAGATTCATCTTGACCACCTTGGCTTTTGATGGTCCACTAGAGGCACTTCATCCCAATAGCAGCCTCCAGTATAGACAGAGTAGGGCAACCAACCTCAACAGCCCCAGTACTCCCACCACCAGCAACAATAGCATGATCCTCATCCCAATACCAGGGACAACAGTGGAAGCAACTTTGGCAGCCTTAGTAGTACTCCCAACCCCCTACTCTCTACCAGCAGCAGAGTCATCCTCATTTCTAGCGAGTCAACATGTATGGTTCTCATGCACCAATTTATGAGAAACCAACCCTTGATGACCTCTCATGCTTGCTCTCTGATAAACAGACCTCCTTCTAGTGAGAAATGGCACGTTATGGCATTATATGAGGGAAAAAAGGACAATGCTACCATACCTTCTCAGATTGAATCCAACCCGAACAATATCAAGAGGAAATCTGATCATGTACAGTTTACAGAGACCACCACTCCTAGTGATATTTTGTATGATACTTATTCTTCTATATTTTATGTTGATTTTGTGACACTTAGGAGCAGTAGGAAGCCATTCAACGATGACTCGTTTCAGCAACATCTTGATGCAGACTCTAGAGCGCCAAACGAGGATGGGAGTGTTAGTGATGTCATTCACCATGATGATCATGATGATGGTGGTGTTGAAACCACTAAGGATGTTGATCCAAACAACGGTACTAAGGCTATCGTTTTTCCAGTTACATGCGGTGGTGTTGATGCTACCAAGTTATTAGATGTCAGACCAGAGTGCAGTGCTGATGCCGCAAGTTCATATGTTATCAGTAGTACTGATGCCACCAAAATTCCTTCTATTGTATTGACTCTTATTGTACTTGAGGATATTTATGGAAAAATACAAAAAATAGAAAAAGATCAAAAAACAAAAATATGAATAAAGGAAAGGCTTCGCTATCTCCTATGAGTCCATCTATTGTGCATGATGATCTTTGCATGAATTCTAGCTTATTGAATGCATAGGAACCTACTCTTGTCCCTCATCTTTCTAGAGAGGGTCCTTTCAAACCCTTTCCTCAATCGCTCTGCTTAGGAAGGGGTGAAAAATAGAAAATCCAGAAAAATAAGAACTAGTTAGAGTTCAACGAGGAGATGATAGACATATTCTAGATCCAACTAACTCTTTAGGAGGAACTTGAGCACATCCCTCTATTCTAGAAGAAATTGAGAGAGAAGACCACCATCCGTAGGAGGAAGAGGAACCACAATGTAGAAATCCAAGTTGTCACCCGTGCCACCTGCTTTGCTATCCAAAACTGATTACTAGCCACGAGACCTGATGTAAGAGCTCCATATGTCATATGCCACATTCATGAGCAACGGTTCTATCGGACTCTATTAGACAGTGACTCCATGATTAACCTCTTCCTGGTTGCCTTACTCGACCGATTCGAGTTTGTCCCTCTTAGACAGGGTAGGACAGTCCTTCAGTTTGCTGATAGATCTCTTAATAGGACAAAGGGGTTACTAAAGGGCATTGTCATGACAATTCAGGGCTTGAAATTCCCTGTCGACTTTGTTGTACCGGACATGGAGATCCCTGAATCTGTGACAGGTACCCTCATTATCTTAGACGACCTTTCTTGGCCACAACCAAGGCAGTGTCCGATCATGACAGCGGGAAGGTATACTTTCATGTCAAAGGAAAAAGTGTACAAATAGAGACAATTGAGGAGACTAGAGCCATAGTTTCAACTTGCTCAGATCAAATGACTATCTCAGAGCATATGACAGTTGTAGAGTTAGACGTCCACAAGAGAGTGATTTTGTGATTACAGACGATGAAGCAGTTTGGGCAGATCCAACATCACGAGCTCATGTCACACTATCATACACTTTTGAGTTACAAATGAAAGCTGATGCGAGTTCAGAGAGCACACTCATGGTACAGGAGACCTTAGAGGATGACGATTGCGATCAGGGTAGTGAAGCATATTTTATTTCATGTGATTCAGACTTAGATCTCTCGAACTTAGACATTTATTTTTATTGGCAGGACTTAGAAGACTATTTATCGTGTCTGATGTCCACATATCCCATAGCTAGGATGGAGAGCGATCTAGCACAGTTGACAAATATACCAGTAGGTTGTCTTCGTTCGATTCGCAGATTCAGCTAGAGTTCTCACATGCAGACTTGGTAGCCTTCACACAAACTTTTCAGAGGCCAGATTTTCCGTCTCCTACATGTCATGAGTTGAATACCTTGCAACAGAGCATGAAGAATTGATTCCTTGCAAGAGAGATAGATATGTTCCCAGTCATTATCTCAGCAGATTTGACTGAAGACCAAGAATCTTATTTGATGGAGGTTCTTGAAAGAATCCACAAGATAATAGGATGGACCGTAGCTGATCTCCATAGGATAAGTCCATCCCTATTCTCCCACCACATCTATCTCGAAGAGGACGCCAAGCCATCGTGTGAGTTCCAGTGAAGGCTGAAACGAAATCTTTGAGATATGGTTATGAAGAAAATATCTAAGTGGTGGAGCATCGATTTTATTTACCCCGTCTCTAACTCCAATGGGTTAGTTCATTGCATGTGATACCCAAGAAGACGTGTATCACCACAATTGTGAGAGAGTCTGGAGAGGAGATAGCTACTCGAGTACCCACTTCTTTGACAGTCTGTGTGGACTACAGATGATTTAATCAGGCCACTAAGAAGGATCATTTCTCGATACCATTTATTGATCAAATTATTGAGAGGTTAGTTGGGAAGAGTCACTATTGCTTTTTTATGGGTACTCGGGATACAATCATGTGGCCATAGCACCTGAAGACCAAGAGAAAATGATGTTCACTTGTCCGTTCAGAACGTATGCATTTAGATGGATGCATTGTGGTCTGTGTTATGCCCTAACTACATTCCAAAGATGCATGCTTTCCATCTTCTCAGACATGATGGGCGAATGTTTAGAGGTCTTCATGGATGATTTTTCAGTCTTCGACGATGAGTTTGATACTTGTCTTGATTTCCTAAATCGAGTACTTCATTGTTGCATCAAGTTCAACCTTGTTCTATCATGGGAGAAGAGTCATTTCATGATGACTCATGGGACGGTCCTTGGCCACATCATTTCCAACATGGGCATGGAGGTTGATCCGACTAAGGTGGATATCATTAAGAAACTCAATCCACCATCTCATCTATGACAATTGTGGTCTTTTCTGGGACATGTAGTTTTCTACTGACGGTTCACACAAGACTTTAGTCGGATTGTCTGACCTCTTACTGGTTTTATGGAAAAAGACACCGAGTTCATTATAGATAATAAGTCTCTTGCATCATTTGAGACTCTCAAGGGATTAGTTATGCAGGATCATGTCTTTCAGCCACCCGATTGGTCTCTCCCATTCGAGATCATGACAGACACTTCTGATTTTGCCATAGGGGATGTGCTTGGACAGAGGAGGGATGGATTGCATTTTTTCCATTCACTATGCTAGCCGAACTTTGGATACCGCTCAGTGGAACTATACAATGGTGAAGAAGGAGATGCTAGTCGTAATTTTTTCTTTGGATAAGTTACGATCATACATTCTTGGATATAGAGTGACTATCTATACATATCACACCGCCATCCAATACCTCATGGCAAAGAAGGATGCCAAATCCAGTTTGACCATATGGACCCTTCTACTCCAAGAGTTTTATATAGAGATTAAGGACAAACTTGGAGTTAAGAATGTGGTGGTGGATGACATGTCCCGATTAGAGAATCTTTAGGATTCGGAACACCTATCACTGAGACATTCCCAAACAAGGCGATTAATGCTAGCACCTCTCTTCCATGTTACGTTGACATTGTAAACTATCTTTCTACCAAGAAAGTTCCACAAGGTTGGCCCAGACAGCGACTTGAGACCTTCCTTGTGAACGCCAAGTCATACCATTGGGAGGATCCCTCCCTTTACCATGAGGGGGATAGTTTCGTGTGTCGATGTATTCCTTAGATGGAGCACCACATCATCCTCACCTATTTCCACAATCTTGAGGTAGGTGGACATCACTCTGGGAGATGGACAGCATAAACAGTTCTCCAATCTAGCCTTTGGTGGCCTGCCCTCTTCAAGGATTCATATGAATTCATGAAGAGGTGCACTGACTATCAAAGGATGGGCACTTGTGGACATCATGATATGATGCAGATGTAGCCCATTCACTTCTGTGGGGTTTTTGATGCATGGGGCATCGATTTCATGGGTCCATTCCCTAAGAATCAGGGATTTAAGTATATTCTGCTTGATGTGCATCATGTTAGTCACTGGGTTGAGGCCATCCCCTCTCGATCTACAGATGCTAAGATTGCTTGCGAATTTTTGAGGAAAAATATCATTTCAGAGTTCGGGGTACCTAGAGTCTTGATTTCAGATGGGGGACTCATTTTATCAACAAGTTAAGGGCTCTTGCTAATGAGTTCAGCATTGATCATAGAGTTGCCACTCCATATCATCCAAAGAATAATGGTCTTGCTGATGTTTTGAACATGGAGATCAATACTATTTTGCATAAGGTTGTCCACCCATAATGTAAGGATTGGTCACAGCTTTTGGACTCGGTCTTGTGGCCCTATAGGACTTCCTTCAAGACACCTTTGGGTACATCTTCCTTTCAGCTCATTTATGGCAAGCCATGCCACGTACTAGTGGAGATCAAGCACAAGTCAATTTAGGAAGTTACTGAGCTACTATTGGATACCAAGAGTGTAGGAGATCAAAGGAAAGCAGAATTGGCAGCCTTGGAGGAGTTGAGAGACACGACCTTCTCAAGTAGCCTACAATATAGGGATAGAGTGAAGATATGGCACGATTCTCACATCAGACATAAACATTTTGAGATGAACCAGAGAGTATGGCTATTTTATGCTAGTTTGAGATTATTTATAGGGAAATTACAAAGTGAATGGAAGGGACCATACTTTGTTCGAAAGGTGCACGACAATGAAAGCATTGATATATCTGAGTTGTCATCTGATTCCACCTTTCGATTCAACGATCAACGCCTGAAGCCATGTCTTGATCATGATCCGTTGATCACTGACATTGCCCTATTTATTTTGTATGAGATGTGGTCTTTTACTCACATCATTTGCATCTCATATCTAATTTTCACTTCCACTTCTACAGTTGTATAGATCTGTTATGTCTATTCATTCATTCTTTCAGTTCAACACCCCACTTTCATTTTGTGATTATGTTATACTTAGGATGCGCTTCACCCTAGGTATAGGGGGTGTTGAATATGTGATTACCCATTTGATTCTATTACCTCTATCTTTGTTGCCTATATTTAGAGATATTTTACCCTAAGTACACGGGAGGTAATATATGTACATCCTACTCTTCGGTTTTTACCTTTTGTACTGTCTTCTGTACTTAAGATTACTTGATCCTAAGTAAAGGGGGATCACCAATTTATATTCATTATATTCCTTCATTTGTCATTGTAATATAGCATTGTATTCACTTCCCCATACTCAGCACGAGTTATATCTACTTTCTTCACTCTTTAATCACTCTGTGGACATCGTTCGAGCTAATGTAGGGGGTATCGTATATATTGTTTATATACTCTAGCCATAACTCGTACTTTTTGTCTTAATAACATGGCTTTTATTTATAAAACATGAACAAAATCTTTGCAAAAAAATTATTTTTGTGCAATTTTTTGTAAAATGTTTCTAAAAATTGTTTTGCTTTCAAAATATTTGTAATTATTTTCTATATAAAAATTATGTATATAGTACAATATTTTTGAAAATTTTTTGAAATTAAAATTTTTTACAAAAACAATTCGTAAAACTAGATTTGAAATCTATTTTGCAAAACTATTTTGTCACATAAAGAAAAAAAGTAAGGGGTATGAAAACTGCTTGTATATACATAACCATAATCTACCCCTAAAAGCTTTGTATATAAGTATTGTGTAACTAAAACCCATAATATGCATAAACCCTTTTGTACAAATTTTCAAAAATCTTTCCTTATTTTTCAAAATAACTAAAAATTTGAAAAATCAGAAATTCCATAAAATTTTTCATATTTTTGAAAATTTTCATAAAAAGGGTTTTGTATATACTTGCATGTGCATTCTTTAGAATCTTCATTGACATTAAAACTAGCCAGGAATTAAAATAAAAATTGGAGCTTGGTTAAGACCTTAATCCACTTAACTTTAGAGGAACTTTATAGGAATCGGGTTTAAGATTTTTGAGGTCCATAATGACTTAATTGTTTGAGTCCACTAGTCTTAGTTCACATGTCATCTCGATAAGCCTAAGTAGAACACTTAACAACGCACGCATGACTCTCAAAGGCAATGATTGACATGGACACGCACCTTACACATAGCTCAACACAGATGAGGCGGTGAGGAGGTAGAATTCTTTCGCTTGGAGTAGCATACAAGGGTAGTACAACTAGCCAGAACCTCTTGTCTTCCTCTAGGGAGGGATGTACGCGTCAACCTGGTCTAATAGCATTGAAGTCTAAAGACAAGAGTTTGTAAGTTACAATAATGCTCAAAAGAGGGATAGTCTACTGGCTAAAGAAGAAAAACTCCTTATTTATATGCTTCACCATGTAGATATGTTGTACATATGTACATCAAAAAAAAGAAGAATTGCAAAATTGTGAAAAACTCAAAAAAAGGGGACATGCTTGATTGAAAAAAATGCATGTTGGAGTATATATAGTGAATATGAAAAGCTTATGTATTCCAGCGTCTTATCTCATGGAAGCTTACAACTGGAGACTTAGCTACACTAGTTAAGCTCCAAGGTATACGTGGTTGCACTGGTCACGGTCCATTCTCTTCTTTCCCTTTCCTTGAGCTGGTTGTACTTAAACTTAGAAGGGAATAAACCGCTCGTCAAGAAAAGAGTTGCTAGACTGGAGGATTAGAGTTACCATGTTGAGGGAGGTCGTTTCTTTGCCATCTTTGAGGTGAGGAGATACATATCACTTACATAGTATAAGGAAAGATTCATAATCATTAGAGTTTGCGTATGTAGACTTGTTCTGACGTAGCTATTAAGAAGTCCTAACCATAGAACTGAAGAACTTGGAGGCTATTGAGTCTTAAACCTATTTCCCAGTAAGGTTTTGCAAAATTAATAATCCAAAGGTCTGACTGAGCTCGATATTACAATTTAATGAAGACAAGTTTAATAATCAGCTTTAGTTATTTTTTTCTCTTCTTTTCAGTTCTTTTTCAAATAAGTGTATGCTAAGGGACTAGAAAAGGCAAAGTATCGGGGGGTAATGAATCTACAATTCTCATTCTTTATTCTTTTATTTTAGTTTTATCTTTAGCGAAACTACATGTAATTATATGTAAATACAATAAATTAACTGTGTACATGTCTTTGTTAATATAGCATAATTAGCATTTACTTTCTCAAATTAAATGAATAAAGAGAAATGAAAAAGAAGTATATATTTGGAATAAATACATAGTGACCCAAACCCCAAGAGAAGGTAAATCCTTGACCTAATCGGAAAGAGATAAATAGAGAGTGATAGGGTGCATTATTGTACATAGCAACTATATTTGTTCAAATAATTATAAATTTATAAAATACTTTTATACACTTAAATATATTTTTATTTTATTTTTCTGAAGTGTTTTGTACACTTAATAAAATAAAAGTATAGTTTATGTAGGTATATTTATAGGTATAATACCTATGTAAGTTATATACAAGTATTTTATTTTGTGTTTTATTTTGTATTTTTATGCTGAATTTAATGTACATATTTATTATAAATAATATTTACAAAATTATAAAAATGTAAAATTATAAAAATATTGAATAAATAATAAAATGAATATTTTAATCTGTACAAATATACAATAGGGGTCCAAAACTCAACTTTCAAATCGTACCTCCATCAAATGCGAAACCACCGCCATTAAATAGCTTATTTTAATTTATATACAATTAAAAGTGAGTTTGATGCATTTGGAGTTTTTATTTGAGAGATACAGGTCTGGGAAGTTGGGATTCTGGAATTTTATTCAGACCGTAACTTTTTATCTGTATATTATTTTTGGGTGATATCAACTTTGTATTTTTCTATATTTAATTATCTACAAATTTCATGTTCAAAGTTTATTTATTTGAGGTATAAAAGGTAGAAACAAAAATAGGCCCCAAAATGAATAAAGAATGAATTAAATAAAAGGTAATTTTTATTGTATTGTGGCACTTATCTCCCCCTACTTTACTCCTTGTCGACCTAGTCATCGAGATGCCTAGGTCTCGGGGTTTCGGGTCATAAAATATGTGCAATATTTTATTCTTTTTTCTTTTCTTTTCTTTATTCTATAATTTTGGCTTTAAAATCCCATTTTATACAATATTTACACAATGATGCATGGATGCTAAAATGCCTAAATTAAGCCTATTTACACGCATTTACCGGGATTTTTAAGGCCAAAATGATAGAATAAAGATGATGAAACGTAGATTCATCATCCCCCTATACTTGCCTTTGCTAGTCCCTAGCACACACTTATGCAATAAGTGCATAAAAAGAAAAATAAAGAAAAGAAAAATAAGAAAATTAGATTAAGTTTAACAATCAAACTTGTCTTCACAAAATCAAAGTTTGGAGCTTAAGTCGGACCTTTGGATTTTTAGTGCGGGCAAAACCTTAATGAGAACGGGACTTGAAATTCAACAGCCTTCGAGAATCCCAAAACTCTGCTCAAGTCTCCTTGATACCCAAGTCAGAAATATTTCAACTAATACGCAAACCCTTACGACTATGAATCTGACTCATACAGTGTAAGTAATGGTGGCTCTCCCCAACTGAAATGACAAAGAGACTGACTTCTCCAATATGACAACCCAATTATTCCCCAATCCAACAACTCATTCCTCAAGGAGCATGGTATTCCCTTCTAAGTTCAAGTGGCAACCAGCTCCAGAGGAGGGGGTGAAGAGAAGAATGGACGGTAGCCAGTGTAGCTACTTATCCTAGGATGCAAGACCAGTGTAGTCAAGTCATCCAGCTGCAGGCTCACATGATTTGACTTTGAAGCTCAAGCTTGCTTATTTGACTATACACATATGTACACTCTGGTAGACATTTTTATTTTTGTACAGCCTGTCCACTTTTTTGGAGTTTTTTGATTTTTTTCTCTCTTTTTAATACTATATACAGCAACATTTACATAGGGAATTTTTCCTCTTGAGCCAGTAGACTATCCCTCTTTTGAAGCTTTACTGAAACCCACGATCTCCTATCCTCGAAACTCATCATCACTGGATGGTTGGGATGCACTTCCCTCCCTAGAGGAGGACAAGTGTTTCCACCTGTGTGTGTCTCATACCGGCAAATCCAACCTCCTTACCACTCCAACTGAGTTGAGCCAAGTGAAAAGTGCAGGTGTCCAAGTTAGGTCATTATCAACAAGAGTCGTGCGTGTGCTCCGAAATACTCTACTTAGGCGGTCAAGGATACATTGAACCAAGTCTCGTGATCCTCAAAGAATTAAGTCAACTAGACTTGAAGTACCTCAATCCCATTTCCTATAAGGTTCTTGTGAATTAGGTAGATTTATGGTCAAACCAAGCTCCAATCTTCGGATTTTACTTATACTCGTTCAACTATCAGACTCAATCCGAAAAATACGAATGCCTTGCAAATGCTATGCAGAAAATATTTTTGTGAAGCAATTTTCAAAGATTTTGAACTTTTTATGGATTTTTGGAAAGATGATGCATATGCATTTTTTTATTTTTGAAACAGTTTTTCAAATGTTTTTGGATTTTAATTTTGCAAATGTTTTTGGGATTTTTGAAAACAAAAGTTTTGGCTAAAAACTAGGTACAAATATTTACACAGGGATGTATCTTATATTTACAAGAAGTGGATTTTAAGAATTTACAAGGGTAAGTGGTCGATTTTATAAATATATATATTGAATTTTGGTGAGATGTATGTATTCCTCAAACTTATTTAACACAGATTTTTCAAACAATTTTGAAAACTATAGTCCAAAATAATTTTTGCAAACAATTTTTACAAACATGTACACACATTTGAAAATTATTTTGCAAAGGTTTTTCAAACAGTATATGTAGGTTTTTCATATATTTTTGCAACCATTTTTCAAACTACATGCAAATCATTTTTCAAACATTTTATTTCGCACAAAGAATATAAATTTTTATAATCCAAATAAGTTTATAAAGGTTGAAAACATGTAACAAAACGTTTTCAAAATAGTTTTCAAAATATTTTTCACAAAGATTTTCAAACTATTTTTCAAACATTTTGCAAAAAACATTTTCACCTGATTTATTAATCAGTAAATGAAAAAGAATTTGTGGAATAAAACATCTTTTTTTAAGATTTTATTGAATTTTAAATAATTATTAGCCATAATTATTAATAAAAATACGAAAGTACGAGTTATGGCTAAAGTATATACGTAGTATATACGACCCTCATATACTTAGCTTGAGCTATGCCCTCATATATTAGAGAGAAAAGAGAAGACATAACTCGTATCGAGTATAGAAAAAGTCTAAAGAATAAATGAATAAGGAACGGAGTAATAACAAATGAGAAGTTGACCGTCCCCCCTATACTTAGGATCAAATAATCCTAAGTATAGCAGACTGTACACAAAGCAGGGAGGGTCAAGGGTGGGAATGAACAGATCGTACTCAGACTGGTCTCCCCCTATACTTAGGGTAAGATATCCCTAAGTATAGACAAGAAGAGGAGACAATGGAGAGGATCGAATAATAGAAGAAACTCGGGGTGCACACCCCCCTATACTTAGGACAAAGTGCGTCCTAAGTATAGAAGACTGACAAAAAGGGACGACACCTTTTTGGTAGATAAAGAAGATAGAAGAGGATTAGAAGAAAAGATATCAACAGATGGAAGAAGATAGAGCAGGATGTACACATCACCCCCCTATACTTAGGGTAAAATAAGCCCTAAGTATAGGAACAACAGGAGCGATGAGACAGAACAAAGGATGAACACTCGGCTCGTCCACCCCCCTATACTTAGGACAAAGTACGTCCTAAGCAAGGAAAACACAAGAATGGATAGACGAGCAATACATGAGAGAGACAGAGGTGAACAACACGAATGTACAACAGGATGGATGTACAGAGGGTCAAGAAGGTCGAAAGCGAACCTTCTTGCGGGACCGCTGTAGGCTCCGTTTGGTTGCAAGGTTAGGTAGGGTTGGGTTGGGGTACCCCTGTGAATAGTAAACTATGAGGAGGATTGGGAGGGTTGGAAGGAGGGGTACCCCGGGTTGGGCCAACCCAACCCTACCCAACCCTGCAACCAAACGGAGGAATAGAACTAGTGTGGTGCAGGTCGACATCGGGGTCCTCAAATGATGCAAACCGATCAGGGTCGACAGAGTGATGGTCCTTAGTATTCCTTGGGTGTGAAGGCACATACGGGGTAGTGGAAGAAGTACAACTAGGTCCGGCCTTGGGAGTCTCGCTAGTATCAAAGTGAAAAGGGACGAACTCATCCTCATCGGAAGAAGTGTAATCAGTGTCTTCCTGCGAGGTCTCGTCCAGGTCAAAACCAAAAGGAACGAACTCATCAGTGGAAGTAGTCGAACTCTGTTCATCCTCAATAATCCCAACCAGATCATCTTTCTCATCAAAAGGCCCGAATTCCCGAATAAAAGCAATCAAATCAAATTCAGCCTTTTTCCCATCAGTGTCTATGTGAACAGGAGCGGACTCATCAGTGAAAGTAGTCGAGTCATGTCCGTCTTGTCTAGTCTCAAGATCTGCCCTCCGCTCAATGGTATCAATCGTATAAATCCCGCGGATGTCATCAACACAACGCAAGTCACAGGAAGCAGAAACTCCAAGGTCTATGCTTTCCGAGACTTCCTCCTTGTAGAGGAATTCTCGGGTCTCACCATCGGTCATAAAGAAGGTCTCTCTAATATCCTCATATAGATCATAGTTCTCGGGGTCAGCCAGAATAGGTGTGGTCGCATCAGATGCAGGTCTCTAGTCAACTATCGGTGCGGTGATCAACACTTCATTCTCATAAGCAAGACGAAAACGAATCTCTCCTGATCCGTAATCAATAACGACCCTCGCAGAGGCGAGGAAGGGTCGTCCCAGGATGATTGGAGAGTGCTCCCCTGTGGAGGTCTCCATGGGCAAAAGGACAAAGTCAACATGGTAGCTCATGCCTGAATCGATATGACGACGTTTTCAAGGATACCCTTCGGCCTCTTGATAGATCCATCAGCAAAATGTACGATCATCCTGGTTTTCTTGAGAGGCCCTAAGTGAAGAGACTGTACCAGCGAGAAGGGTAATATGCTAATCGAAGCACCGCCGTCTAGGAGAGTGTGATCACATGTGTGGTCAGAGATGGTGCAGCTGATGAAAGGTGTGGCAGTGTTCCTCTTCCTAGGAATGGGACGGTGTGCGATGGCGTGGGCAGTGGCCATGGTCAGAATATGACGCTCATATCTGCTCTTCTGCTTTCTCTTCTTGGGAAGAGGGGCAGATAAATCAGTCATGGCCTGCTGAAGTGGGGCATGGATAATCTAATGAATGGTGGCCACCACTTCGGGTTCAGTTAATATTTTTTTAAATTTTTGGACCTCCTCCATACAATGGAGGGAGTCGGAATCAGCATATACACGAGGCATGCCAAGAGCAGTCTGTACAGCGACATCCTCGGGGTCAAAGGTGGGATAGGGTGTAAATGGATGTGTGGTCAAAAACTCTGGCAGATTGGCACTCTCCTCACAGTCCGACTCAATCATGTGTCTCCCGAAATCTTTTTGTGTTTTTAAAATTTTCTCATTTTTTTGTATTTTGGGTGATTGCAAGCTCACATGTAAATCCTCGAGTGAACCCATATCATCAAATAGTGGGATGTCGTAGTCGCTCTTATTTTTGCTAGTGGGGTGGTCAATCCTTTGTCTCATATGATCCATCATCTGGGTCAAGCGCTCAAGGGTTGACTTCATGAAAGGTGACTCCAACAGATCAGTCTCGGGTGAATGTGAAGTTGGAAAATACAGAGGTGGAGGTGGGTGTGGGTAGAAGTCCGAGTCCTGATACTGAGGCTGGGGCGGATATGTACAAAAGTCAGGAGCAAAGTCCTCTTGGAAAAAAGGAGGTGAACCGGATAGAGTGAACGAGGGATCCGTAAAATCCGGACAAAATACGCTCCAGTCGGCCATCTCGAAGCAAGAGAAAATGATCGGGAGACACGACGGTCAAATCGAGAGAAGTGAGCAAAAGGCGCAAATGCGTAGAAGCGATCTAGGATACACACAAGCAATCACAAGCAAAACTCACACAAATACAAACCCTCAATTCACCTACTCAGAGAGACCGAAAAGTCGGTCTTTTTATCTTGTCTGTTTTAGAGTTAGGTGAGAAGTCAAAAATTGCACACACACTTAGGGGGCTGGAATGGGATTTGAGCACTAATCCTTAGGGTGTGCGTGAGCAAGTAAAACGAAGACAATGAGGGGATTACTCACCCCAAGACAAGTTTTTCTTTTTGGTTTATTTTAGGGTCGAATAATGTTAGCAGTCCTAATTTTATTTGTTATCACTTTTTTTTAATTTTTAATAAGAATGCACGATCCTATCAGGGAGTCAATTCCTTTAAGCACCTAGGTTGGCAAAATTAGAGGTAGAGAGGAGGAAAAGCAATGCAAGCGGCAAAACAACGATGTATGCTAAAGCGTAAATGCTCACCTTGCCTCCAGCACTCTACATGCAAGAATGCTCAGTAGAATTGAAACCTATCTATATGCAAATGCAAGATGATGAAATCGCTCTAGGCTGAGAAGCTCCTATTAACGTGAAGAACCAATGCTAATGACTTAGAATAGAACCGAATTGTCCGGTCTTGGGGGCCGATCGGTGTCCACCACAGTGGATCCTGCACGCGTTGTATACGACCCCTCCCGGCGCGGTGGTTCCGAGACTAAGTGAGAAGCGGTTTAAAATTTGACTAAGTCCAAACGTTACTATAGGTACAGGAAATGGTGATTAAGGTATTTGGACCTAATACTATCGACAAGAAACTCCTAAATCTAAGGGCTCAATTACACAAAATAAGGAAAATGAAACCGGAAAACAAAATGAAAAAGGCGGTGAAAACCGCAATGAGCCCCCAAGTGTACAAACACTTGGAAATTGGGCCTGAAAGTCCAACAGTCCGAGTACCTACACCATTACAATAAAGGGTCTCTCTCTCACTTAAATTACACAAATAATTAAATGCACAAAAATGCTCAAAAATGTGCTTGTCTTCTCAAATCCTCCGAGCCTCCTTTGATGATAGGTCTGCCAACTGACGCCGGCTTCACGTGGGTGCACATGCGCCTAGGGTGGAGCGCCTCCCTCGATCCGCGGTTCCTCGCACAAAGTCAACAAAAGAGGGTGATTAGATAAGTCGAACAATTATATCAAATCAATGAGCAAGTGGATAAGGCAAAAATAGTCAAATAATCACAAGCACAAGTAAAAATCCGAACTACGCGATGTTGCTCCCCGACAACGATGCCATTTGTTGAACAAGATTTTTCACGGGTCTAAAGTAATCCACACAAGGCGGGATCACAATGTCGATGAGGCGACCCGCGAGAAATCCCAATTCAAACAACAATTAATCCACAAAAGATAAATCAAGCAATGAAAGTAAATGTGTGGAGTTAAAATTTATTATAACTCTACAACAAAGATGTGTGTAGATGCACGTGTGTGTAGAGGTCGAACAAAGGGAGCAGACAGGTAGAACGGGACAAAATGCTCAAAATGTGAAAGTGAATATTTGTCTATCTATGCTATTTTTTGTGGATTTTTTATTTTATATTTTTTATTTAATATTTGGATTTTATATTTTTATATTTTGATTTTTAAGTTCTGATTTTGTATTTTCTTTTTATATTTGATATTTTTTATATTTTCTTTTTATTTAAATAGACTATATAGACAAAATAAGAAAGAGAGGAAAATAGTATTTATAAAAATAGGTAAAATTAAGGAAAATCATGAAATAAAGTATTTCTAGGCTTTTTGAATTTTTCTAATGTTTTTGTGAGTTTTCTATATTTTTCCTAATTTTTTTTGTATTTTTAAAGTCAAAAATACTGAAAACTGTGAATAAAAGTTGCTGATTGAAATTAAAATGAGGTTAAAAATAGTAATCACTGTCCAAAATTCCACAAATTAATTTTAAAATAAAGATAATGTCACAAAGAAAATTCAGAAACAGAGTCTATATTTTTAAGATTTTTCTGGAATTTTTAATATATTTACGAATGTTTTTGGTGTTTTATAATTATTAGGAGTTTTCTTTTATATTTTTTAGGGATTTTTGGATTGAAGTAAAGACACTAAACGACACAAAATCTATTTTTTGGGAAATTTTCTGAGATGTTTTTATAATTTTTATGTAGTTTATAATGCAAACAGTAGTGAAAATGGTTGTTTTTGAATTTTTATAAATGTTAAAATGCAATAAATATGCAAAATAAAAATATGTCGTGATACTATGATGCAACGGGAGCTTAAATTAATTTTTGTGGATTTTTTAGGCTTTTTATAGATGCGTGAAATAAATACAAACAACAAAAAGAAACTACATGCAAGCAAGGGGCATAAGTGTAAATAGACAGAAAGTCAGGGGTTTGTCTGCAAATTATCCAAAACTGTATAACGCAATATAAAATTCCTTGGACCAATTATAAATACCCCAAACTCCAAGGTTGCGCCTGCAAAAATGCCAAGTCACGTGCGCAGACGCACGTGACCTAAAAGGGGGCAGAATGTGAACTTCCAAAACGTAGGGGGCTATAATGCAAATGTCCAAAAATAATTATATAGCCGATGAATGTTTCAGTCTTATTATGTAAATACAAAAACACCTTGGGCTAAATAACAAAATACCCAAAGTAAGGGCAGATCAGACGGCGCTGATGGCGTTACTAATCCACGTGTCAAGTCCGCATGGCCCGATTCCCCTTCGGCTTTGAATGGCCCCGATTAGTTCATGAAGGTACAATCTGATGGCTGGAATGATCATGATCCAATGGATGCAGTAGTGCATCAAGAACACTGCATGATCGAACGGCTGCAGGACACGAAGGAAGAACATCCGAAGAATTCGGCCTAGATGAACTTTAAGCTCCAAAATCTTCATGCGCGGTGCCTCCTACTCCCCTCCGATGAGACCAAAAGTGTCCTGGGACCTTCCTCTGGTGGACGGTGGCTTCAAAATGCCCAAGAAGAGGCCTGAGCACCACCGCGACGTGGACGACTGAAGGTGGCCCCAGGAAGTTGGCCTTCGACAAAAATCGAGCCCAGGAGGTGGCTCTTCGACACCTGGACCCTGCAAAGAATGCACAAGACGACAGTAGAGGGATCCAGGGGCTACTGCAGGTGATTGGATGGCGAAGGTGGCGGGAATGAAGCTCGCCGGAGTGTACTCTGGTGAGTGGAGGAGGTGGATGGTCGATTGGACAAAACGAAGGAAAAGGATGTGGTATTGGATCCTAAAATTACAACACACGAAATAAATGCAAGAAAACAGCAGAAAAATGTAACCTCGATTGGCTTTAAAAGCCAAGAGATGGGGACCTCACGACCGTCGGCCAGAGATTGAGTGGAAGCAGCTCCCGACCCTCGCCTTGCCTCGCGTGAAGGAGCTGGAGATCCCCCTGTCACAGGGATCGATCCTGAGCTCCAAAGCGAGGCCAAATGAGCTCAAAGAAGGGTTCAAGGGTGGATGGAAGGTGGCGGGATGTTTTTGAACGAGTGGTGCAGGGGCTCAAAGATATAGGCGAATCAGATATATCAGTGATGCAAACCCCGATGTTAGCATAGGGCATCTATAAGAGATGCACAAGGATCAAAAGTCATGAAGATTCCATCTCCAAAAGGTGAAAGGCGTGCCCTCGAAAAAAGGTCGAAAACAGGTCAAAATGCATGCTGACACAGGCCAGACCTTGGTCAGAGAGTTGACCGAGGTCAACCAAGGAAGAGATCTGGTTGGTCCACGTGGACCAACCAGAAAAAACCTTTGAAAAAAGGTTTGTAAAATTATTTAAAAATAGTAAATCAATTTATTAATTTTAGATTATTAAACAAAATTATTTAATATTTTAAAATTATTTTATTTTAATTTTTATTGATTTTTTGAGATTAATAATTACATGTTTCCTTTTATACCCTTTATAGGTATACACATCTGTGTATTTTGATATTTTATTTTTATTTTGTGTTTTTAATTTATTTATTTTTATTTATTATTTTATAAATTTATAAAATAATTTTATACACTTAAATATATTTTTATTTTATTTTTCTGAAGTACTTTTTACACTTAATAAAATAAAAGTATAGTTTATGTAGGTATATTTATAGGTATAATACCTATGTAAGTTATATACAAGTATTTTATTTTGTGTTTTATTTTGTATTTTTATTCTGATTTTAATGTACATATTTATTATAAATAATATTTACAAAATTATAAAAATATAAAATTATAAAAATAATGAATAAATAATAAAATGAATATTTTAATCTCTACAAATATACAATAGGGGTCCAAAACTCAACTTTCAAACCGTAGCTCCGCCAAATGCGAAACTACCGCCATTAAATGGCTTATTTTAAATTATATACAATTAAAGGTGAGTTTGATGCATTTGGAGTTTTTATTTGAGAGATACAGGTCTGGGAAGTTGGGATTCTGGAATTTTATTCAGACCATAACTTTTTATCTGTATATTATTTTTGGGTGAAATCAATTTGTATTTTTCTATATTTAATTATCTACAACTTTTATGTTAAAGTTTATTTATTTGAGGTATAAAAAGTGGAACCAAAAATAGGTCCCAAAATGAATAAAGAATGAATTAAATAAAAGGTAATTTTTATTGTATTTTGGCCCTTATCTCCCCCTACTTTATTCCTTGTCGACCTAGTCATCGAGATGCCTAGGTATCAAGATTTTGGGTCATAAAATATTTGCAATATTTTATTCTTTTTCTTTTCTTTTCTTTATTCTATAATTTTGGCTTTAAAAACCGCATTTTATACAATGTTTACACAATGATGCATGGATGCTAAACTGCCTAAATTAAGCCTATTTACATGCATTTATCGGGGTTTTAAAGGCCAAAATGTTAGAATAAAGATCATGAAATGTATATTCATCACCTATCCTTCCAACCACACCTATATCCGCTCGATCTGGAGTGGAATCCCAAATTTGATCAGGACCGTACGAGAAAGCCCACATTCTAACGGTTCAATTAGATTCTGGGAGAATCTGATACACACGTTCAGCAAAATTTTATAGTCGTAAGATCCTCAGATAATGGTTGATCAGAGCCTTATGCATGTGCCCTGACCTCAGCCATCAGATCCTTTTAGTGAGACGCATCAATGCCGTCAGCTCACCCCAAATGTGCCTCACGTGCCCACTAAGTATATTTCCTTAGTACCCCTGTATGTTTTATTTAGTCTAGTAAAAGAATATGTAGTTAAGAATTTTTACAGTATGTACCTTCTAGTTTTCTGTATTTTCACTTTACTCCTATCGAATTAGAGTCGTGTGCCTCCGCACACTTATTTTGGGATATTTGCATTATCTGGTTAGAACTACTTGTTGTGTATGGAATGAACATTATGTTTTGATATTTTCACTTATACCCCTTCATGTCTGGATCACGTGTAGTGCACGGTTTATGTGGACAAATTGCATCTCTGGTCGTTGAACGTCTATTACGTGTTATATTTCGACCTTGAAATTGAAAATATATGCAATTAGGTGCCTATTGCATTGTTTTTAACTCATGACTTTTAATTAAATGCAATAAATAGCGAATTGGGCGTAAAAATTATACAAAAATACTTGTTAGCACCTACTTGCTTGTTATTTGCGTGGTAATTCTAGTTTGTCAAATTGAGTTTATGATATATTATTAAAAATTCAAAACCCCCTTAAAAGTGTCATGTTTATCTTTATAAAATTATAAAAAATCGAAAAGTATCTAGAAAATGTATAAAAATTAGGGTTGTTTTTAGTTTTCTTTTCTACATTATCAATTTTCTTAGAAAATACCACATAAAAACCTTAAAAATTGTAAAACACTTAAAATCTTATAAAAATTATATAAAATTTTATATAAAAACTAAAAATATTGTTTTCGATTTCTGTTTGTACATATTTCCTTATATTTCATCATAAAATTACCATCCAGGGGTTTTAGGCATTTTAATTATTTTTAACTAGCAAATCACTCCTGGTTGTGCATTGTTTATCATTTTTTCCATTGTTTGATTTTTATAAAATCATAAAAATATTTAAAAATTCCATATTTACCAAAAATGGTATAAAATCCTATAAAATCTAAAAACATTTATTGTAATTTTTTTTATTTTATTAGAAAAATACAAAAAGAAGTATGGGTAAGAGCTTTAATCTGTTGCACTTATTTCCTCAATAGAAAAAAATGAAAATTTGAAAATTTTAAAACCACTAAAAAGTTTTTTAGTCTCGAAATCTGACTACTTAATTTTTAAATCGTGCCCCTTGTGTTCAATCGTGGTCTCTATACAACGTAACTAAACTAGTGAAGCCTATTACATTGATAGCCTTATCTAAGAGTAGTTTGATTTTCATGTTGATCGATTTGATTGATTGAGGACACTGACACATAGACTTTTTATTCCACCTTAGTCGATCATGAAAATTGTGTCATCAACCATCCATTCTTTTCTTCACATCCATTTCTTTAGGTTGTACTTGAACATAGAAGGGAATACCTTGCTTCTCGATTAAAGAATTGTAAGATTGTGGAATTAAGGTCACCATGTTGGAGAAGACTAATTTTTACCGCTTCGGCCGAGGTGAGCTACATATCACACACTATACAAGATAAACTCATAGTCATAAGGGTATACGTATGGCATCGACTTGTTCTGACCAAGCTTTTAAGGAGACTTGAGTAGAGTCTTGTGGGCCATAGAGGCTGTTGTGTTTTAAATTTGGTTCCCACAAAGGTTCCAACTGCACCTAAAATTCCAAAGATCTGATTGGGCTCCAAACATTGATTTTATGAAGACAAGTTTCAGAGTTAAAATCAATCCAAGCTCTTTCTTTTGTTTATTTTATTTTTTTGCACTTATAGGCATAAGTTTTTGTTATGGACTAGCAAAGGCAAGTATGTGAGTATGATGAATCTCCATTTCATCGTCTTTATTCTTTCATTTTTTTCTTCAAAATCTAGCTAAAGGCATGTATATATCATTATTTTGAATAAATTATTATCTATTTTTTATTGTTTAAATAATGCATAAAAGACTGTATCTAAAGATAAAATAGAATAATAAAGAAAAGAAAAGGCAAAGAAATAAAATTCCAAAGCTATTTTTTGACCCTAACTCTGAGACATAGGCATCAAGATAATTAGGTTAACAAGGAATAAATTAGGGGGAGATAAGGGCCTAAAATCAAAAAATAAAATCCTATTTTTTTATTAATGTTAGGACTCATTTTATTCTTTATTATTAATTGATGAAATTAAGAAACTTTTTATATAAAAGTTGTATATAAAATACAAAGAAAAATACACAAATTATTTCACATTAAAATAATATACAGTATATATTCTACACTTCAAAAAAAATCCAAAACCTAAACTTCATAAACATGTATCTCGTCCATATGGACAAAAAATACACCAAAATCACCTTTCATTGTATACAAATTTGAATGAGATATTTAATGAAGATAGTTTCACTAAATTCGGAGTTAATATGCAAAATTTAGCTTTTAGATGACCTATTTTACAACAAAACTAGATAAAATATTCATTCCATTTATTCTTTATATTTTCACAAATTTATATTTTTATAATTATGTACGTATTCTTTATATTATATCTGTATAATTAGAATAATTTAACCATTAAAAATATACTAAAATAAATAAGTGTAGAAAATACATAGGTGAATATATTATACATATATCTACATGATTTATACCTATATTTCATTAAGTGCACAAATAAACTCATAAAAATATAATAAAATATATTTATATGTATTTAAATAAATTATAAACATATAAATTATGTATATAAAATAATAAAATACAAAATAAAAATAAAAATAAAATATATATTACATAGGTAAATGTATACCTATAAATGTACATGTAAAAAGTAACTTACAATAAATCAGCTAATATAAATAAATAAAAATCAAAATAAAATACTATATAAAATAACGAAAATTTTCATATTTTAACAAAAAATTAGATGAGTCATTTACTAGTTTATTTTGAATTTATTTTAATTTCTATTTGGTTCTGACCCATTGTGTCAGGTGGATCAATCAGGGGCTTGCCTTGGTTTACCCGTCGATCAATTGGCCCCACGAACACATAGTTCATGCAGACTAGCGATTAACCTGTCTTCCTCGATTTCTTTTGCTTGACTCTTTCACCAATTTGCTCGATTTCTACTTACAATCTCTTCCTTTATCATTAAGCTTGCATGCTCATATAATTCCTCAATCGGAGGAGCATTGCTTCGAGCAGAGGCCCTCATCGAAGACCTGCATGTACATATATCTCCTCTCCAGCACCTTTTGATTTTGACCCTCCTTTCTCCACTTAAACACTAACCCTAGATCTGATTTCTTTTCTTGAAGATAACACGGAGTTGTCTGTGGGTTTTGCAAGCGAGTTGGGTCTGAATCGAGTGATCTTCCACTTCACCGGACTTGCTCTGCTGTGAGGTCGAGCTTACATTCGTCTGGTTCGGTGAGCCTCTATCTCTGGCATTTCGATTCCAAAGTTTAGTAGTAGGATAGGCCAATCTTTAATCTCTTTAGTTTCTTTGTAGAATCATCGAAAAATCCAAAAAAATCATTCGCCAGAGCTCCTAGCTCCAGCCCTTGTTCCATCGTGTCTGACTGTACTCCCACCTCGCCTTCACCTCCATCTTGTTCCTCGACTACTGCTCTTCACCCTAGACACCTTCACTCAACCCGACCCTCTCTAGATTAAGAGATCAGTTCTCCTCTGCCACTCTTCATCGGAGAACTTCGTCGCACCCCATCCTCTGCTAATTCCAACAAATAAGCCCTCAATAACCTCCATTTTCATTTGCATGTCCTTCTCTCACAGGTCATAGAGGATAAGGGCCCATCTGGGTCGATCTTGATCAGCACAAAGGATACATGGAGCCCATTTCTTCTTCGATCATCCATGACCCCACCGATGAGTATCGGTTACGTTCGAGGCTTCCAAGAGCTGCGGACCACCTCAATGATGCTCTAGAACATTTCAGCAATGAGTGGAAGGGCTTGACGATGTAGTTGCAACAAATTGATGCTCAGAAGAATATGTGTTCTTCCCTATTCTTCCTGGCTATATCCTTGTCATTTGATCTAGGCCAGTACGAGATTGAACAATAGCCGTTGGATGTGCCTTAGCCATTACCTTTAATCTGAAGGATATGGAATTATCCTCAAGCGCATCACGGAAGCGTGATCGTCATATCGGATACGACGAAGAACAACTAGTCGTACTAGTTGTTCTGTGCAGTGGAATTTAAAAAAAAATTATGCGATGAAACCACATGATCCAAGAACGGTTCTCGGATCCTTTCATCTATAACCACAATAAGTATAGAAGAATACCTCTTGAAGCGTGGTAGATCAAGTCTCTAAAGAAAGAGACCTCCTGTCTCAAGTCCGATCGTCGGTGAGACCGCTTGCGAGCGCGGGGATGAATCACGTAATCCTCGCAATCCAAGAAGATGATCCAAGCACAGTTGCTCCTGATCTCGTCATACCAGATCGAACGTCTCCTTCGTGAGTGCAACTCTCCACGAAGATGGAGAACCGAAGAACATCGAAGCGGCGGCACGGTGGCGAGAGTGTCGACGATTCACTCTTCTAGGGTTTGGTGGACGACCACCAAGAAGAGGGAGAGAGGGTTGGCATGTGAGAAGAAATTAAGAGAGTGAGAGAGAGAGAGCTTCAATATTGCATAGCCATAGAGAGCATGGTATGCCTCTCTATTTATAGGGTTTTGGGATCCATGGATCTCAATCCATGGGACATATAAAATCAATGGATGAGAATGATTTATGTCTAATCCAATGGTTAAGATTGGTGTTGGTAAAACCAACAAATTTGGATTAAAATATATTTGACAAAATCAAATATAAATCAATCCTAAATTACACCAATAGATAAGGAGAGAATATACATGGAGATTACATCTCCATGTACATACCATGTGGATGGCCACCCATTCCAATTAGGAATTGGGTGCCGCCCACCCTTTCCATATGGAGGGCAATCTCATGAAATATCATGAGATTGCATATCTCCATGGAAATCTCTTTATTTATTTCCAACAACTTTTGTCCAGTTTTATTCTTCAAAAAAAATCACAATTATTTTTGAGAATATTGCAATCTTTCCATTGAAAAATTGTGAATTATATTCACAACCCAAAACAACTTACAATTATAGTGTCAATTAATTACACAATGTGTATCCAATACACAAAATAACTAATCAACAAGTATAAATTACAATTAGTTGTCTCTAATATATTATAAATCACATTTATAATATATTATGAATAATTGGATATTTCTATCCACATTATTCTTATCCATAATAATTAAATTATATTTAATTATATTGGATAATTTCTTCACACATCAAAATGATTAAATCACATTTAATCATTAGTTCTTCATTGCTTAGATCTTATGGAATTATTCTCGAACCCTTCAAGAATAGTGCAATATCTCCTCAGATACTTGGAGATAAGGACATGGCGATTGTATTGTTCTACATATAATGACTTGGATGTTGAGATCATATCTCGAATCCAAATCCCATGGACCTCCCACTGATGCTTGATCAAATCAAGACCGTAGACCTGATCTTCTCATTGCATCTGAATCTCATTCAGATCAATGTCTAGTTCATGGACTAAGATTAGGTCACTTCTCTAATGAGAGGGGTCGCTAAAATCCAAACCTGTTTCATCACTCCCCCGGAATGGAAGCGTCATGGTTATACAATCGTTTATGATCACATCACCCTAAGGTATTCCCAATACCTTTACAACCTGCATACTGGAAGACCTATGATCATTCTGAAGATAAAGATCACTTTTATACTTTCATCTTCAGGGTTTGATCATCAAGTTTCTCAATCTTGGTCACTGGGAATTGGTATAGATCATATGCTTTCCCAAAGCATATATCTTACCTTCAAATTCATGTCATGCTTCCAAAGCATGACGACCATGAATGAAATTTGATCAGTCCCAATACCTCATGAGTGAGCTTATGTCTCCCAGTTCACAAGTGAACGTGTATGATCCCTTTGAGAGATCGTATTACTCATATGTCCTTACATGCACACTAGCTCGCCGGTGTATAGACCTTGGTTAGGTCATCAACCTATTGGTCTGCCAAATGTACACACTCAGACATATAGCAACACATCTGTCTCTGGTCAGAGGATGCATGCCTATGCTATGACAGTATTGAACATAGGTCTTTGGTTATCTCGATCTCGTTAAGTCAACCCATTAACTCAACTAACCTGACACCTCCAAATCACTATTCCCATGCAGAGGACATGCATCAAGAGGTCGGTCATATATCAGCCATCTGAGAGAGGATTGTCATCTCCTACTTAGACTGGAGATCATCACTTAAGAATCATTTGACAATGCTTAATGAGTCCTATATCTAACTCCTTATATATTCATCCAAGCATCATCCTCTATGATTCATTTAACGAAACAACAGCTGTATGGTTATCAAGTTGGCCATGGTACATAACCCTTATTTTATAGAGAGGCCCTATAGTGCATTCATTCATTCAATCTCAGTATTGAAGTGAAAAATAATAAATAACTTTCATTGATAATTTATTCATTACAATAACATTTATCGTAGAAATGGTTCGCCCGGGGCTCACATTGCTAACAATCTCCCACTAGCCCTCAGAATCATTCAGGTACAATCCTTAAACCCATACTCATTACATGCTGGTCAAAAACCTTCTGTGTCAGAGGTTTGGTAAGAGGATCAGCAACGTTGTCGGCAGAGGCCACCTTGGTGATGATGATGTCACCACGCTTTTGTATCTCCCGAATGATGGGGTATTTCCTTTCCACGTGCTTCCTCTTCTGATGCCATCTGGGTTTCTTTGCCTGGGCAATGGCTCCCGTGTTATCGCAGAGTAACGGGATGGGAGTATCAAAGGAAAATACGCCAAGCTCTAGGACGAACTTGCGCAACCACACCGCCTCCTTTGCAGCATCTGATACGACAATGTATTCGGCTTCTGTTGTTGAATCTGCAGTAGTGTCCTGCTTCTTGCTTCTCCAGCTCACAGCACCACCATTCAACAAGAACACAAACCCTGATGTCGACTTTCGATCATCTACATCAGATTGGAAGTCAGAATCTGTATATCCCAAGACTTGGAGATCACCATCTCCATAGACCAAGATGTAATCTTGCGTCCGTCGTAGATATTTGAATATGTTCTTTACTGCATTCCAGCGTTGCTCTCCATATCAGGATTGGTAACGACTTACCACTCCTACTGCATGGCAGATATCTGGCCTAATACACATCATGGCATACATTAAGCTTCCTACGGCTGATGCATAAGGACATCCAGCCATGGCCTTCTTTTCCTCAACAGTTTGAGGGGTCATTCCTTTAGACAGGTGGATACCATGTCTTAAGGGTAGGAATCCTTTCTTAGAACTATCCATACGGAATCGTTCAAGAATCTTCTTAATGTATCGATGTTGTGACAATCCCAAAATCCTCTTTTCTCAGTTTCTGAACAACTTCAGGCCTAAGATGTAAGAGGCTTCTCCAAGATCTTTCATCTCAAAGGTATGGGACAACCAAATCTTTACCCTGGTCATCATCCCTGTATCATTCCCAATGATAAGGATGTCATCTACGTAAATCACAATGAACACAATTGCGCTCCCATTAGTCTTCTTGTATACACAAGGTTCATCAGGATTTTGCACAAAATCATAACTCTTTATGGTTTCATCAAATCTGATGTTCCAGTTATGAGAAGCTTGCTTGATCCCATAGATGGATTTCTTTAGCTTGCATACTTTGCCATCCTCAGTCATGAAGCCCTGGGGCTGCTCCATGTAGATATCCTCCTTGAGGTATCCATTGAGGAAAGTCGTCTTGACGTCCATCTGCCAGATGTCGTAGTCAAGATATGCAGCTATAGCTAGCAGTGTCCTGATGGATTTATGCATAGCCACAGGAGAGAATGTCTCATCGTAATCGATGCCTTCTCTCTGTGTGTAGCCCTTGGCCACTAGCCATGACTTGAAAGTCTCTACTTTCCCATCAGGTCCCCTCTTTCTCTTGAAGATTCATTTACACCCAATGGGTTTTACCCCTTTAGGTGGATCCTCTAGGGTCCATACACCATTCTTATGCATGGAGTCAATCTCTGACTTCATTGCCAGCATCCTTCTATCCATGTCTTGATCCGCGAGTGTTTCATCAAATGAAGTAGGATCAATGTCAGTCTCACTTGACACATGGAATCCATACCTTTCAGGTGGTGCAACCACCCTCGAACCCCTTCGAAGAGGTATGTGTGTTTCATCTTTATTTATCTCTTCAGTTTCTGGTCTAGGAGGCTCAGAATCCTCAGGGGATTCAATGAGTTCCTCTACTTCATTTTTGTCTTGACCTTTAAGGAAATCATCCTCCAGAAACTTCACATCTCTAGAGACAAAAACCTTTTGGGTCTCAGGGTCATAGAGCCGGTATCCAATACCATCTTTAACATACCCAATGACGTAACACTCACGAGTGAGAGATTCTAGCTTACTTGCGTCCACGTTCTTCGCATGGACCAAGCAACCCCAATTCCTCAAGTGATTAACACTAAGTTTGGTTCCATACCAGAGATCATGAGGAGTCTTAGGCACAGATTTGCTAGGAATCTTATTCAGGATATATATTGCAGTCTCTACTGCATATCCCCAGAAACTAAGAGGTAAATGTGCTTTACTCATCATTGAACGGACCATGTCCATGATGGTCCTGTTGCGTCTTTCAGCAACACCATTAAGTTGGGGAGTTCTAGGAGGAGTGACATTGGAAACAATTCCATTCTCCTTAAGGTATTCCTTGAATTCATCTGAGAGGTACTGGCCACCTCGATCAGATCGAATCCGCTTAATCTTCCTATCGGTTTGGTTCTCAACCAAAGCCTTGAACTCTTTGAACTTTTCAAAGGTTTCGAATTTAAGACGTAATAGGAAGATAAACCCGTATCGCGAATGGTCATCGATAAACGTCAAATAATATCGATATCCATTTCGAGTCACGATACTGAAGGGACCACATACATCGGTATGTATTAGGTCAATAATACCTTCGCATCTCGTAACCTTGTTACGGAAAGGCATCCTAGTCATTTTACCTCGAATACAATGTTCACAGGTAGGCTAAGATTGAACCTGTAGAAAGTCTGAAGGTCCATCCTTTATTAATCTGTTGATGCTATCAACAGACAAATGACCAAGCCTTTGATGCCAAATCATATTCGAATGATTTTTATTTTTCCTGGATCTCTTTGGATTTTTACTAATGGTTGTAACATTCATGACATTCTCATTAATGCACAATTCATAGAGTCCTCCAGAAGTTAAAAAACCCTCTGCAATATATTTATCATAATGATTTATGACTAATTTATTACATAATGGGAATGAGTATCCACTTCTAACTAGCTTAGATACAGATATCAAATTCCTTCAACATCAGGTACATAAAGAAACTCTTTAAGTACTAGGACTCTACCACTAGACAATGATAGTCGACACGTCCCGACGGCGACTGCTGCAACACTTGCATCAGATCCCATCTGGATGACTATCTCTCCTTCTTTAAGATTTCTAGTTTCCTTAAACAAATGCAGCAAATTGCATACATGAACAGAAGCACCAGAGTCTACAACCCAACCTTTTTCTCGTCCAACGAGAAAGCTAGTTTCAATGATGAATGTAGATTTCATACCTGCTGGGGCTTTACCTTTGTCTGACGACTTCAGGTATTCCGGGTAGTTACGCCTCTAGTGCCCTGGCTTTTTGCAGTGGTGACAGACGTCGGTTTTCTTCGACGCCATTAGAGTGGATGAATTGGAAGAAGAGCCAACACCTTGTCCCTTCTTCTTTCTCTTCTGGGCTGGGCCCTTCCTAGAACCTTGCTTCCGACCGCGCTTCCCTCTGACCTGTGCAACCATTGCACTGCCAGCGGGACCGTCCTTCTTCATTACATCTTCTGCAGATTTTAACACAGCAAGAAGACCAAGCCTTGTCAATTCCAGCTTGTTCACGTAGAATGATACTACAAAGTTATTGAAAGATTTGGGCAACGATGGCAGAATGAAGTCAACTTGCATTTCTGCATCCATGGTTGCCCCAAGAGTCTCCAGCTCCGACAAGTACCCAAACATTTTGAGTACATGTTCACGGACCGAAGTCCCTTCCTGCATCTTGCAGCGAATGAGATCTTTCATAACATTGTACCGCTGGGTGCGGTTAATGTCACCAAACATATCTTTCAGATTCTGCATTATCTCCTGACAAGTGCTCATCTCCACATGTTGTTTCTGCAGAACATTGGAGAGAGAACGTAGGATATAGCATCTAGCCAATACATGATCTTCATCATACTTGTCATTATATGCTTTTTCTTCCTTGGATTTAGGGTTCTCATGCTTTTCCTCGGAGAGCACATAACTTATGCGCTCTGTAGAGAGAACAAGCTCCAAATTACGGATCAAATATGAGTAATCTGGGCCGGTCAATTGGTTGACCTCAAGAAGCCTACTAAGTGGGTTTAAGGACTCCATTTTCTGAAATTAAGAATGCACTATATTAGAACATATTAAACATATATTTATATTTATGATATTTGATTAAGGCATTTTAAATCAAGTTCTTGCTTTGTCAACCTTGAAAGTTTATTCCCTTAATCACTTTCAAAGTAAGAGATATACTTACAATTATATCTCAAGCAAGAACTGGGATCTCCTCCTTATCTTTGTCATATCCCAATAATATGAGAACCTATGACTCCAATAAAGAGAAGCGAGAACACATTCCACCTTGCAAGTCCAACTTACATCTCCCATTTCAGTCTTTAATACCCGGGCCCACCACCCCTAAGATGATGTTGACCCGTCATTAATTGAACCAACCGTCAACATGTATACAACTCGCTATGCGTAATCCAATATCGCCCCAATAATATGAGGACTCGATATTGGGGTCACTACGCATACGTCCTTACTCTTTCGAGAAGTGACAAGCCTGATCCAGATGCGCTTGCATACAGGAGCTGTCACTTCGGACAGGCGTCTCCCAGATGCAATCCCTGGCGACGGAACTCTTCGCCTTGACGTGAGACCATGGATGTCACTTATGTGATCCTCCACCTCATATTCAAATCTTAATTAATTACTATGAATCATATTCATATAATTAATTCTTCCAAGGGAAATGGCAACTCTATTCACAATAAAGTGTCTAAATTGGACATAATCAATTTAATCATATTAAATTAATTATCAATCCAATTCAATCAACAAACTTGATCATTTTTACTTGAATATAAATATGGTAATATCTCAAAGTACGTGTTAATTCGAATTTTAATAATTAGAAAATACACCTTGATTTTCTCCGGCATTATACAGTCCCTACCCGCTGTCATGGCCAGTACCGACGAGAGTGGGACGGACCACATACGTTGCACCCCGCAACCCCAATGCTCTCCGACTAGTCACCATATCCAACTCGGGAAAGCATAATGCCAGATATATCAATTTGTACTTGAGATGATCATTGATTTTTCAACCGAAATTATACCATATAGTAATAATCAAAACATTTTTTATTATAAGGAAATTTTCTACACAAATTCCCATACCTATTCATGCATCAAGTTTGAAGATTGTGTTTCCAATTATGATTTAGATCACATCCAATCAATTAATTGGTTGAGGCCAAGTCAATTAGGTAAATAATCATCTTTCAATATTTCACAAATATTTTTCAAGATTATTTCATGAAATTAACAATTAATTTCACTAATTGACAATCACTTGGTTCTAGATTAGGACTGCAATTTCAGTAGTGACCCCTACTCACTAAAATTAACATATCTCAATCAATTTAAATTCAAATTAGACAAACTAAATTTTTAAAGATTGTTAACTTGATTTAGGACAGAAGACAAGTGATGTTTCACACTTTTCAAGGCGGATCTAAATAGTAATTAACTTTTTAATCATGCTGAGATCTACAGTTCCCGCAACAGTGCATATATGTCCATTAAAACAACCATTTTCGATTTATGCAAACTCAGATCCTATGGTTTCCTTATTTAATGGGGAACAAAATCCAAGTAAATAATTCATGCTTAAACATTTTAAACATGGCCGAAATTATTTACTAAACATATCTGCAAAATCAAATGCGATAAAAACTTTCGCGACCTTAACGAACCCAAGTCGTCCTCGGTTTGCGAATCATATTCGAAACCGTCAACCTGGCTCTGATACCACTTGAAGGATATGGAATTATCTTCAAGCGCATCATGGAAGCGTGATCGTCGTATCAGATACGACGAAGAATGACCAGTCGTACTAGTTGTTCTGTGCAGCGTAATTTAAAAATTTTCATGCGATGAAACCACATGATCCAAGAACGATTCTCGGATCATTACATCTATAACCACAACAAGTATATAAGAATACCTCTTGAAGCGTGGTTGATCAAGTCTCTAAAGAAAGAGACCTCCTGTCTCAAGTCCGATCGTCGGTGAGATTGCTTGCGAGCACGAGGATGAACCGCGTAGTCCTCGCAATCCAAGAAGATGATCCAAGCACGGTTTCTCCTGATCTCATCATACAAGATCGAACGTCTCCTTCGTGAGCGTAGCACTACAAGAAGACGGAGAATCGAAGAACGTCGAAGCAGCGGCACGGTGGCGAGAGCGTCGACGATTCTCTCCTCTAGGGTTTGGTGGACGGCCACCAAGAAGAGGGAGAGAGGGTTGGCGTATGCGAAGAAATTAAGAGAGAGAGAGAGGGCTTCAATATTGCATAGCCTTAGAGAGCATGGTATGCCTCTCTATTTATAGGATTTTGGGATCCATGGGACATATAAAATCAATGTATGAGATTGATTTATGTCTAATCCAATGGTCAAGATTGTTGTTGGTAAAACTAACAAATTTGGATTAAAATATATTTAACAAAATCAAATATAAATAAATCCTAAATTACATCAATAAATAAGGAGAGAATATACATAGAGATTACATCTCCATGTACATACCATGTGGACGGCCACCCATTCCAATTAGGAATTGGGTGCCGCCCACCCTTTCCATATTGAGGGCAATCTCATGAAATATCATGAGATTGCATATCTCCATAGAAATCTCTTTATTTATTTCCAACAACTATTGTTGGATTTTATTCTTCAAAAATAATTCACAATTATATTTGAGAATATTGCAATCTTGCTATTGAAAAATTGTGAATCATATTCACTTTTTTATGCTTTCCCAAAGCATATATCTTACCTTCAAATTCATCTCATGCTTCCAATGCATGATGACCATGCATGGAATTTGATCAGTCCCAATACCTCATGATTGAGCTCATGTCTCCCAGTTCACAAGTGAACCTGTATGATCCCTTTGAGAGATCGTATTACTCATATGTCCTTACATGCACACCAGCTCGCCGGTGTATAGACCTTGGTTAGGTCGTCAACCTATTGGTCTGTCAAATGTACACATCTTTCTCCGATCAGAGGATGCATGCCTATGCTGTGACAGTATTCAACATAGGTCTTTGGTTATCTCGATCTCATTAAGTCAATCCATTGACTCAACTAACCTGACACCTCCGAATCACTATTCCCATGCAGAGGACCTGCATCATGAGATCAGTCAGATATGAGCCATCTGAGAGAGGATTGCCATCTCCTACTCAGGCTGGTGATCATTACTTAACAATCATTTGACGATGCTTGATGAGTCCTCTATCTAACTCCTTAGATATTCATCCAAGCATCAACCTCTATGATTCATTTAATGAATCAACAACAGTATGGTTATCAAGTTGGCCATGGTATATAACCCTTATTGTATAGAGGGACCCTATCGTGCATTCATTCATTCAATCTCCGAATTGGAGTGAAAAATAATCAATAACTTTCATTGATAATTTATTCATTACAATAAAATTTATTGTAGAAATAGTTCGCCCAGGGCTCACATTGCTAACATAATCCTCTTCTAGGATCTAATCTCCATTGTTGAGCAACGAACTACCATCGGTCGTTGTGAAGGCGACATATGGATAAGTGAGCATATAAGAGCCATTTCCTTGCATCTCAGTAACGGCCCCTGCATTTTTGTATTTATTATTTAGTGTCATATCATTCATGTAGTACAAAAAATTTCATAATATTTATAGTTTGAGCCCATAGATTTCCATTAATTGCATTTAGGCCCCTCACTACGTTACCTTTGCATGCTTGTGTGCGTGAAGTGAGGCATTTTGCAGAGAAGTCCTTATATGTTTGTGTATTTAGTTTCGATCAACATATTTGAAGTATTAGTGTAATATTTTATGGATATTTTACATCTGGCCCCCCAAGCTTTGTATTAATTGTAGAAATACCCCTTCGAGTATTGTTTATTGGGTAGACTTAAAAAATTGCATTTTTGGTCCTAGTATTCACTATGGTGTTCGTATTTGGTCCAGAAACTTTAAATATTTGCATGTGCCATATTGTATTTACTTTTTATGGATTTTATTTTGATAGAAATATCTCCTGGTCTTCAAAAATTACTTAAAAATCACCGTAATTACCTAATATATGTGTCTATCACATATATTTTGGGTTAGGTAATTAAGTTTTTTTATTTATTCAAACTAAAAATAGAGTTTTTTATCCCTGGTTAACATAGAAATATAAAAAAATATACAACCATTTTCAAAACATCTAAGAAATTTGTATTTTGATTATTATCATATTTAATTTCTACAGACTAAAAATCCCTAAAATAGCAAAAAAATTAATAAAAATTTAAAAATCCAAAATACTTACAAAAATCATAAAAATAAAATTCCAGAAATTTTTGTTTATGTTTTTGAATTATATATATATATATATGTATATATTTGTGTATATATATGTATATGTGTATGTATGTATGTATACATATATATCTGTGTATATGTGTAATATATATATATATATATATATATATGAAAAATTGCTTTGGAAAATTTCGATTTATTTTGATATTTTTAATTTCCAATACAATTCATCCTATTTATCATAGCTATTATTTCGCCTTATTAATTCAATTAAAAACAAAAAAAGTAGAAATTATAAGAAAACAAGAAGAAACATATAAAAATATAGAAAAGATAGAAATATTTTATTTTGTTAATTTTGAGTGTATATATAAGCATTTTATATATATAGCTATATATATTCATATTATAATTATTATTGTAGAAAATTAAAAATATAAAATATAAAAAAATTAAAAGACTTATAAAATTAAAAATCAAAATGAAAAAATTTAAAGAAATGCAAAAAATTAAATAATTAAAAAACCCACAAAAACTCAAAAATCTCTAAAAAAAACTAAAAAACTTGTATTGTCTTCATTAGATAATTTTGTTGTCTACCCCCATTCTCCCCATGTTCAACCTCTATTATACTTGTTCACTATACATTTATTGTAGGGTATAATAAATTTTGATTCACACTTGCTTGCATTGTTTGATCTATACATCGTGTGGGTTGATTGTTAATGCCAACTCGACTTTAGTGAGCAGTCGCCTCAAGGACACTCTAACTTTGCATTTCGTGAGGATAATTTTTAGACCCTCACTAATGTTGAATTCATCAATTACCAAGGTGATTATCATCCTTTGTACAATAATCCAACTTGTTTTACAAGCATGTAAAATATAAGAACTCCCACAAATTGAGTTCTCACAAACATCACTTTAATGAAACTCATGACCAATGAAACACTCTAGTATACAAATCTCCACCGTAAGACCACATATTTTTCCCTCTCCCATTGTTGCTCAATCTTTGAACAATCTTTATCGGTCTAGCACCCGATCCTTGAGGAGCATCCTCGTGATCTGCACACACAGATGCACATTGCTGGCAGCGAAGGACTCGAAGACATCGGAGAAGACGATATCATCCACGTTCTTCGCGATGAGGCCCATGGCCCTCTCCTTGAGAACGGTACTGGAGCACGCCTCCGATACCTCGAGCACGTTGAGTGCGTTTGCAGGCTTCAGCGATCGGAGTATTCCCTGCTCGCAAAAGCGACGCAGGAATTGGATGTCATACTTGTCCGCCACAAGGAGGAGCGTGTATATGTCATCGGAGGTGAGTTCATGTCCATGAGGGAGGGCACCGGTGTAGAGGAAGTTGAGGAAGGAGCACAGTTGCGGGTGGGTGAGCTCCGGGAAGGAGATGGCGTCCGTTGCGGGGGCCTTGCATTCGTCTGAGCACAACATTGTCCTCAGGATCTCAGACCTTGTTGCCTATGCACCAGGCAATAAAAATCGAAATCATTTTGATTTGATTCATATATAGAACTTGGAATTATAATGGAAATGATAGACTCACCAGCAAAGCTTTGTGTGCAGCTATCGAAGGGCCATCATCGCCGGGCCTCACCACTATGTCTGTGTGGATCCCATCTCTGAAGGCCACCGAAGAAGACTCCATGAACCTCAACCTTTCCTTCACTTCTTCCTCCTCCCCTTTCTTCTTCTCCATCCAAACTAACATGTCTCCCAAGCTCTTCATGAACCACATACATCGACAAGTATAAGTATCAACGTCTGATTTCTATTAAATTTCGTTCGAGACAACCAGATCCAGTTGACCAACACTGCAAGAATTATATCATGACTTGAAATTTGAGGTTGAAGCTAGTACACATACCTTTATGGGGATTTTGAGGCCTTCGATGCCGCTATCCGACTCAACGTTGCCGATGAAGCTCTTGATCTTCGCGGAGGCCTCGTAGCAATCCTGGCAGATGGACAACCATCTCACGTTACCGCATATGCAGCAATCCATGCTTGTTTACTTGTTCAGTAATCTCTATAGAGCTCCCACCTTGTCTCAATTGCTTTCGCCCGAAGATATAGCTGTTGATTTTATATGAACTATCAGGCTGGAAGGTTACATATTTAAGATATTACATTTAGATCAAAACATGCTTATCTATTCTATTTCATTCGTGGCCTGTGTTTTATCTTTATCCATTAGTTGCTTCCTATGCGCTAACGTTGCACTCTGACTTCTGCTGCATTTTATATCATATATATGGATTAGCAATATGCAATGACAGATTTTGTACAATATCCTAAGATAAAAAGATACGGGCCGTGGCTTTCGATGTGTACATATTTGATTCTCTTTTGGTATGCCTTCACTATTTTATGATGAAAGACATGCGCAAGACTAAAGAAATGTCGTCTTGATTTACATATAGCAGTCCTAAAGTTATTCCATGCGTGATGCATCCAAGCACAAGCATGCCTTTATTATAAACCATATATATATATAGGGTCATATGTGGCTGCCCCCTAGGGGCAGCCAACATGGCTGCCCCCGCCTTATTTGGGCAAATTTTTTTATTTTTTTTGAAAAATAACACCATGTACATTCATCCCTATATCCCTCCTATATACCATTCGAATTTCGTCTGAAACAGAGACTCCTACGGCCTCCATCCGGACAGTAATTTTTTAACGGTAATAAGATTTTTTTAAATCGATACCATCGAGATGGAGGCCGTAGGAGTCTCTGTTTCTGACGAAATTCGAATGATATATAGGAGGGATATATGGATGAATATACATGGTTTTATTTTTCAAAAAAAAATAAAAAAAACGCCGAAAAATGGGGCGGGGGCAGCCATGTTGGCTGCCCCCAGGGGCAGCCCCATTTTTTCCATATATATATATATATCAGGTTGCCTGTTTTTTTAAATATCGATGTAATTGCACGGATATTCATTACTGAAAATATATGGCAATCATATAAGACTATCCGACGTTCAGAATTTTATCTGTTCCTCCAGATATAAATGTTCAGGATTTTACTCAGACGATTGTGCCTAATTTGTATTAATTCATGCCTTGTTTTTTTTTTCCTTTCGAGGATGTGGGAAAGTTTTAATATCGATCACTATCCCCGTCGACATCTGTAATAGAAAAGGATTAAAAATCTTGTAATACTCATCCAATTGTTAGCATTTCTTTATTTAAAAATGGCGAAAGTGGACGTGAAATATTAATTTTATGGGTAGATGGAGATCAAACTCTGAAAGAAGATGAGATATAAAATCTATATGGGTTATGCTTAGGGGTCTCACAGTTGGGCATATTGATATTATTAATTAAGACGGGAAGCATTATGTGCGGCTAGCAGTACTCGGCCCACTTTTAGTCGTAATCACGATTTCATTAATTTGCAGATCATAGGGACAAATTTTAAACTGCCGCATGTCCTTTGCGCTAACGTCTTCAAATTCCTTTCTCCAGGTTAACAAAGCTTGCTAGTACACCGAAACGAATTCCCCGTCTAAATTGAGCTGCGGAAATTTATTAAAGTTCATAAGCGGATTATGCACGATATATCACTACAATTAAAAAAATATCTTAACCACATAAAATCAACCATAGATGCATGGAAAATTTTTAATTTTGAAAACCCTCAATGTGAACGGAAAAACCACGAGATTGATCGCAACCCAAAATCAAGCATTATAATCGAAGTAATCTGCCGTGAGGGGCATACTAAAGGTCAACACTCTATATGGTGCTACAAATCATCAAACAATAAAGAATAGTATAGAGGAGAAATATCACCAAATAATAAATCTGTCGCCAAACTGTAGGAAAGAATGCTGGGGAAGAATTGCTCAAAAGATTGTTCCCTCCAAACTTTGCGACAACCACAAGTCTTCTTTCTTTTTCCTCTATCTCTATGCCTCATTTCTTTCTTGTGCTAGGAGAGCTTATGTTAGGATGATCTTGGTGTGCACTACATACCCTCTATTTATATGCCATGGAGGTGAGAAAATAAGCAAACATCTACTTCTAATAGGATTAGGAAAATATTGCTCATATTCCTAATATGTAATTAATCTCCTATTTCAATTAGAACTTGATTTTTCCTTTTCCAAAAAGACTACCAATGTCCTATATATATACACACACATATATATATACATATATATATACATATATATATATATACATATATATATATATATAGGGGTTGGGGAGCGTGCACCCAGGTGCATATAATTTTACATGCACTGGAGTCTATATCTTCCACGTTTTTCTACTTTTTTGGTAAATATCACCATGTATATTCATCTATATATCACTCCATTATGCTATTCGGATTTCGTCAGAAACATAGACTCCTATGCCCTCCATCTAGAACAGGTCAATTGCTACAATTCTGAGACCGTTAAAATTACCTGTTCTAGATGGAAGGCATAGGAGTCTATGTTTCTAACGAAATTGGAATGGCGTATAGGAGGGATATATTGATGTATATACATGGTGATATTTTTCAAAAAGTAAAAAAAACGTGGAAGATATAAACACCGACGCATGTAAAATTACATGCATCTTGGTGCATACTCCCTTTTCCAATATATATATATATATATATATATATATATATATATATTAGATTTTAATAAGAATGGGAACCCATCCAACAAATCTCCCCATCACCGACAATATGAGAACTGCTCCACATCTGAGAGGGAACATCTCTAGAACTTTACAAGAGGCAAATTCTTCATTATCATATCAGCATTGTTGTCATCTATGTTGATCTTGTCACGTACAAATTGCTTCGATTATAACACATATCCAATGATATCTGACATCGATGTGCTTTGATATTGCATGGAATGTAGAGTTTTTGTCAAGGTGAATAGCATTCTGACTATCACAGTATAGCTTGTACTTGTTCAGATGAGAACTAAGTTGCTGAGTGAACTTCTTCATCCATAACAACCCCTTGCATGCTCTGTAGCTGCAATGAATTCAACCTATGTAGTTGATAGTGTCACAGACATCTGAAGTTTGGACTATCAAGAAACTGCGCCAATTACAAAGAACAACAAGTATCTAGTTATAGATCTTTATCCATCAATGCCATCTGCCATGTCTGCATATATATAGCCAAAAATTATAGGCTTCTCTACTTCAAAGCAAAGAGAGTAGTTTCTAGTACCTTAAGATATCTTAAGATCTACTTGACTGCTTTCCAATGTTTTTTCCTTTATTTGAGATTAATCTACTAACAATTCCAACTGCATGAACAATATCAGGCCTCGTACAAATCGTGGCATATATAAAACTACATGTGGTTGATGCATAAGGAATCTTATCTATATTTTTCTCCTCTTCAGTTGTTTTTGGACATTCCTTGGAGCTTAATTTGAAATGTACTCCCAAAGGTGTGTTAGTGGGCTTGACCTTATCCATGAAGAACCTTTGAAGTACATTCTCAATGTACTTCTATTGTGAAAGTTGAAGTTTCCTTGCTCCCATGTCTCAAGCGATCTTCATGTCAAGTATCTAACTTGCATGCCCTAATTCCTCCATAGCAAAGTATTTGCTTAGCTCCTTCTTCAAGCCAGAAATTATCCCTCCATTAGTGCCTACAATCAACATGTCATCAACATAAAGCAACATAATGATGAAATCTACACCTGAGAATTTCTTCACGAAGACACAATGGTCTGAAGTAGTCTTGGAGTAATCATACTCCCACATGAACGAGTCAAACTTCATGTACCATTTTCTGGGTGTTTGCTTCAATCCCTGTAGACTCTTCTTCTGTCTGCAAATATAATCGTCCTTGCCTTAGATTGTAAAGCCTTCAGGTTACAACATGTGTAATTGCTCTTCAAGATCACCTTGGAGGGAGCTTGTATTCGCTATCTGTTTAACATCTAAGTTAAGGCTCGTTGCCAAGCTGAGTACCACTCTGATGGAAGACATCTTGACTACAGGAGAGAATATCTCCTCAAAGTTTGCTCCCTTCTTCTGATTAAAGATCTTAACAACGAACCTGACTTTGTATATTGGGTTTGTAGAGTAATCATCATTCTTCACTCTAGAAACCCACTTGTTCTTCAATGCCCTCTTAACCTTAAGCAACATCACAATCTTGAACGTGTGGTTGTCACGAAGAGAGTATGTCCCTTCTTTCATAGCTTCAATCTACTTTTCCTTCTTTGCATCATGTGTAGCCTCCTCATAGTTCTGGCTCTTCGCTATCTGTTAATAAGATATACTGACTTGAACGATACTCGGTGGAGGGATGCCTCTTCCTTGTGGGTCTCTGTTATGGTAGTGCCTATTAAAGGATATTGAGTATCCTTAAGCGCATCACAGAAGCGTGTTGATTGCATCGTATGCAATCGGAGCAACTAGACGTACTAGATGCTAGATGCAGCGGAAATTAAAATTTTTAAATTTAAAGATGAAACCACATGATCACAAGAACACTTCTCGGATCGTTTCATCAAACCACAAAGTATAAGGAATACCTCTTGAAGCGTGGTTGTGATCGCGAGATCCCAAAGTAGAGATCCTCCTGTCTTAAGTCCGATCCACGAAGAATGCACTTGCGGGCGCGATGATGAGTCATGTTCCTCCCTGCAATCCTCGATGAAGATCCAAGCAATGGCTCCCTCGATTTCGTCAAACGAAATCCGCCGTCTTCCTTTAGAGCAAGCATCCCCAAAGAAGAAGGAGAACCTCGAGTCGTCGAAGGGTAAGCCGTGAAGGTCTCTCCTTTCTCTACATAAGATGGACGGCCATCTTTTGGAGGAGAGAAAGAGAGAGGGCGAGAATATGAGAGAGAGAGAGAGAGAGAGTTGTAACCTTGTACAACTCTTAATGATGTTGTACTTTTGAAGGCTACCCTAGCCCTCCTTTTATATTAGTTTAAGATCCAATGGATCTCAATCCATGGGACACATGGATCCAACGGCCAGGCTTGATCCATGTAAAAAAAATGGCTATAGTTATTGTTGGTTAAAACCAACAACATTTATTTATGATTAAATTAAATATATGTTGCAACATTATCAACACATTTTTAATTTAACATAAATAAGTTAGTTGAGAGATTAATCATCATCATAAAATGGAGATAATATTGCCTCCTAAAAACGAGGGGCTTTATTTCTTCTTTTTATTATATTACATTATCTCTCAATTATCACAAAAATATCCACCAAATTAATTCCAAATTAATTTGTGAATATTTCAATTATGCCATTGAAAATTATGTGAATCAAATTCACAACCCAAACTAATTTGTAAATTACATTTCCAATTAATTAATTAATGTGAATCCAATCTACACTATTAATTAACAAATGCTATTTACATAAATTCTCTCTCTTCAATATATGTATTATAAATCATATTTATAATGCATATATCATGGATAGTATTACCCATATTCTCTAATCCATGATAATTAAATCCTATTTAATTATTTTGGATAATAATTCTCACAATATGAATCATATTCATATTATGTTTGATAATTAAATCTCATTTAATCATCAAGTCCTTCTTGCTTGGATATGCATTTCATCAAATGAATTATTCTTGAACCCTTTCAAGAATAATGTGCTTTCTCCGCAGATACTTGGAGATAAGGACAGGGCGATTGTATTGTTCCACTGTATAGTGACTTGGATATTGAGATCTTATCTCAAATCTAGATCTTACGAACCTCCCTCAGATGCTTGATTAAATCAAGACTGCAAATCTAATCTTCTCATTGAATCTGAATCTCATTCAGACCAATGTCCAACACTTGGACTAAGATCGGATTGCTTCTCTACTGAAAGGAGTCACTAAAATCCAGACCTTTTTCATCACTCCCTCGGAATGGAAGCGTCATGGATATACAATCGTTTATAATCACATCGCCCTCAGGTATTCCCAATACCTGTACATCCTGCATACTGGAAGACCCATGGTCAATCCGAAGATCAAGATCAATTTTACACTGTCTTCTTCATGGTTTGATCACTAAGTTTCTCATTTGATCATTGGGATTTGGTATCGATCATATACTTTACAAAAGCATATATCATACCTAGGTCTTGATCATATACTTTCCAAAAGTATATATCAAACCTACAAATTCAGTCAAGCTTCCAAAGCGAGACGACCGTGCATGGAATTTGATTCTTCCCAATATCTCATGAGTGAGCTCTTGTCTTCCAGTTATGTAGTGAACCTATATTATCCCTTTGAGATATCGTATTGCTCATATACCCTTATATGCACACCAACACGCCGGTGTATAGACCTTGGTTAGGTCATCAACCTATTGGTCTGTCAAATGTACATACTCAGACATATAGCAATACATCGGTCTCCAGTTAGAGGATGTGTGCCTATGCTGTGACAGCATTCAACATAGGACTTAGGTTATCTCGATCTCGTTAAGTCAACCCATTGACCTAACTAATCTGACATCTCCGAATCACTATTCCCATGCAGTGGACCTGCATCAAGAGGTCGGTCAGATATCAGCCTATGTGAGAAAGGATTGCCATCTCCTACTCAGGCTGGAGATCACATCTTAACAATCATTTGACGGTGCTTCATGAGTCCTCAATCTAACTCTTTAGATATTCATCCAAGTACCAGCCTCTATAATTCAGTAATTAAATCAACTGCTGTATGATCATTAAGACAGCCATGGTACATAACCCTAATTGTACAGAGGGACCTTTTATGCAAATTATTTATTCTTCATTTCAGATCAGGGAATGATATTTGCAATAACATTTATTGCATAATGGCTCACCGTGGGCTCACATGTCCAACAATCTCCCACTAGCCCAAAGAGTCATTAATGGGCTAATCATTTAAACCCATACTCATGTGACAATCATAGGCTATTTAGAAATAGCTAGGTAAGCTGATCAGTCACTCTGTTCCTAAAATACTATGTCAAGTCCTTTTATGGCACTTGCATATCCCTAGGTAACAGTGCTCGCATCCAATGAGAATGTTGCATCTAATGCAACCAATACTCAATCTAGTCAAAGCAGTTATAGTGTCCTTGACACTATTGCTCAATAACTATTATAACAGTATTTTCATAATCCTTATCAGAATACCCTTATTCCTGGAGATCTCTATCTCCTAAGGTATTCACAGTTAAGAACTTTTAGATCTATATCTATAAAGTCTTAAGCTTTTGAAGATAAGACTTAGAGATCACTATCTCGAAAGCCTTGTCATCTTTGGAGATATCGTTATTACTGCAATCAAGTGTTCTTTCTCCATAGTAGGATTATCAACACTTTGCTACTCCCACTGCATGGTATATATCGGGCTTTTAGACACATTTAGTATACACTTAGCTTCTCGTAACTGATGCACAGGTGCAAGCAGTTCTAGCATTGACTTCCTCAACTCTTTGAGGTGCTATCCCTTTAGATAGGTCAGCACCAAATCTTAACGGAAGGAAGCCTTTCTTGGAATTTCCAAGAATGGAATATGTCCAAGGTGTACTACTAATGTGACAGTCCCAATACCCTCTTCTCTTTACTTTTGAACAACTTCAGAACTAAGATCTAAGAGGTATTCTTGAGATCATATCTCAAGGTATGGAATAGCCAGATCATAAAACACTTATTATCATCCTTATATCATTCAAATGATTAGGATATTATCTACATTTAGCACGATGAACACAATGGCACTCCCACTAAGCTTCACATGGTTCATCAAGATTTTATTAGAAATCATAACATTTATAATTTCATCAAATCTTATGTTCCAACAACAAGAAGCTTATTTGAGTCCACAAATGGATTTATTTAGCTTTCACACCTTACTTTCCCCAATCATGAAGCCCTGAGGCTACTTCATGTGAATATCCTCAGAGAAGTATTCTTAGAGGAATGCAATCTTGACTTACATCTTGAAGATGCAACAATCAAGTTGTGTAGCTCGGGTTAGCAATGTTCTGATGATTTCAAGCATGGTTACCGAAGAGCAAGTCTCATTGCAAGCAATGTCTTCTCTTCCGGTGTGTAGCTTATGGCTACGAACCGAACTTTGAAGGTCTCTACCTTCTCATCAGGTTCCCTTTCTCTTGAAGATCCATTTACACCTTAATGGGTCTAACCATTATAGGTGGATCTTCTAGGGTCCATATACAACATTTGTATACGAAGTCTACTTTAGACTTTATTGCTAATATCCATCTTTCTATGTCATGATCCTTAGGAGCTTCATCACATGAAGTCCAATCATTGTCAGACTTAACTGACACAAGGAATACATCCTCAAACTCATTTGAAGAGGTATTAATGTTTCATCTTTAATTATCCTTTTTAGTTTCAGATTTTAGGATCCTCATTATCTTCTCAAGATTAAATGAGTTCCTTCACTTCATTTTCATCTTGATTCTCAAGAGAGTCATCTTCTAAGAATCACATTCTTAGAGATGAGATCTTTTAAGAATCTCAAGGTCATAAAGTAGGCATCCAATACCATACTTTATTTTCCTAATGAAGTAGCACTCTCCAGTGCTTGATTCCAGCTTATATGCATAGAACCTTATCAAGGATATATAGTGTAGTCTCTACTACACATATATACTTGGAAACTAAGGGATATTTACGCTAAAATTCATCATTGATCAAATCATGTCACACATGATCCAATTGTATCTCCCCGCAACTCCATTGAGTTTAGGTGTGTTAGGAGGATTGAGATAGAAATGATATTCATATCTTCATAAGGTATTCTTTGAATTCATCTAATAGGTACTTGCTACCTTGGTTAGATCAAATTCATATAATCTTTCTTCAAACTTTGGTTCTAAACCAAAATTGTGAAATCTTTGAACATTTCAAAGGTTTCTCAGGTGAAGAGAAGAAATCTCATATCATACATAATCATTAGTAGATATCACATATCCATAATGTTCACTATGATACAGATGATCCACATACATCAATATGTATGAGATCCCGAATAGCTTGACATCTTGCACCTTTCCTAAGATAAGGGTGTATTGGACATTTTACTTTGAATACAATATTCACAAGTATGTAAGATTTGAAATTTTTTTAGACATTCTAAAGTTTCATATCTCACTAGTCTTTTGATCTCATCAGCAGACATATGTCCAAGACTTGATGCCAGATCATTGTCAAATGATCTTCATCCTCATATTGATCTTATAAGGTTTGATTTTCAGTATTAGAAATCTTAATGAACCATTCATTAATTTTCTAATTTTTGTGGAGTCCACTAGATGTTAGATTACTATCTGAAATATTTCCATCATAACTCTTTATGATAGTTCTATCTCAGAATTGATGTTTATTTCCAACATTTGGAAACAAACAATGAGGGTATTCTAATATCTAGGTCATAGAGACATTCTCCAAGACTAAGGGCTCTCCCACTGAGAATATGAAGTCTATCTATCCAATAGAGATTGATGCAACAATTACAACAGTATCCATGTAGATGACTACTAAACCTTAAGATCAAATTTCTAATCTTCTAATATATATATGCAACCAATTGCAAATGTCATTAGAAGATTGGAATACAATTGTCAGACTTTATCTTATGAAATAAGAAAGTTAGAGTCAATGATTATATGTAGATTATTCTGGTGCTCTATCTGAGTCCTTCACTAAGGATTTTAGACAGATTTGATAGTCATACTATCAACACATCAACTTATTGCAGTATTGGCATTCATTCAACTCTTTGGAAGTCATATGGAAGTCACAGAAGTACAATCAACTCTTTGACATTCCTTCTCACATGGGTCTAACCCATGCTTCCACTGTGCTCTCTTTATCTATAAACAACCATTGTTCAAGACAAAGAATCTCTTATGTTGAATTCAAAAGATTTCAATACAAGAGCACTTCAACATTTATACATGCTTCAGTAATTCATATAATATGAATATTATGAAGCTTCATGAATGACTTGAGTATAAATAGTAGAATGATGACACTCATCATATCTACATTTATCTTAACTCTTAAAGACTTAGGTTCAGGTAGGTATTCAAACATTTTGAATACATCACCTCTTTCGATCCACCATTCTGCATAATGCAGAGAACCGTGTCATTCATGATTAAATGTCTAGAGCACATATGTATGCCAAAATATCTTCTTTTATTTTATAAGGATTATTCGACAATTACGATCAACATTGACATGTCACTTCCAAAGTACACTCGATGAAAGATCAGGACTATAGAGACATACAAACCCTAAGGTGATGTCTTATTGTCTTATTTAATTGTCATTCCTCATTATACTGAGGAAACTTGCACATTGCAACCACATACATTATGTGTCCAATTGCAAGTACAATATCTGGATCATGAGTCCAATCCATGATATTTTACTGGTTATCATTGAGTATAATATTGAGTGGGTTTAATGAAGGATTATCTGAAATAAGAAATTTGCATAAGGGTATATATATTATATATATATGTTTTACTTTGATTTAGGACTTTTTATATCAAAGTTGTCTTGCCTTGTCAACATTGAAAGTTCATTCCCTTAATCACTTTCAATGTAAGAGATATTCTTACCATTATATCTCTAGTAAGATATGGGATCTCCTTTCCTATCTTTGTCGCATCCCAATAATATGAGAACTTACGACTCTGATAAAAAGAAGCGGGAACTCATTCCGCCTTGCAAGTCCAACTTTCATTCCCAATTCGGTCTTTAACACCCGGGCCCACCACCCCTAAGGCAATGTTGACCCGTCATTAATTGAACCAACCGTCAATAGGAATAGAACTCGCTGTGCGCAATCCAATATCGCCCCAATAATACGAGGACTCAATATTGGGGTCACTACGCATACAACCTTACTCTTTCGAGAAGCAAAGAGCCCGATCCAGATGTGCTTGCATATAGGATCTGTCACTTCGGACAGGCATCTCCTACATACAATCGGTGGCGACGGAACCCTTCGCCTTGACGGGAGACCATGGATGTCACTCATGTGATCCTCCACCTCATATTCAAATTGTAATTAATTATCGTGAATCATATTCACATAATTAATTCTTCCAAGGAAAATACACATATATTCATAATAGAGTTTTTATTGGATATAATTAATTTAATCACATTAAATTAATCATCAATCCAATCATCAATCAACAAACGTGTCTTTTACTTGAATAGTAGGTATTATCTCAAAGTACGTATTATTCGAATTTTAATAATAAGAAAAATATACATTGACTTTCTCCGGCATTATACAATCCCTACCCACTGTCATGGCCAGTACCGACGAGAGTGGGACAGACCACATACGTTGCAACCCGCGACCCCAATGCTCTCCGACTAGGCACCACATCCTCCTCGGGAAAGGATAATACCAGATAGATCATCATGTACTTTGAGATGCTCATCCGTTTTTCAACCGAAATTATACCATATAATATACATCAAAACAATTTTGATTATATTATAAGGAGATTTGTTAGACAAATCCCCAATCCTATTCAAGCAAGAGGGTTTTTCATGTAATTGTTGTCCTACAACTATTGTAGTATAAACTATGGTTTTTCATGAAATCAATGTTTGTTGATGAACCAATGATCAAGATCTAATATCTCATCATTGTGGTTTAGGCAAATGTCATTCAATGAAATAATCATCTATTTAAATATTTCACAAATATTTATCACTAACTATTTCAGAAAATTATCAATTAATTTTCATCATGATAATTGAATGACTTATCACAAAGTTCAAGATAAAAAAATGCTAATTTCCAGCAGTGACCCCCAATCACTAAAATTAACTTATCTTGATCAATTTAAACCAAAAAATGCAAACTCAGTTTCCAAAGATTACCTATTTGATTTAGTAAAGAACCCAAGTGATAATTCATGCATTTTGAGGCGGATCATAACTGTAATTATCTCATTAATCACGTTTAAATCCACAGTTCCCGCAACAGTGAATATATGCATATTCAAAAGACCATTTCTTGAGCACATGAAGTCCAAATTTAGTAAACTCAAGTCCTATGGTTTCCTTAATTAATGAGGAACAAAATCCAATGGAAAATTTTGTATTTAGACAGTTTAAACAGTATCGAAAGAATCAATTATACAGAGGTGCGAAAATTGAAATGCAGTAAAAATTTCGCAACCCTTTCAAGAACCAAATCATCTAAGGTCTATGGATCATATCCAAAACCTTATTCTACCTATGGCTCTGATACCACTTGAAGGATATTGAGCATCCTTAAGCGCATCACGGAAGCGTGTTGATTGCATCGTATGCTATCGAAGCAACTAGTCGTACTAGATGCTAGATGCAGCGGAAATTAAAATTTTTAAATTTAAAGATGAAACCACATGATCACGAGAACACTTCTCGGATCATTTTATCAAACCACAAATTATAAGGAATACCTCTTGAAGCGTGGTTGTGATCGCGAGATGCCAAAGTAGAGATCCTCCTGTCTTAAGTCCGATCCACGAAGAATGCACTTGCGGGCGCGATGATGAGTCACGTTCCTCCCCGCAATCCTCGATGAAGATCCAAGCGATGGCTCCCCCGATTTTGTCAAACGAAATCCGTCGTCTTCCTTTAGAGGAAGCAGCCCCAATGAAGAAGGAGATCCTCGAGTCGTCGAAGGCGAAGCCGAGAAGGTCTCTCCTTTCTCTACATAAGATGGACGGCCATCTTTTGGAGGAGAGAAAGAGAGAGGGCGAGAATATGTGATAGAGTGAGAGAGAGTTGTAACCTCGTACAACTCTTAATGATGTTGTACTTTGGAAGGCTACCCTAGCCCTCCTTTTATATTAGTCTATGATCCAATGGATCTCAATCCATGGGACACACGGATCCAACGGCCAGGCTTGGTCCATGTAAAAACAATGGCTATAATTATTGTTGGTTAAAACCAAAAACATTTATTTATGATTAAATTAAATATATGTTGCAACATTATCAACACATTTTTAATTTAACATAAATAAGTTAGTTGAGAGATTACTCATCATAATAAAATGGAGATAATATTGCCTTCTAAAAACAGGTGGCTTTATTTCTCCTTTTTATTATATTACATTATCTCTCAATTATCACAAAAATATCCACCAAATTAATTCCAAATTAATTTGTGAATATTTCAATTATACCATTGAAAATTATGTGAATCAAATTCACAACCCTAACTAATTTGTAAATTACATTTCCAATTAATTAATTAATGTGAATCCATCCACACTATTAATTAACAAATGCTATTTACATAAATTCTCTCTCTTCAATATATGTATTATAAATCATATTTATAATACATATATCATAGATAGTATTATCCACATTCTCTAATCCATGATAATTAAATCCTATTTAATTATTTTGGATAATAATTCTCACAATATGAATCATATTTATATTATGCTTGATATTTAAATCTCATTTAATCATCAAGTCCTTCTTGCTTGGATATGCATTTCATCAAATGAATTATTCTTGAACCCTTTCAAGAATAATGTGCTTTCTCCGCAGATACTTAGAGACAAGGACAGGGCGATTGTATTGTTCCACTGTATAGTGACTTGGATATTGAAATCTTATCTCAAATCCAGATTTTACGAACCTCCCACAGATGCTTGATTAAATCAAGATCGCAAATCTAATCTTCTCATTGAATCTGAATCTCATTCAGACCAATGTCCAACACTTGGACTAAGATCGAATTGCTTCTCTACTAAAAGGAGTCACTAAAATGTAGACCTTTTTCATCACTCCCTCGGAATGGAAGCATCATGGATATACAATCATTTATGATCACATCACCCTCAGGTATTCCCAATACATGTACATCCTGCATACTGGAAGACCCATGGTCAACCCGAAGATCAAGATCAATTTTACATTGTCTTCTTCACGGTTTGATCACTAAGTTTCTCATTTGATCATTAGAATTTGGTATCGATCATATCCTTTCCAAAAGCATATATCATACCTAGGTCTTGATCATATACTTTCCAAAAGTATATATCAAACCTACAAATTCAGTCAAGTTTCCAAAGCGAGACGACCGTGCACGGAATTTGATTCTTCCCAATATCTCATGAGTGAGCTCATGTCTTCCGATTCAGTAGTGAACCTGTATGATCCCTTTGAGAGATCGTATTACTCATATACCCTTATATGCACACCAACACGTCGGTGTATAGACCTTGGTTAGGTCATCAACCTATTGGTCTGTCAAATGTACATACTCAGACATATAGCAATACATCTATCTCCGGTTAGAGGATGCGTGCCTATGTTGTGACATCATTCAACATAGGACTTAGGTTATCTCGATCTCATTAAGTCAACCCATTGACCTAACTAATCTGACACCTCCGAATCACTATTCCCATGCAGTGGACCTGCATCAAGAGGTCGGTCAGATAGCAGCCTATGTGAGAAAGGATTGCCATCTCCTACTCAGGCTGGAGATCACATCTTAACAATCATTTGACGGTGCTTGATGAGTCCTCAATCTAACTCTTTAGATATTCATCCAAGCACCAGCCTCTATGATTCAGTAATTGAATCAACAACTGTATGATCATTAAGACAGCCATGGTATATAACCCTAATTGTACAGAGGGACCTTTTATGCAAATTATTTATTCTTCATTTCAGATCAGGGAATGATATTTGCAATAACATTTATTGCATAATGGCTCGTCGTGGGCTCACATGTCCAACACCTTTGAAAAAGACCCATCGCCAACATTATTGTCATTTGTATCAGCGTCTACATCATCATCATTGGAAGTGGATGCCTCAGGTACATCCACATCTTCTCCTACATCATGCAATTACTCAGTTATATCATCTGGCACTGCACGTGGAGCACTCTGCAAAGGAATTAGGTCCACATCATCTGGTTAATAGCTACTTGAGGAAAAACCTTTATCAGCCTTCTGGATGTCCTCAATGGTCCTATCATCGTAGAAGATAACATCCCTGATCTTGACCATATCCTTATTAAATAGATCAATCAACCTGTAGCTAATCTCATCTTGGCCATATTCCAGGAAAATTCATCGCTTCATCCTAGAATCCAACATGGATCTCTTGTATTTAGAAACATGCACAAATACACAACACCTGAAGACTCATAATGGTTTTATGTGAGATCTTTTCTGTGCCAGATTCTATTAGGAGCATCACCATCCAAAGGTACATGTGGAGAGAGATTAATGACATAAACTACAGTATAAAGAGCTTCACACCAAAATGAGTTAGGATATTTAACATCGAAAAAGAGATATCTGACTCGCTCCATCAATGTCATGTTCATCCTCTCTACTGGACCATTAAGTTGTGGTGTCTTGTGCAGAGTCTTCTAGTGGTTGATACAATAAGATCTACAATATTCATCAAATGACCCTATATACTCACCATCATTGCCGTTGTGAATGCATTTCAACTTCTTTTTGAAGAACAAAAAGGGGTAAGTATTTCGGAGGCTCCCAGGACTCACTCGAGTTTTTGTTCTTGTGTCTTTCACCATATGAAGAACACCTATATATAGGCCCTTCCAGTAACCTATACGCCTTCAACAACTATCCAAAGATTCTGTAACATCCCTGCATTTACATTAGACGTTTTGATATTGAAATCATCTTATTTATGGCCATTATCTTTTTATTCATGATCATTGAATGTCATTATTCCTGTAACAACCCAACATCTCTCGCTTGGCCAACATGGTCATGATTTTCCACACTCCCACTATTCGAGAAGTGTATATCTTTTGTTTACTTGAGGTCCATTATTCACGATACCTCTAATTTGACTCGGTCATTCTTGAGTCTCATTAAACCAACAAGTTTAATGTATGTTCCAGTTGTAATTCCTTTAGTAAAATAAGTAGCTAATGTATCACTGATAGGTATATATGTTACATTGATTTCTTGTTTAGGCACTATATCTTGAAGATAAAGATAATGGATCTCAATATGTTTCAATTGGTTCTCCGTTGTTATTTCTACATTGTTAATCAAACTTATTACATCTTGATTATCACAATATATTTCAATTGGTTCTTTAACCAATTTAAGATCTAAGTTCTCAAGAAAGTATCTTATCCAAACTGCATGAGCGGTGGTCATGCTACATGTAATGTACTCAGCTTCTTGTGTATGTCTAGAAACACAAGTTTATTTTTTACTGTCCCAAGAAATAGTTGCTCCACCAAACTTGAAAAGTAAACTTGATGTAGATTTTCTACCATCAGCATCCCTTCTGAAACCTGCATCGAAGTATCCAACTACCTCAAGTGAATCAACATGATAAACTAGTTTTAATTGTACAATACCTTTTAGATATCTCTTGATCCTCTTTATAGCTTCCCAATGTGCCATTCCAGGATTACTTTGATATCTACTTTCCAGGCTTACAGGAAAAGCCAAATCAGGTCTTGTACAGATCATTGCGTACATCAAACTTCATGTTTTCTATCTCTTTCAGGGACACTGACTTTTACTACATCTTTTTCCCATCACAAGTAGTGTAGGGGTTGGAGTGTTAGTTTGCATTCCAAATCTCTTCAAAATTCTATGCAAGTGTTTTTCTTGACTTGGACTCAAGCTCCTTAAGCCTTTATCTCTAGTTATATGAATAGCAAGAACATACGATGCTTCACCCTTGTCCATCTCAAATTCAATGCTCAACTTTTCTAATGTTTCATTGAGAATTAGCTTGGCATCAACAACATATAGTGACATTATAACACATTTGCTCCCACTTTTCTTGACATACACTCACGAGGCGTAAAAATATCATATTTAATTTGCATGAATTATCGAACGTTTAAATTAGTGTCGTTTCGTTGTAGGCGGGCAATTGGAATCGGTCAAGAAATAATAACAAGAAATTTAGTCAATTTTAATTAATGTGGTTTTATGTTTATTTTACTTGGGAAAGTCCCAAGCTCGAACTCAAGGAGGCAAAGGAACAACTTAAAAATTTGTCTCTCAAAGTTCGTCCACGATTTTCGAGACTATATTTTTTATTATTTTTAATGTAATTTGGGGTTGCAAAATGCTAATTAGGCCAATTTCAAGGACTAAAAAGATCAATCAAATGATGTACGGAGAATATGAAACTTGACCAAGATGACATTTTCAATAAAATAATAACACTGTATTTTTTTGGAATTTTTGGATGCAAGATAAATATTTTATGAATTGATGAATGAAAACAATATGAATTTCAATATTTAATTATAATTAATATTAAATCCATTTATTTTTATGGGAGAAAATTATGCAAGTTCTGTCACTAGGTGATCGATCTTAGAAAAATCCAAACCTCAAAAATATGAGATTTAATACCTATTAAAAATTAAAGATCGAAATATGCACAATTATTTTTACAAGGAAAACTATGCTTGCAAATGTAATTCTATTTGGGCATGACGTAATAAACAATTAATTCTACAATCCATGAATTTTTGGTGATTTTTAGAGGAATGGTTGATTAATTATGAATTTCGAACTATAAAGTGAGCAAAATATACATTTTTTCCATAAAACATTTAATCATTAAATGACCACGTATCACAAAAATATCATAAGCATGCTATATGGTAGAAAATTTGTTGTAGAACATCATACGATTATTGAAATATCAAAATGATGCAATAAAAAGGTTAAAATGAAGGGGAAACGCGGGGATATCAATGGAATACTACAATAATAAAAAAAGAAAAGTTGTGGGAGGATCTAGATGTTATTACGAATCCCTCGAGGGGCTTCTCTGCAAAAGTTTCAGTAGGTCACGTGCAAAGCCCATGACCTATGATGGAGGGACTCAGTTGAGAATAAATGGAAGCCCGGGGGTGAAGATGTAATATTCCCAGCAGGTTACGTGCGATGCACGTGACCTCTGGGGTTGGAGATGCTTCTGTAATATGGCAGATCCTCAGTGGTTTCCTTGCAATTGTTCCCCCTCACATGTGTGAGGCACGTGAGAGGAGGTCTTGGACCTCGTGCCTGGATGAAGGAGGCTAAGCTCTGTTGCGTTCGGGGGAGATGCACGGTTGAAGCACCATCGATCGACTAGTGTAGGAGCGAGGGTGATGGCCGACACACGGTCAGTGGTCGTTGGTGGTGGGCGGAGAAGCGTTGCGGGGCCGGTGAAGTAGTGCAGCCGAGGCATCGGTCATTGACATGTGCCTGAGGGCGAAGGTCCTAACGGTTGGAGGTGATGGAGGGTTCCTAGAAGATGTCGATGCAAGAGGAAGAACGACTCGAGATAATCCTTGTATTGGCTTGAGTTGGAGGATTTCGTGGATTGTTGCTCTGTTATAGATGACGAGTAAGCGGCGAAGTTGAAGGTGGAGGATGTTGGAAGCGTTGTCACACGGTAGAGTAGAGGATCAGAGCTCCTATGGTGCAACGAGAACGTTGTTGATGAAGTCAATAGGTGGCTCGACGGCTGGGCTGAAGCTAAAACAGTAGCGGTGGAGTGCCACGCTGTAATGACCAAGATGGTAGGACCTCATCATTGGAGACAGAGGCTGGTTTGTCACCACCGGTCCCGTCTTCTCAATGGTTCAATCGGCGGATGGAGGAGCGAAGGGTAGGCAGTGGTGGTATTATAACAGAGAAGAAGGGGGTTGGCGATGGAAGGAAATCGCCGATTGACGAGGGAGATCTAGAGGAGATGTTGCACGGCGGGATTGGAAAGGTGGCCACGAAATTTGGGGAAGATACCGATCACAAATGGATGGGGATTGAGGGCAAGATATGCGGGGCGGCGATCGGCCATAGATGAAAGGAGGCGGCGGTGCCGCCCCATCTGGAAAGGGGAACGGGATGATGATAGGCGCACGTGCAGTGCGTGTTCGCAGGAGGCACGTGCGGGGTTTTTAGTTTTTTTTATAAAAACTAATATATATATATATATATATATATATATATATATATATATATATATCCCAAAAATGGGTGACACTTGGCGGCTCCAAGAGCCACCATGTGTGAGCCCCATAAAAAATAAAAAATAAATAAATACATTTTGAAATACATAAAAAATAGTAAATGACCTCGGATCAAAAAATATTCTTCATGAAAGTTGCTCATCTCGATGAGTTCAACAACTTTCATAAAGATACTAAAATCAAAATTGATCATTTGTGCAAAGTCACATTTTGGGTATCCCATGTACATAGAATACCTTGATTTTTAGGTTTTCTAATTTTTTTGACATTTTTTAACCAGATACAAATCCTGAATAAAAACTGATAAAATAAAACATAAAAATTTACACATTAATATATATTTTTTGGATTTTTATTAATTAAGGAAATAAAGAAATAAAATAAAATACGAAAAAGATAATTTTTGTGCATAATGTTAGTGAGGAATCTGACTCAGTTTCTTCGAATTCAAGCTCAGTTTGGATTTGAATTTTTATGCATTTTAATAAAACTTTTATCAAAGAAGACAAATGAAAAAGAAACAAAATAAAATAAGTTAATTATGTACATAAAATATTAGGTAAAAAACCGCTAAAATACAAAATGTACAAAAGAGTCCCAAAATCCAACTTTCACATATGAGCTACGATTCACTTGAACTTGGTCTTGTTTTGAAGATACTTGAATGTACATTAGTTTAAAACTGAGTAGGATCAAATCGGATAGTGGATGAGGAAGATGTTGAGGTTTTAATCTGAGAATCCAGGAATTAGGTTTTGGGTTTTTGGTCCACTTATTTAGTTAGTGATTTTTTGTATTTTTTTATTTGTTCTTGTTAGTAATATGTACAGAGTGGAGGTGGTTTTGGGTCAATTGGAGTTAGCATGAATTAGATAAAAATTGGGAAAGTTAGGCTATTTACAAGTCAAATGGATTGTGAATTTTGGCCTCTTATTTTGGTCAATAATAAGTGATAAAATATCATTTTTTATCAGAAGATGCATGAATGCTAATTATGTCATATAAATGAAGAAATGCCTATGAATTTTAGGGATTGATCTTAATTCATGACTTTTAGAGTGATGAATCTGAGATTCATCATCCCCCTATACTTAAACCATGCTCGTCCCTAAGCATCAAAAGAAATGCCATGAGGTAAAATGAGATTGGGTTACATACCAAGATCATGAGCAGAATGTGAAAATGGAAGTAGACCTAACCTTTGTATTATTAGTGTGGTGGAACTTCTGTGAGACTTGGAATTTTAAAATCAACTGCCTTCAAGTTCTACACATCATTGTCACAGTTCGACTCAGAAGTCATCTTAGATCAATCCTCCTCTCAAAGTATACCCCATGAACATTGAACAATCGACTCATGAGTGTGAAACGTTTTAGCTCTTCACATCTAGAATGTTGGAATACCATGAAAACCTCATCTCCAATAACTCGTCCTTGGGGAGTCAGGTATTTCCTTCTAAGGTCTGTCGCTTTGTGTTCACAATCGAATATAGGGAGAAGTTAGAAGAAGGAGAAAAGAATTGGAGGGTGGCCAGTCTAGTCACCTCTCCTTTTGAAGCCTGCCAGTTTAGCCAAGTCTCCATCAAGATATGCATATTTTCTTGAAAAACATTTATTTGTCAGTGGATTCTTTGTATTTGGACTTTTGGTAGCTCTACTTGGATCTTGTTGTGCTCCTACGGATATGGAATCTTTTTTCCATACATTTTTTGGGATCTTAGAAAAACTTTTGCCCAGTTGTCCATCCCATTTCTGAAGTTTTATTTCAACCCGTACTCCGGTCTTAAGATTTCCATGCTACCAGAAAGAAATTAAAACAATCTTCCAACACCCCGTCTGAGTTGAGCTAAGTGCATAGTGCGAGAGTACAAATTAATTTCCTATTAATGAAGAGATCATGTTGCACACTAAGGTAGTGTTTGGTTCGCGGGTTACCTGCGGGTTAAGGAAGTTTACCCCCCTTAACCCACATCCCCCTCTCTCCCCGTGGGCCCCACTTTATTCTTTTTTTAAAATTTTAAATAAATCAATTTTACATCATCAATCCTATCAAAAAATAATATATTATACCATCATATCATATAAAAATTATAAACTACTCCACTTCTACTCCCTTTTCCAAACTTCAATACAATCACATCATAATAACTACTCACTTTTTCAAACTCCAATACAATCATATCACCTCAAATCCACTTCTAACCCACACTCAGTTTAACCCTCTATCCAAACACAAAAACGGGTTACCCTCTACCAGTTTAACCCGCCTTAACCCGCCAACCAAACACACCCTAAGAGTCAGACGCTGCACTTGTCATTTTGAACTCGAAGAATTAAGTCATATACCTGAAGTTTCTAAAATCCTTTTTTCGATGAAGTTCCTCTGAAAATTAGGTGCATCAAGGTCAAGTCTAGACCGCTCTCGGTTTTTGCTCATAACTCGGTTCAGAACCCAAGGACTTTTCACAAATGCAAATACATGTAATGTTGGATGAAGTGCAGGTGTGTGAAATGCATACATATTTTCTGTGATTTTTTTATTTTTTTCTTTTCTTTTTTCTGAGAGAGAAAAAAAATTTATGCAAGGATTATGTTTGTTGTTTTTTATGCAAAAATGAATAAGAAGCCATTTTTCAAAAAAAAATGGTGGGACACAATCAATGTTAGTAGAAATTTTTTCTTTGTTTTTATTTTTTGTGTTTTTTAAGTTAGTTACCCACACCGTAAATACATATAGACTTACACAAAAGTACGAGCTATGGGTAAAATATATACACAGTATATATACACACCCCCTATACTTAGCGAGTGTTGTGTCCTCAGAGCATAAGAAGCGTGGAGAAGACATAGCTTAGGCTAAGCGTAAGAGAGTGAAAAAGAAAGAAAAAGATAGATTGCCATGCCCCCTATACTTAGGCTGTGAACAGTCTAAGTGTAGAAGAAGAGCGAAAATGATGCGGTCGGGATATATGAATGAGGAGAGTATATATAGATGAGCATCGGTTGCCCCTATACTTAGGCTATGGTAAGCCTAAGTATAGAAGAAGGGTGGAAATGAGGCGATCATGAGATGGGGATAATGGTATGTACATATGGCAATGGTCACCCCTATACTTAGGCCTTAACCTAAGTAGAGGGAGAAGATGTACAAGGAGACCGATGTGGTTTGGAGGGAGGGTGGGTAGCTGATGATTAAGGTGGTTTTCAGCCAATCTTTTTGTGAGCCTGTGGTGGGAAATCGTAATGATAAGAAGGAGATGAAGTATATGATTCCCAACCACTATCAATATTATCCTCAAAGAAATCATGCTGGATAGTAGATGGCACGTATTAATTAGAAACTATCATAAGAGTTATCCTTTGAGGAATATTATTTCAAAGTTGAGGCACTCCATATATTCTTGTCTTTTAGTTTCTTCAATTGTTTTCTCAGAATTCAATCATTCTTGAGGTCAAGCGATTTGTCCTCGGATGGATGATGAATACTCTGAAGCACCAATCTCATCTAGCTCATAAGAAATTATTTCAGTGTATTTAATGAGATCAGGAGAATCAGCTTTGGATGAATAATAGTGAGGAATGAGAGTCGTCCAACGGGAATCGAATTTTGGATCATTGCGAAGATAAGGTTTTAAGAATGCTGAACAGACCTCAATCATGTAGATTACCTTTTCAGGATCTGATGAGGGATTATCAGACGATTCCTCTTCCGGAAGGTTAAAGGAGACTTTCTTTTTAGATGTAGGAGAAGTCATTTTGTTTCGTGAAGGTGTTGGTCCTAGGAGTGAGGTCTTGACACTTGAGTCTCCATATGAATAACCATTAAAATTTTTCTCCTTGGTCGGTGTTTGTCCCGCATGTTTGTTCTTAGTTTTCTTGATGTTGGTTCACTCCTGAGTTGGATTGATTTGTTCAAGGTGGTCAGAGAAGGTTGACTCAGGGTTAACCCATGCATATGTCTTAGAATCATATAAGAAACATTTTTCTGTGGTGAGAGCAACGGGAAATGGAATAGTGGGGAGAATCTCAGCATGTTCATTCTTAATTAACTTGATGTTGGAGCATTTCGGTGTTAGGTTGATTTGATTAATGTGATCAATGGAGATCTCGTCCGACTCGGGATGTGCCCATGCATAAGTCTCAGGATCATAATCGGAGTCATTTCCCATGGTGAGAGAAGCGGGAAATGGAATAGGGGGAAGAGTCTCCAAACCAATAGTCTCCTCAACATCTGTTATTTCAGGTGTAGTAGCAGGGTATGGCTCTTCTACCGTTTGGTAACGACTGTTGAGGGCTTCGTGGGTTGCCTCAGAAAAATCGTGGTTCCTCAGAGATTTGTTGAGATCAAAGTGCTCCTAATGCTGTAAAATTGATTTCCCGAGTCTCGCACACAATAATTGCCTTAGTCAATGCCAGAAATAGCATTCCGAGAATGATCGGAGACTGGGTGAATTCTCCTTGATGCTCAATATCAATGATTGTGAAGTCTATTTTGAGCGAAGCACCTTGGAATGTAATGATGATTAAAATTGTTCCTTTTGGTCGCCTTATCGATCGATCAGCCAGTTGAATGATCTCTCATCTCTTCTTGATAGGTCTGAATTTGAGCTCGTTAAATACAGAGGTCAGGAGGATATTAATTGGTGAGTCATCATCAATTCGAATATGGGTAGAAATTGTGTTTTTAGTTCCACGGTCAAATCTGGACAACCGCTTCACTATACGGATCTTGATTTTTCTCCTCAACATTAAGGAGGTGGCCATTGATAAGATATGTCTTTCGATCTTTGTTCTTATCCTATTCAAATCCTTTAAGGTCAGGGAAGTGGTCAATGGCCTGTATCAAAGGAAGTTCAAAAATCAGTCTCTTCTCCAATGCTTCCCGTAAAGTAGGATCCAAATTCTTCAGATCTTCTTCAATTCCAATTTTTTATGAATTTTTCTGGTTTTTTTGTTTTTTCGATGTGGTGTGGTGATGTGGTGTTTTTTGTAGATGATGAGGGCTTTTGAGTAGCCAAGTTAGAGTCAGAATCGGAGCCATCCCTAGGGGAGTAATATGGGGAAGTGTCACGATAGAGTCATCGCTAGGGTGAACGTATTCTGTAGGTTTTTGTATATCCTCAAAATTTTCAACAAGAGATCGAATCATTTCATCATCCATTTTTAAATCCGAGCTACCGTAGAATGAAATTAGTTGATCGGTAAACTTTCTAAATTTATCATCTATTAATTCAAATCTCTTATTTATCCTCGAAATATCATCTTCCAGAATCTTTTCATGATCAATCATGGAAGCAGTCGGTGTGTGTTCTTGTATTTGAGATCCAATCATTTCATCTTCCATGTTCCTGTATGAGCTGAGAAGAGATTCTCTTGGACTATCCACTATATGATTGTTATTTCTTGAAAATTCATCCTCAAAAATTATGGAAGTAGTCAGTTCAGTGGAAGGATTTTGTGGGAATCTTTCGGTCTCATACTCAGCATGTCGTGACTCAGGCATGAAATGTTGATTTGAGTAGAGTATACTTCTATCGTCATGATTGATCGTTTCACCAAACAATGGAATCATACAGTGTTCGTAAGTGTCGATATTATCAAGGTTGTCCTCTGTATGTATAGGCTGATCGACGGAGTCGTATTCAGGTCGATCAATAGGGATTTGGAGTCAATCCAACCTCGTTGATCATTAGGTGCGGACCTTTTCTTGCGATTTGATCGGGCCATCATATTATTCCCTATGGTCTAGTCTGAATGCATTTTCATGAATTGTGGACTTGTCCCAACACGATTCTGAGGAAAGAATGAAGGTGGTTGGGTTTGGTTTCTTGTCCAATCATGAGTCTTGATATTTTGCTCTTCAAATGGTTCTTGGGTTGTAGAAAGAAATCTGGCATAAGTCGGGTCATCGCAAGATGGCAGTTCACAAGTGGTGGAGTGGGAGAATATGATGTTGTGGTGACTTTGATCAGATGATTCGAGTAGAATGGCTAGGAATCCAACGAGAGGGCTGGATTCATCATAGAGTGAAAGTCTCCCGAAATTGTTGGAGGATTCTGGAAAGAAGAGGGTTTAGATGATTTGAGCCTGATCGAGAAAAATTCATTTTCATAATATAAATCAAATGGATAGTCAGGCCATTGTCATGTTTTTGTCAAAGGAGGTTGATGATGAACCGACATGGTTGATCTCGGTGCAAGTGTATGGAATATTCAAAAGAAATTTTTATTAAGGAGATAATTTTTATCTTCAAAATCGGTTCACACACACTAATGCAAATGCAATACAAACCTCAGTTTCACCAACTCACACAATGAAGCTGCAAGAGTTCGGCAATTATCTTTTTCAATTTTAGTTGGTGATAAGACAATCTTGGAAAATAATTAGCGAGCTGTTAGGTACCGAAAATTTTCTTGAAGATTGGTCCGAATTCTTACGACTAGTTACATCTACTTCCAACAAGTATAGGTGTAAGTACGAACCGTAAAATGGATACCCGTGTTACTTAAGGATGGAGGTAAACTACCCACTCTGCTATGGAAATATGGATTGTTTACCAGCTACCCGTATTCCTTACTAAGAAGCAGCCAATCATTTTTATAGAATCAGTAGTCAATATGAAAATCCAGATTTGAGCTCTAACCTTAAATGTTGTCTCTCCTCACTCAGAAAGATAAATTCATCCAAGGTTGGGGTTGCTCTCCCGAAAAAAATCTCAATTTTATGGGTTAATTAAAGTTGACTATATTTAGCAGTCCCATTTTAATTAGGTGATCACTGAAAAAATAGGTGAGTAAAAAATACACATCTACCGTCCAGACCCAATTTCCTTTAAAATTATGTGAGAAAATAGGAGGGAGAAATTTGGAAAAAGTCGATGCACGTGAAACAATGATATTTGCTCATGTAGAAGACTTAAAATGATTCCTCGCAGTCTCCATGTGAGATGCAATACAAGAATTAAAAAATTATTCTATATAAATGCAAGCCGATGAAACCGCACCTAGCAGATAATTCTATTAGCCATGAAGAATTGATTTGAATTTCACTAAGTTGAACGATCTAATGTGTGTATCAATTAAAGTACAGTGTGGTCCTATATTCTACAAGCACAATTAAAAATTTCAAAGCTCTAATGTGCAGGTCTATCATAAGCGCCACTCAAGTCGGGCCCCACCCTCATCGGAGCGTGAAACATGCCACGACACACCACATAAAAATTTCAAGGTCTTTTTACACAGCGAGAGTCCAAACAGACACGCTATAAATGAGTGAATAATTACAAAATATAGAATTGCAAAAAACATAAATCATGGACTCTGCGTTCTCTCATGACTCGACTTGATCTTATTTTTAATTTGTCTTCTCGAAAGTCAGTGAAGACGCGTCGATTCTCAAAAACTGCTCCACATACGTCGGGGTCCTCGCAAGAAAAATAAGAGAGAGAGAGAGAGTGTAAGAAAGTGAAACAAAAATAATCAAAAATAAAATAAGGAAATAAATGCTAAAAATAAAATAAAATAAATGCAGAGGAAAAGAATGGAAAATTTATAGTGAAAATTCGGGGTCAAACTACCCGAATAAAGAAAATCGAGCTCGAATTTTCTAAACAAAAATCTAAGACGTTTTCCTACCCAGTAACAACGCCATCTGACGAGTTGTAAAAATACCCTATTTAATTTACAGGAATTATCGAGCGTTTAAATTAATGTCGTTACGTTATAGGCTGGCAATCAGAATCGGTAAAGAAATAACCACAAGAAATTTAGTCAATTTTAATCTTTGTGGTTTTATGTTTATTTTACTTGGACAAGTCTCAAGGTCGAACTCAAGAAGGCAAATAAAAAACTTAGAAATTTTTCTATCAAAGTTAATGCACAGTTTTTGAGATGTTATTTTTTTTGTTATTTTTAATCCAATTTGCGGATGAAAAATGCAAATTATGATAATTTTAGGGGCTAAAAAGATCAATTATACGATGTCCGAGAAATATGAAACTTGGCCAAGATGACAATTATGATGAAATGAATGCACTATAATTTTTTTGGAAAATTTGGATGCGTGATAAATATTTTATGAATTTATAAATACATATGATATGAATATCAATATTTTATTATAATAAAATTAAACCTATTTATTTTCAAGGGATAAAATTATCCTAGATCTATCACGAGATGATCGATCTCAGAAAAATCCAAACCTCAAAAATATGAGATGTAATACCTATTACAAATTAAAGATCGAAATAAGCAAATCTATTTTTACAAGTCAAACTATGCATGCAAATGTAATTCTTTTTTAGCACGATACAATAAACAACTAATTCTACAATCCATGAATTTTTGGTGATTTTTAGAGTAATGGTTATTAATTGTGAATTTTGAAGCATAAAGTGAGCAAAATATACATTTTTCCATATAACATTTTATCATTAAATAAACAGAGATCACAAAAATATCACAAGCATGCCATATGGTAGAGAATTAGTTGTAGAACATCATGCTATTTTTGAAATATTAAAATGGTGCAATAAAGAGGTTTAAAATGAAGGGGAAACGCAAGGATATCAATGTAATATTACAATAATAAAAAAAAGTAGTGGGTGGATCTAGATGTGATTACAAGTCGCTCGAGGGGCTTCTCTGCAAAAAGTTTCAACGGATGGTAGGACTCGGTTGACAATAAATGGAAGCCTAGGGGTGAAGACGCAATATTCCTAGCAGGTCACGTGTGATGCACGTGAACTATGGGCTAGAGTTGTTTCTATAATATGGCGGATCCTCAGTGGTTTCCTTGCAATTGTTCCCCCTTACGCATGTGAGGCACGTGAGAGGGGGTCTTGGACCTCGTGCCTGGATAAAGGGAGATAAGCTATGGGGTGCAGGGGCGATGAACGGCTGAAGCACCGTTAGTCGGCTAGTGTAGGAGCGAGGGCGACGGCTGACACACGACCCTCGATTGTCAGTGGTGGGCGGAGAAGCGTTGTCGTGGCCGGTGAAGTAGTGCAGATGAGGCATCCGTCGCTGACATCGTATGTCTGAGGGTGGAGGTCCTGACGATTGGAGGTGATGGCGGGTTCCTGTAAGATGTCGATGCAGGACGAAGCACGACTAGGGGGATTCCTTGTACTGGCCGGAGGTGGAAGATTTTCTTGGTTGTTGCTTTGATGTAGATGACGAGTAAGTAGCAGAGTTGAAGTTGGAGGATGTTGGAAGCATTGTCATATGGTAGAGTGGAGGAGCAGAGCTCCGATGGTTGAGCGAGAACATTGTTGATGAAGTCGAGAGGTGGCTCGACATTAGGGGCCGGAGCTAGTGCAGTAGTGGTGGAGCGTTGCGCTGTTTGGAGACCAGACTGTCATCACCGGTCCCTCCTTCTCAATGGTGCAATCGGCAGATGGAGGAGCGAAGGGCTAACAATGGTGGTTTTATAGCAGAGAAGAAGGGGTCGGCGATGGAAGGAAATCGCGAATTGACGAGGGAGATTTGGAGGAGACGCAACACAGCGGGATTGGAAAGGCATCCGTGAAATTTGGGGAAGAAATCCATCACAGATGGAAGGGGATTGAGGGTGAGATATGTGGGGAGGAGGCCGGCCATAGATGAAAGGAGGCGGCGGTGTCGCCTGATCTGGAATGGGGAAGGGGATGGCGATAGGTGCACGTGCAGTGCACATGCCGCAGGAGGCACGAGCGCTACACGTTTGGGGCTTTTAGTTTTTTTTTATAAAAACCAATATATATAAATCCCAAAAATGGGTGACATGTGGTGGCTCTACGAGCTGCCACGTGTCAGCCCCACAAAAATAAAAAAAATAAATACATTAATAAATACATAAAAAATAGTAAATGATCTCGGATCGAGAAAATTTCATCGTGAAAGTTGCCCGTCTCAATGATTACTTTCATAAACCAAAATCAAAATCGGTCATTTGTGCAAACTGACATTTTTTGGTATGCCATGTACATTGAATACCTTGATTCTTAGGTTTTCTAATATTTTTGTCATTTTTAATCAAGATGAAAATCCAGAAAAATCTAATAAAATCAAAGATAAAAATTTACATATTAATCAATTTTTTTGGATTTTTATTAATTAAGAAGATAAAGAAATAAAATGAAATACGAAAAAAATCAATTTTTATACAGATTGTTAGTGGGGACTCAAACTCAGTTAGTTTCTTTGATTTCAAACTTTAGTTTAAATTTGGATTTTTATGCATTTTAATAAAAAAATTATCAAGGAAGACAAATGAAAAATAAATAAAATAAAATAAGTTAATTATATACATAAAATATTAGGTCAAAAACTGTTAATATACAAAATGTATAAAAGAGGCTCAAAACTTAACTTTCACATATGAGCTCTGATTCACTTCAACTTGGTCTTGTTTTAAAGGTATTTGAATATACATTAGTTTAAAAGTGAGTAGGATCAAATCGGACATTGGATGTAGAAGATATTGAGGTTTTTGTTTGGGAATCCTGGAATTAGGTTTTGGGTTTTTGGTCCACTTATTTAGGTTAGTGATTTTTTGTATTTTTTATTTATTTTTGTTAGTGATATGTACACAGTGGAGGTCGTTTTAGGTCAATTGTAATTAGAAATATTTAGTTAAAAATCGGGGAAGTTAGGCTATTTACAGGTCAATTTGACTGTGATTTTTGGCTTCTCATTTTGTATAATAATAAGTGATAAAATACCATTTTTATCAAAACATGCATGAGTGCTAATTATGTCATATAAATGAAGAAATGCATATGATGTTTAGGGATTTGAGATTAATTCATGACTTTTAGAGTGATGAATCTGAGATTCATCATTCACACAATTATCCAACTTATTCGTAAAAAATCCAAATTTGATAACGGTTTAATGAAATTTGAGATGCCAATGTGGTATCTTTCAAGCCATTTTTTAATTTGTACAACTCTTTCTCTTTTCTTTCTACTTGAAAACCTTTAGGTTGTCGCATGTAAATATCTTCTCTCAATTCTCCATTGAGAAAAGCAGTCTTGATATCCATTTGAAATAATTATAAATCCATATATGCGATTATTGCCAAAATCATCCTTATAGATGCGAATTTCGCTACCGGAGAGTAAGTTATTTAGAAATCTATTCTAGCTTTATTGGTATAAAACTTGGCAACTAATCTAGCTTTTTTATAAACGGAACCGTCAACGTGATACTTCCTTTTGAATACTCACTTGCACCCTAGGGATTGCCTACCTTCTGGCAAGTCACATATTGAGTCCAATTCATCCCTCATGGCAGCCATCCATGATTCTGTTGTAGGATATGGTTAGATCCTTAAGCGCATCACGGATGCGTGATCGTCGTATCGGATACGAAGAATGACTAGTCGTACTAGTTGTTCGGTGCAGCGGAATTTAAAATTTTTTCATTCGATGAAACCACATGATCCGAGAACGATTCTCAGAACGTTTCATCTATAACCACAACAAGTATAATGCAATACCTCTTGAAGCGTGGTTGATCGAGTCTCTAAGAGAAGAGACCTCCTGTCTCAAGTCCGATCGGTGAGACCGCTTGCGAGTGCGGGGATGAACCGCGTTGTCCGCGCAATCCAAGAAGTTGATCCAAGCGTACTTGCTCCTGATCTCGTCGCACGAGATCGAACGTCTCCTTCGTGAGTGCAGCACTCCAAGAAGATGGAGAATCGAAGAACGTCGAAGCGGCGGCGCGGTGGAGAGAGCGTCGACGATTCTCTCATCTAGGGTATTGTGGACATCCACCAAAAATAGACGGAGAGAGGGTTGTCGTGTATGAAGAAAGAGAGAGAGAGAGAGAGAGAGAGAGAGCTCCAATATTTCATGTAAAGAGAGAGCATGGTATGCCTCTCTATTTATAGAATTTTGGGATCCATGGATCTCAATCTATGGGACATATAAAATCAATTGTGAGATTGATTTATGTCAATCCAATGGTCAAGATTGTTGTTGTCAAAAAACAACAAATTCGGATTAAAATATATTTGACAAAATCAAATATAAATTAGTCCTAAATCAAATCAATAAATAAGGAGATAATATATACATGGAGATTACAATTATATGTATAACATGGTGGACGGCCACCCATTCCAAATAGGACATGGGTGCCGCCCACCCCTTTCCTAATGGAGGGCAATCTCATGATAATTCTTGAGATTGCATATCTCCATGGAAATCTCTCTTTATTTATTTGCAACAAATTGTGTTGGCTTTTATTCTTCAAAAATAATTCACAATTATATTTGAGAATATTGCAATCTTACCATGGAAAAATTGTGAATCATATTCACAACCCAAAACAACATATTATTTACATTGTCAATTAATTACACAATGTGTATCCAATACACATAATAATTAATAAACACATATAAATTATAATTGGCTCTCTCTAATACATTATAAATCACATTTATAATATATTATGAATAATTGGATATTTATATCCACATTATTGTTGTCCATAATAATTAAATCACATTTAATTATATTGGATAATTTCTTCACACATCAAGATGCTTAAATCACATTTAATAATTATTTCTTCATGGCTTAGATCTTATGGAATTATTCTCGAACCCTTCAAGAATAATGCGATCTCTCCTCAGATACTTGGAGATAAGGACATGACGATTGCATTGTTCCACATATAGTGACATGGATATTGAGATCGTATCTCAAATCCAGATCGTGGGACTCCCATAGATGCTTGATTAAATTAAGACCGCAAATCTAATCTTCTCATTGCATTTGAATCACATTCAGATCAATGACCAACATTTGGACTAAGATCAGATTACTTCTCTACTGAGAGGGGTCACTAAAATCCAGACCCGTTTCATCACTCCCTAAGAATGGAAGCGTCATGGTTATACAATCGTTTATGATCACATCACCCTCAGGTATTCCCAATACCTGTACATCCTGCATACTGGATGACTCAGAATAAACCCAAAGTATTAGATCAATTTTATACTGTCTACTTCAGGGTTCTATCAGTAAGTTTCTCATTCGATCATTGGTAGTCGGTATCGATCATATACTTTCCAAAAGCATATATCATACCTAGGTCTTGATCACATACTTTCCAAAAGTATATATCAAACCTACAAATTCAGTCAAGCTTCCAAAGCGAGTTGACCATGCGCATGGAGTTTTGATTCTTCCCAATATCTCATGAGTGAGCTCATGCCTTCTGGTTCAATAATTGAACTTGTATGATCCCTTTGAGAGATTGTATTACTCACATGCCCTTATATGCACACCAGCACGCCGGTGTATAGACCTTGGTTAGGTCATCAACCTATTAGTCTGCCAAATGTACATACTCAGACATATAGTAACACATCTGTCTCCGGTCAGAGGATGCGTGGCCTATATCATGACAACATACGATATAGGACTTTGGTTATCTCGATCTCATCAAGTCAACTCTTTGAACCTTAACTAATCTGACACCTCTGAATCTCTATTCCTATGCAGAGGACTTGCATCAAGAGGTCGGTCAGATATCAACCTTTAGAGATAAGAATTGCCATCTCCTACTCAGGCTGGAGATCATCTCTTAACAATCATTTGACGGGCTTGATGAGTCCTCAATCTAACTCTTTAGATATTCATCCAAGCACCGACCTCTAGATTCAACAGTTGAATCAACAGCTGTATGATCATCAAGATGGCCATGGTACATACCCTAATTGTACTAAGGGACCTATTATACAAATTATTCATTCTTCATTTCAGATCAGGGAATGATATGTGCAATAACATTTATTGCATAATGGCTCGTCGTGGGCTCGCATTTCCAACAATCTCCCACTAGCCCAAAGAACCATTAATGGGCTAATCATTTAAACACGCACTCATGTGACAATCATAGGCTATTTAGAAAATAGCTAGGTAAGCTGATCAGTCTGTCTGTTCCTGCGAGACTACGCTATGTCCTTTTACGACACTTGCATATCCCCAGTAACAGTGCTCGCATCTAATGCGAATGTTGCATCTTATGCAATCATTACTCAATCTTGTTAGAAACTATAGTGTCCTTGACACTACGGCTTAACAATTATCATAACCAGTATTTCCATAATCCTTATCAGAATACCCTTATTCCTGGAGATCACTATCTCTTAAGGTATCTACAGTTAAGAACTTTTAGATCTCTATCTATAAAGTCTTAAGCTTTGAAGATAAGACTTTTAGATCACTATCTCAAAAATCTTGTCATCTATGAAGATTTTGTTATTACTGCAACCAAGTGTTTATTTCCATAGCAGGATTAGTAACAGATTACTACTCCCACTGCATGGCAGCCATCTGGCTTTTGTACACATCCAGTACAAACCCGGCTTCTCAAAACTGATGCCCAAGGGCAAGTGGTTCTAGCATTCACTTCCTCAACTCTTGAGGTGTTGTCCCTTTAGATAGATCAGTACCATATCTTAAGGGATGGAAGCCATTCTTGGAATTTTCCATAAAATGGAATATGTCCAAGATGTACTATTAATGTGACAGTCCCAATAGCCTCTTCTCTTTGCTCCTGAACAACTTCAGAACTAAGATCTAAGAGGTATCCTTGAGATCATATCTTAAGTTATGGAACAACCAGATAATAAAACACTTATTATTATCCTTATATCATTTTAAATGATTAGGATATCATCTATATTTAGCACGATGAACACAAAGGCACTCCCACTAAGCTTCACATGGCTCATCAAGGTTCTATCTGAAATCATAACAATTATAATTCCATCAATCTTATGGTCCAACTTCAAGAAGCTTATTTGAGTCCATAGATGGATTCCCGAGCTTGCAAACCTTGCTTTCCTTAACCATGAAGCCCTGGGGCTACTTCATGTGAATATCCTCAGAGAGGTATTCATAGAGGAATGCAATATTGACTTACATATTGAAGATGCAATAGTCAAGTTGTGTAGCTAAGGTTAGCAATATTCTGATGGTTTTAAGCATGGTCATCGAAGAGCAAGTCTCATCGCAAGCAATGTCTTCTCTTCCAGTGTGTAGCTCATGGCTACGAACCGCACTTTGAAGATCTCTACCTTCTCATCAGGTTCCCTTTCTCTTGAAGATCCATTTACACCTTTACAGGTCTTACCCATATAGGTGGATCCTCGAGGGTTCATATACAACACTTGTATATGAAGTCTACATTAGACTTTTATTGCTAACATCCATCTATCCATGCTATGACTTCAGAAGCTTCATCACATGAAGTTCTATCATTGTCAGTTTTCTCTGACGCATGGAATCCATCCTAAAAGGTATTAGTGTTTCATCTTCAATTATCCTTTTAGTTTCCAATTTCAGGAGCCTCATTATCTTCTCAAGTTAAATGAGTTCCTACACTTCATTTTCATCTTGATTCTCAAGAGTCTCAACCTCTAAGAATCACATTCTCAGAGATGAGATATTTTAAGAATCTCAAGGTCATAAAATAGGTATCCAATACCATACTTTATTTTCCTAATGAAGCAGCACTCTCAAGTGCTCAATTCCAGCTTACTTGCATGGAATTATATGTAGTCTCTACTACATATATACCTGGATACTAAGAGGAATTTATGCTAAAAAATTCATCATTGATCGAATCATGTCACACATGATCCAATTATATCTCCCTATAACTCTATTGAGTTTAGGTTCATTAGGAGGAGTGAGATAGGAATGATATTCCTTTCTCCATAAGGTATACCATGAATTCATCTAATAGGTATTGATTACCTAGATTAGACCAAATTCATTTTTATCTTCCTTCAGACTTTGGTTCCAAACCAAAATTATGAAATCTTTGAACATTTCAAAGGTTTCTTTAGGTGAAGAGAAGAAATCTCATATCATACATAATCATCAATAGATATCACATATCCATAATGTTTACTATGATATAGATGATCCGCATACATCAATATGTATGAGATCCTAAATACCTTGACATCTGACACCATTCCCAAAGAAGGGTGTATTGGACATTTTTCTTTTTGAATACAATATTCATAAGTATGTAAGTTTTGAAATTTTAGACATTCTAAAGTTTCATCTCTTACTAGTCTATCGATCATATCAACAGACAAATGTCCAAGGCTTGATGCTCGATCATTGTCAAATGATCTTCATCCTCCTATTGATCTTGAGGTTTAATTTCAGTATTTAGAAATATTAATGAACCATTCATTAATTTTCTAATTTAGTAGAGTCCACTAGATTTTAGATTACTTTCTAAAATATCTTCATCATAACTCTTTATGATAGGTCCATTCCAGATTCATGTTTATTTCCAACATTTAGAAACAAACAATGAGTGTATTCTAATGTCTAGGTCATAGAGACATTCTCTAAAACTAAGGGCTTACCCACTGAAATTATGAAGTCTAGTGATCCAATGGAAATGGTTGCAACAATTGCATCATTGTCCATCTGGATAATTATAAACCTTAAGATCCAATTTTTTCGGTCTTCTAAAACATATGTAATCCATTGTAAGTGTCGTTAGAAGATTGAGATACAATTATTAGATTTTATCTTATTCAATAAGTAAGTCAATATCAATGATTTATATAGATTATTCTGATGCTCCATCCGAGTCCTTTTCTAAGGAATTCTAGAGAGACTTGATAGTCGTACTATCAACACATCAATTTATTGCAATGTTGGCCTTCATCCAACTCTTTGGATGTCATGTGGAAGTCACAGAGGTACAGTCAATTCGTTGACTACACTTCTTACTTGGGTCCAACCCATGCTTCCACTGCGCTCCCTTTATCTATGAGCAACCATGCTTAAGACTAAGGATCTCTTATGTTAAATTCAAAAGAATTCAATGTAAGATCATTTTAACATTTATACATGCTTCATTAAATTCATACAATATGAATATTATGAAGCTTCATGAATGAATAGAGTATAGATAGTAGAATAATGATACTCATCATCTACATCCATCTAAACTCTTAAAACATAGCTTCAGGTAGGTACTCAAACAATTTGAATACATCATCTCTTATAGAGCCACCATTCTACATGATGCAGTGAACCATCTCATTCATGATAAATGTCAAGAGCACGTATGTATGCAAGAATATCTTCATTATTTTTATAAGGATTATTTGACAATTGTGATCATCATCGACATGTCACTTCCAAAGTACATCCGATGAGAGATCAAGACTATAGAGACATAAAACCCTAGAGTTGTAGTCCTATTATCCATTTAATTGTCATTCCTCATTATTATGAAGAAACTTTCACATTGCAACCACATATATTATGTGTCCAACTGCAAGTGCAATATCTGGATCATGAGTTCAATCCATGATATTTTACTGGTTATTATTGAGTATATCATTGAGTGGGTTTTAATGAAGGATTATCTGAAATAAGAAATTTGCATGTGTATATATTTATATTTACATATATATATATATATATACATATTTTACTTTGATTAGGAATTTTTATATCAAAGTTGTCTTGCCATGTCAACACTGAAAGTTCATTCCCTTAATCACTTTCAATGTAAGAGATATACTTACCATTACATCTCAAGCAAGATCTGGGATCTCCTTCCTCATCTTTGTTGCATCCCAAATATGAGAACCTACAACTCGGATAAAAAGAAGCAGGAACACATTCCGCCTTGCAAGTCCAACTTGCATCTCCCAATTCGGTCTTTAACACCCGGGCCCACCACCCCTAAGGCAATGTCGACCCGTCATTAATTAAACCAACCGTCAGCAGGAATACAACTCGCTATGCGCAATCCAATATCGCCTCAATAATATGAGGACCCGATATTGGGGTCACTACGCATACGTCCTTACTCTTTCGAGAAGCGAAGAGCCCGATCCAGATGCGCTTGCATATAGGAGCTGTCACTTCGAGAAGCGACGGAAACCCTCCACCTTGACGGGAGACCATGGATGTCACTTATGTGATCCTCCATATCATATTCAAATTTTAATTAATTATCACGAATCACATTCACATAATTAATTCTTCCAAGGGAAATTATAACTCTATTCATAATAGAGTTTGTCAATTGGACATAATTCAATTTAATCACATTAAATTGATTATCAATCCAATTCAATCAACAAACTTGATTATTTTTTACTTTAATATAAATATGGTAATATCTCAAAGTACGTATTAATTTGAATTTTAATAATTAAAAAATACACCTTGATTTTCTACGGTATTATACAGTCCCTACCCGTTGTCATGGCCAGTACCGACGAGAGTGGGATGAACACATACGTTGCAACCCGCTACCCCAATACTCTCCGACTAGTCACCATATCCGCCTCGGGAAAGCATAATGCCATATATATCAATTTGTACCTGAGATGATCATCAATTTTTCAACCGAAATTATACCATATAGTAATAATCAAAACATTTTTGATTATAAGGAAATTTGCTACACAAATTCTCAATCCTATTCAAGCATCAAGTTTGAAGATTGTGTTTCCAATTATGATTTAGATCACATCCAATCAATTAATTGGTAGAGGCCAAGTCAATTAGGTAAATAATCATCTTACAATATTTCACAAATATGTTTCAAGATTATTTCATGAAATTAACAATTAATTTCACTAATTGACAATCACTTGGTTCTAGATTAGGACTGTAATTTTAGTAGGGCCCCCTACTTACTAAAATTAACATATCTCAATCAATTTAAATCCAAATTAGACAAACTCAATTTTCAAAGATTGTAAATTGATTTAGGACAGAAGCCAAGTGATGTTTCACGTATTTTGAGGCAGATGATAATAGTAAATAACTCTTTAATCATGTTAAAATCTACTGTACCTGCAACAGTGCATATATGTTCATTAAAACAACCATATCTAGAGCATACGAAATCCGATTTACGCAAAGTCAGATCCTATAGTTTCCTTATTTAATGGGGAACAAAATACAAGAAAATAATTCGTGCTTAAACATTTTAAACATGGCCGAAAATATTTACTAAATAGATCTGCGAAATCAAATGCGATAAAAAACCTTCGGGACCTTAACGAACCCAAGTCATCCTCGGTTTTCGAATCATATTCAAAAAACCGTCAACATGGCTCTGATACCACTTGTAGGATATGGTTAAATCCTTAAGAGCATCACGGAAGCGTGATCGTCATATCGTATACGACGAAGAACGACTAGTCGTACTAGTTGTTTGGTGCATCGGAATTTAAAATTTTTTCATTCGATGAAACCACATGATCCGAGAACGATTCTCAGTTCGTTTCATCTATAACCACAACAAGTATAATGCAATACCTCTTGAAGCATGGTTGATCGAGTCTCTAAGAGAAGAGACCTCTTGTCTCAAGTCCGATCGTCGGTGAGACCGCTTGCGAGTGCAGGGATGAACCGCGTTGTCCTCGCAATCCAAGAAGTTGATCCAAGCATACTTGCTCCTGATCTCGTCGCACGAGATCGAACGTCTCCTTCATGAGTGCAACACTCCAAGAAGATGGAGAATCGAAGAACGTCGACGCAGCGGCGCGGTGGCGAGAGCGTCGACGATTCTCTCCTCTAGGGTATGGTGGACAGCCACCAAAATTAGAGGGAGAGAGGGCTGTCGTGTATGAAGAGAGAGAGAGAGCTCCAATATTTCATGTAAAGAGAGAGCATGGTATGCCTCTCTATTTATAGAGTTTTGGGATCCATGGATCTCAATCCATGGGACATATAAAATCAATGGGTGAGATTGATTTATGTCAATCCAATGGTCAAGATTGTTGTTGTCAAAAAAACAACAAATTCGGATTAAAATATTTTTGACAAAATAAAATATAAATTAGTCCTGAATCAAACCAATAAATAAGGAGATAATATATACATGGAGATTACAATTCCATGTATAACATGGTGGACAGCCACCCATTCCAAATAGGACATGGGTGCCGCCCACCCCTTTCCTAATGGAGGGCAATCTCATGATAATTCATGAGATTGCATATCTCCATGGAAATCTCTCTTTATTTATTTGCAACAAATTTTGTTGGATTTTATTCTTCAAAAATAATTCACAATTATATTCGAGAATATTCCAATCTTGCCATAGAAAAATTGTGAATCATATTCACAACCCAAAACAACATATAATTTACATTATCTATTAATTACACAATGTGTATCCAATACACATAATAATTAATCAACACAGATAAATTATAATTGGCTCTCTCTAATACATTATAATTCACATTTATAATATATTATGAATAATTGGATATTTATATCCACATTATTCTTATCCATAATAATTAAATCACATTTAATTATATTGGATAATTTCTTCACACATCAAGATGATTAAATCACATTTAATCATCATTTATTCATTGCTTAGATCTCATGGAATTATTCTCGAACCCTTCAAGAATAATGTGATCTCTCCTCATATACTTGGAGATAAGGACAGGGCGATTGCATTGTTCCACATATAGTGACATGGATATTGAGATCGTATCTCAAATCCAGATCGTGGGCCTCCCATAGATGCTTGATTAAATCAAGATCGCAAATCTAATCTTCTCAGTCCATTTGAATCACATTCATATCAATGTCCAACATTTGGACTAAGATCAGATTACTTCTCTATTGAGAGGAGTCACTAAAATCCAGACCGCTTTCATCACTTCCTAGGAATGGAAGCGTCATGATTATACAATCGTTTATGATCACATTACCCTCATGTATTCCCAATACTTGTACATCATGCATACTGGATGACTCAGAATAAACACGAAGTATTAGATCAATTTTATACTGTCTACGTCAGGGTTCTATCAGTAAGTTTCTCATTCGGTCATTGGGAGTCAGTATCGATCATATACTTTCCAAAAAGCATATGTCATACTTTGGTCTTGATCACATACTTTCCAAAAGTATATATCAAACCTTCAAATTCAGTCAAGCTTCCAAAGCGAGACGACCATGCGCATGGAATTTTGATTCTTCCCAATATCTCATGAGTGAGCTCATGCCTTCCGGTTCAGTAATTGAACCTGTATGATCCCTTTGAGAGATCGTATTACTCATATGCCCTTATATGCACACCAGCGCGCCGGTGTATAGACCTTGGTTAGGTCATCAACTTATTGGTCTGCCAAATGTACATACTCAAACATATATTAACACATCTGTCTCTGGTCAGAGGATGCGTGCCTATATCATGATAGCATACGATATAGGACTTTGGTTATCTCGATCTCGTCAAGTCAACTCTTTGACCTTACTAATCTGACACCTCCGAATCTCTATTCCTATGCAGAGGACCTGCATCAAGAGGTCGGTCAGATATCAGCCTTTAGAGATAAGGATTGCCATCTCCTACTCAGGTTGGAGATCATCTCTTAACAATCATTTGACGGTGCTTGATGAGTCCTCAATCTAACTCTTTAGATATTCATCCAAGCACCAACCTCTATGATTCAATAGTTGAATCAACAGCTATATGATCATCAAGATGGCCATGGTACATAACCCTAATTGTACTAAGGGACCTATTATACAAATTATTCATTCTTCATTTCAGATCAGGGAATGATATATGCAATAACATTTATTGCATAATGGCTCGCAGTGGGCTCGCATTTCCAACATCTGACTCATTAAAAGTCATAACTTCATTAAAAGAAATAGGATCTGTAAAATCCAATATATACTCATCTAGTGTGTAACATGAAACCTCTCATCTGTACAAATAATAATCATCTACTACGTAAGTTGTGTCATTGGTCTCTTGTTGTTGATTATACCCATGGGTTGTGTGGGTCCACCCACTTCCTCCAAAGGTTTTACATTTACTATAGGTTCTTGTTCCATCACTAGATGAGGTATGTAATCAAATATTTCTTGTATCATTTTCATTATCTTCTAAGATAATAAGAGGTTCCATTTCCTTAATTTCATACCCCTTTTCATCTTGATTTCGAGAAAGATAGCATCACAACTTTCAATGAGATCTCGAGTTTCATGAAAGAACCTATACCTTTGGGTTTTTCACAATAACCAATAAGTCTACACTTTAATATCTTAAATTCCAACTTGTCTCAAAGCTAACTTGGAAGCAAGACATGTGTAGTGCATCCCCATTTCCGGAGATGAATCTATTTTAATTTTCTACCATTTCATATTTTGTATGGCTTTGAATCCACATATTAGAGCAAATCCATTTCAATATGTAATTGGTTGTCAGCACAACTTCTTCCCAAAATCTTTTAGAGAGATATGAGAGTAGGAGCATACATCTTACTACATTCATTAAGGTTTTATTCTTCATTTTCGCTACACCATTCAATTGTGGTGTATAAGGCATTGTAGTCTTCCTACTAATACCTTATCGAATACAATAATCTTTGAAATCATTTGAGTTGAATTCACCACCTCTATCAGTTCTATGTTTTTTAATTTATTTTCCTAATTTCTTCTCTACTTCCATTCTATATCTCTTGATTATTTCAAAAATTCTGATTTTCTACTTAAGAGATAAATGTAGGTATACTTAGAGTAGTCATCAATAAAAGTTATGAAATATTCCTTATTTTCGTGTGTACTCACACTCAAAGAACCACAAATGTCATAATGGATTAAACCTAACAGTTCCTTTGACCTTATACCTTCGAAGAAATGTGTTGTCATTTTACCGGTCAAACAATGCTCACAGTGCAATGTCCTTACTCCTGTCATACTAAGTATTAGGTTCATCTTAACTAACTAATCCTTTTTAAATTTCCCAAGTTTCCTAACCGCATTCGCCAAAAATCATGTATTGACAAGAAACACAAGGAATAATCAAAACTTACTTTCGTTGATTCATAACTGACATTCAGACAGAACAAATCATCACCGGGTACAATTTTTTCCATGGCAAATTTTTTTTGATGTTTGTCGATGGTAACACGATTGTTGTAGAAGCGCACTTCAAACTTCTTTTTCAATAGTACGAGGATAGAAATGAGGTTCCAACGAATTCCAGGAGCATACAATACTTCATTCAAGACCTAATGTTAATTCCTATATCTAGCTTGTATGTTCCAACAGCTTCAACATCAAGGTAGGTGTTATTTCCTACGTAAATTCTATGTTCTCCCTTTTGAAATTCCTTGAAATCCACTAGACCTTCAATAGTCTTTGAAATATGGTGGTTTACACCAGAGTCAATCCACCATCCTTCGCTTTCTGTCACCGTAGAGTTACATTCTACCACTACTGCAAATTATGATTTACGCTGATTTTTGCATTCTTATTCCTTAGGAGCACTCGTATTATTTATCTTTGGGCAATTGTCCTTGAAATGACCAAAACTCTCATAGATGTAGTAGGAGCCTTGCAATACTTTTCCATGCTTTGCTTTGAATACAGCCTTGGAGGGTCCCCATCACTTCTTGTTTTGTAGCGCATTTGCTTCTTCTTCATGTTCAACTTCAAAGACTTCTGTCGTCATTCTCTGATTAGTCAATTCTTGTTCCATTGCTAACTGAGCAGTAAGATTGGAAACAATCTTATTGGTATCACTCAGCCTAAGAGAAGTCGCCCCTACATCAAAGGAGTATGGCAAACTATTGAGAATACTTGCCACTTGCAATCTATTAAGAGTTTCGGATCCTGTTGCCGCTAGGTCTTTTGCCATGACGATCATTTTATTCACACGATCGATTACATTTTCAGATTCCTTCATTTTGAGGGAATTGTATTTATGCAACAAAAGTTGAATACTCATCTCTGACTTAGAGTGGTATTTTTCTTTCACTGCATTCCATATCAATTAACATGAAGCTTCGTGTCCGATTATCCATTTTTTCTCATTACGCATGTGTCCTAATTTGTTGAACAGTACGATTCTCTGGTAATTTAGAAGCAAGCTTATCAATCAGGAATGAATATTGTCATGCATAAGACCATAGCGAATTATATGGCTCCATATCTCATAGTTCGTACTATTAAGGTGATCCAACTTCACAAGTTCACTTGCGACTAATTTTCTGACCATTTTTTTGAATTTAAGAGAAGAAAAAGATGGGAAGTAGAAGAAGAGAGAGACGAGAAAGTAGGTGAAGGTGGATAAGAAGAGAAGATACATTTTTATTTTTAATTCTGGATAAAAAATAAAAGAATACATGGGTCAAAAAATAAAGATTAGCCAAAAAAATATAACTTAAAAAAAGTTTCCTGGAAATCTCGGTAATTTTTTTTATTAGAGCGAAGATGAAAATAAATAAATAAATAAAACTCCCAGCTGTTTAATGAAAGAAATGGGAATAAAGGGAGTTAATAAAACTTTAAAAGCTAATCTATAGTGCAAGAAAACAAGGCAGAGAAAGATGGGTGCCGTTAAAAAAAGGGATTTTATCAGTTGTGCCCCTCTGAGATATCGCAATATCAGTTATGCTCCTATCTTTATGGTAATATCAGTTGTGCCCCCGAATTCTTGCCAATATTTCACTTGTGCCCCTCGGAGGGCCATAACTGATAAAAGATTTTTATCAGTTATGCCCCTCCGAGGGGCACAAGTGAAATATTGGCAAGAAGTTGAGGGCACAACTGATATTACCATAAAGATAGGGGCATAACTGATATTGCGATATCTCGGAGGGGCACAACTGATAAAATCCCTTAAAAAAAATAATCGGGAGTTAAAAAACTTAAAATGTAGGTATTCTTAATATGCAATCATTGCAATGGAATAAAGTGTACCAAAATTGATGATTAGTTAATAGATAAATAAAATAAAGTTGTGAATTTTAATCTATCAATTTCCACCCAAAAAACATCTATATTAATAACAAATATGTAAAAAACAATCTCTCAATATTTTTTTTAGTTTGTAGAGAGAATGAGGCATTTCGTCAACGACAAGGTAAAGTCCCTTGCTAGCGAGTTTAGCTTAGAACATCGAGTTGCCACTCCATACCACCCTCAGACGAATGGTATTGCTGAAGTATCGAACAGGGAGATCAAGACTATATTGCAGAAAGTCGTCCGCCATGATCGAAAGGATTGGTCACAACTTTTGGACTCAGTCTTGTGGGCATATTGGACGTCTTTCAAGACTCCTTTGGGTACATCTCCCTTTCACCTCATTTATGGCAAGCCGTGCCATTTACCTGTTGAGCTGAGACATAGGTCACTTTGGGCAGTCACTTATATACTTTTGGATCCAGAGAGTGTAGGAGATCAGAGGAGGGTAGAGTTAGCAGCCCTGGAGGAACTTCATGATACCGCCTTCTCAAACAATCTACATTATAAGGAGAGAGGGAAGGAGTGGCATGATTCTCATATCAGTCACAAGCAGTTTGAGCCAGTACAGAGAGTATGGCAGTTTGATGCTAGGCTTCGTCAATTTCCAGGGAAGCTACAGAGCAAATGGAAGGGACCCTATTTGCTTAGAAAGGTACATGACAATGGGAGTATTTATATATATGAGTTGTCTTCTGATGCTACCTTTCGAGTGAATGTCCAGCGGCTCAAGCCATATCTACATCATGAGCCGCGGGTCATTGATGTTGCCCCTATTCACTTTGCGTGAGATGTGGTCTCTTGACTCACATCTATTGCATCTCATGCCTGATTATCACTGTTCTCCCGACTTGTATAGATCCAGTTGTCCATATCACTCTATTCTTTAGTCCTACATCCCTTTTCTCATCTTATGATTATGCTATACTTAGGGTGTACTTTACCCTAAGTATAGTGGGGATGTAGGACTCTCTGGTATTCTGTTGATTCTTTCTACCCCTGTTTTCCTGCTTATACTTAAGGATATTTCACACTAAGTATGGGGGGGGGGGGTAGACCCTGTACATCCTTCCACTCGGATTTCCCTTCATGTACAACTTGCTATACTTAGGATTATTTGATCCTAAGTATACGGGGTAACACCAAGTCCTCTTCATTCTATTCTTTGATTCGTCTTTGTACATACCATTCCTTTTCACTTCCCTATACTAAGCACGAGTTATGTCTTCTTCATCGCTCTTGATCACTCTGAGGACATCGTTCGAGCTAAGTATAGGGGGGTGTGTATATACTTCATACATACTTTAGCCATAACTCGTACTTTGTGTGAGTGTGTTTATAAATAAAAATGGCTAAAAATCCCTAAAATTTTAAAAATTTCCCTTGTAAATAAAATTCATCTTGCACATACCTATTGATTTATATAATTATTTTTGTACAAATGATTGTAAAACCTTTTTGTGTAAATAGCTTGTAAATATTTTCGTATCAAAATTATGTATATAGTACAAAATTTTTGTAAAATGTTTTGAAAAAATTTTTTTGCAAAAACCTTGTGTAAATTTTTGTAAATATTTTGCAAAACTTCGCATTCATGCATACATCCATGTTTTCAAACATTTTTCAAAAATTTTGCACAATTGTAAATATTTGTAAAATAGCATCTTGTAAATACTTGTACAGTTTTTCCAAATCATAGTTGACATTTAAACTGGCCTGGAATTAAATTGACAAATGGAGCTTGGTTAAGACCTTAATCCACCTAATAATAAGAGGAACCTTATAGGGCTTAGGATTGAGACTTTTCAGTTCCATTGGGACTTAATTCTTTGAGTCCACTAGGCTATGAGCATATGTCATCTTGATGAGCCTATGTAGAGCACTTAACAACACACGCATGACTCATAGAGACAATGACTTTACTTGCACCAACACTTTACACTTAGCTCTCTACGGATGAGGTGGTGAGGAGGTAGTTTCTTTTGGCTTGGGGTAGCATATGAGGTAGTACTTCTAGGCGGAACCTCTCTTCTTCTTATAGTGAAGGAAGTGTGTCTCAACTTGGTCTGGTGGTTGTGAAGTCTAAAGATAGAAGCCGTGGGTTGCAATAAATCTTCAAAAGAGGTATAGTCTACTGGCTCAAGAGGAAAAACTCCTTGGATATATGCTGCATCATGTAGATATGTTGTACGGATACACAAAAAAATGTGCAAAAAGAAAAGAACTCCAAAAAAGTGGTGGGTCGGATTGAAAATTTAATAATCCCACCGGAGTGTATATAGTCAAATAAAGCAAAGCTTGATATCTATGTTCCATCTCATAAAGCTTGCAGCGAGAGACTCAGCTACACTGGTTAGAGCTCCCATGGATACATGGCTACACTGGCCATGGTCCATTCTCTTCTTCCCCCTCTTCTTGAGCCAGTTGCACTTGAACATAGAAGGGAAAACCCCACATCTCGAGGAAAGAGTTGCTAGAATGAGGCATTATAGTTACCGGGTTGAGGGGGGTTATTTCTTTATTACTTCTGAGGTCGGGAGCTACACATCACTTACACCGTACAAGGAAAGATTCATGGTCATTAGAGTTTGTGTATGTAGACTTGTTCTGATCTGGTTTATTGAGGAATCATGACCATAGATTGGTGGAACTTATAGGCTGTTGAGTTTTAAGCTTAAGTCCAATTAAGGTTCCGACAAATCAATAATCCAAAGGTCTGACCGAGCTCCATATTTCAATTTAATAAGGAAAGTTTAATAATCAACCTTGATTTCGCCTCTTTTTCTTTTTCTTTTGCACTTCTTTTTTTAAATAAGTGTTTGGTAAGGGACTAGCAAAAGTAATGTATAGGGGGATGATGAATCCCAATTCATCTCTCTTTATTCCTTTATTTTAGCTAGAATATTGAGCAAAATACCTTGTAAATACGTGTAAATATCATAAATTGCCAAAACACATGCATCATGTAAATATGCATAACTAGCTTGTTTTTGTGCCAAAATAAAGGAATAAAGAAACAGAAGAAAAAGAGGGAAATATTTAGAATAAATATTGAGTGATCTAATCCTAAGGGAGGGCTCAACATGGGACTGACCGCAAAGAACCCAAGTTGAGAGAGATAAGGTCATTCATACATGTACATACCCCTGCATATTTAAATAAATTTATTTTCCTCAAAATAAAAATTAAAAATTGTTTCTCATATTTTTTACATATTTGTAAAAATAAAACTAAAATAAAAATAAAAAAATAAAGACATAAAAGTCTCTCTCACCAGTGTACATAAACCATGTATATACAATAAAATATCTATTTATTTTCTCCTTGTAATTAATTAATAAATTCAATAAAAATTATATTTTTATACTCCATATGTTATGGTGTAATAAAATAAAATAAATATCAGAAAATAAAAATAAAATAAAAATCATCTCTCGCCTTGTATATATACCATGTACATATGTATATACACATATTTATTTAACCCATGTAAATACATCATAAAATAAAATAAAAATACATTATTATTCCAAATTTTATGTTCTAAATAAATAAAATATAAAAGTGAAATAATTATACAAAAAACAATTAAAAATAAAAATAAAAAATACATATATGTATATACCTATATATAATAATAATATAATGCAAATACGTTATTTATTTTTCGAAAAAAATAAAAATAACTAAAAAATAATTTAAAAAAATAATAAACAATTTTCATGTTTTGACTTTTTCGATATAAAATCATTTAGTAATTTTAATTGAATTTTCAAATATTTAATAAATGGTGAATTCTGATTGGTCTACGGGGGATTGTTGACCCCCGATCAACTCCCCCCTTGGACCACCTAACCCGGATCCGTTGCTTTCGACCCGACCTCTCCTAATTTCCCCCACTCAATCCTATACCCATTCGCCTAAACGCCGGGCTCCATTTACACATGATCAATCCGTGACCCTCGCCCGGGGGAGATTCTAGGGGTCCGTGCTCCACGCAACCCTGCCCGACTCCTTCTTGCCGGACCCACCTCACTATAAAGGTTCACCTCCGGCCGTAATTTCACGCCATCTTTTTCTCCGCCCCTTCTTCCCAGGACTCCATCACCTCCCTTACAGTGGCATCTATCCGAGCGTGGTGTCGTAGTGAGGAGAAGGAGTCCCCAGCCACTGATCCGGCGAAGCTTCTCACCGTACGCCGCCGCGAGGGGCACCGAGCCTCGGATCCCGACTAATCCTTGAGGCGAAGACTTTGAGAGCTCCTCCATCTCATCCACAGTCGATCTCAGCCATCATGTATCCTTGATTCTTTCTAGAATAGGTCAATTTCTGATTACGGTCAAATCGCACCACCGGCTTCGTCGGTCGATTCTCGTCGATTCAATCATCCATTCGCTCATCCGACTCGACCACGACGCTTACGAGACCTCTCCCCACGTTCTTCACCCATCCGATCAACTTGGTTCGCCCCATAACCAAGAAGATGACCTCCTCCGTTATCGCCTCGCCGGAGGTCTCCGCTCTGACTCATCTGACCACCCATTCCACCCCTAACCGGGTCGAGGCACTTTGCCCTCGACCCAGGAGTTGTTATGTGTATGTTGCAGGTTGAAAGGGGCCCATCTGAGGGTCCGAACACTTAGACACAGCAGCTCCAGCTCTCCTTCGTCGCCGGGCCACTCCGGTGGTCCCCAGCTTCAGCGGAGGCATCCACCAGCTGCGGACCAGCCCAGGCTATTTCTTCCACATTTCAGCAACTCCATCGGATCTCTCTACTGCACGGATTAGGCCGGTGAACTTCTTCGGCGGCTTGTTCTTAGAGAAGCTCCATATACCGTCTGATCCAGACCAAGGCTCCAGTTTTAATCGTGGCCGCCCGATCACGAGTGACCTTCACCGCCCGATTCAGCGGAGCTTCGATCCGGACCATCCATCAGCGAAGATGCGTCCCCACTCCAGACACCGTCAGATCGTACACGCGTCGCCTCGTCCACCGTTAATCTTAAATAAAGGGGTAATATCACTTAGGCCCCTCTTTTTATTGCATTTATAGTTTAGTCCTATAAATATTTAGTATAGTTGTTTTTATTTTGGATATTTTGCACTAAGGACCTTGTGTTTACTTTATTTGCATTTTCGTCCCTATCTACGTGGAACACGTGCTTCGTCACATGCTATTTTAGGATATTTGCATGTATGGGCTTGGGGTTTGTGTGTTATGAAATGGAATTATGTTTTTGATATTTGCATTTATACCCCTGTGCATGGTTTTTATTCAACATGTGCTAAATATTTGGACATTTTGTTCCTTTTCTCCTGAAGTTTTCACACATGTTGTGATTAAGCCCCTGAAAATATGTTTCTTTGTATTTAGGTCCTTGTGTATTGTGTGCCTTGTTTTGATTTAATAAAATATCAAATTAAATCCAAATTAGGTGAAATTTGGACATGTGGCTTCTGCCACTGTCTAAAATATTCCCTAAATTTTTGGTACATTTTTTAGGCCTTTTACTATTTTTAAAAATTCAAAAATATGCATTTTCATTATTGTTTGAATTGGAAAATCAAATAAAAATACAAAAACTTCTTCAAAAATTCTAAAAAGTTTAGGGTTAGTTAGGTTTAGTGTATTTTAGCTTCTACCCAATTTTCGTGCTTTTTGGATTTATAAAAACCATAAAAATTGCAAAACTATTAAAAACTCATACAAATTTTAAAAAAATTCTATAAAAATAAAAATATAAACTATTTTCCTCTAGCTTAGTTTTTACATACATTTTTCATAAAAATTGCCTTCAGACTTTTATAGATCAATTTTATATTTTTAATTGATCTTTCAGGTCTGGTTGCACAGTAACCCTCATTTTTCCTCTTTCTCGATTTTTATAAAATCAAATGAAAATTGGAAAATTCTAAAGAATTAACCAAAAACACTTAAAAACCTAACAAACATAAAAACATTTTTATTGGAATTTTCTGTATATTTTTGAGTATTTTTAATAATCGTTAAAGTTGTTTGTTTTTGCATTTTCTTATAAAATCAAAAATACAAAAAAATCCTAAAAATCAACCAAAAACATTTTCCCTTTTTATTTTTCGATTTTCGACTACTTCGTAGGCCGCAAGGTCATCCCGTGTTCCTTGAGTTCGACCCTGCTCGCTATACCAGGTTAATAAAAATAGCGAGGACCGCTTTCGATTTTATTGCTTGATTTGTCTGATTTTGGTGGTTCCTTATTTTCTTGTTGAGCCCGATTTGCGAGTGATTGAGGTCGCAATGACCTAAGTTATTTATCTCCCTTAGTTGCTCGTGGGTTTTTCGTCTCATCACCCAACATCATGGACAACACTGGTGGCAGCAACAGCCTCAACGGTATTCTCAGCCTCCCCCATATCAGTACCAACAGGGCTAGCCTCATCTCCAGCGAGGCAACCCATCCGGTTCTCATGGACCAGGCTATGAGAACCCATCCCTTGACGACTTATCCTTCCTACTCTCAGACCAGCATGCATCCTTAGGTGGGAGATGGACGAGTTCTGGCAAGAGATGAGGGAAATAATCAAGGACAAAGCTGCCAAACCCGCTCAGATTGAACTGAATCTGAACAATCTAAATAGGAAGTCTGAGCAGGTACAGTTTACAGAGACTAACACTCATAGTGATTAATTGGGTGATATTGCTTGCTACATATTTGATGCTGATTTTGTGACACTTAGGAGTGGTGGAATGGCATTCGGTGATGCCTCATCTGAGTGACAACCCCATGATGATTCAAGAGCTTCAGACAATGAAGATATCGGTGCTGATGCCACTGATAATATTGATGATGGTGTTGCTGACGTCACCAAGGATGATGATCACGTCGACGGTACTGAGGTCTGAAAGATATGGTTAGATCCTCAAGCGCATCACGGAAGCGTGAGCGTCGCATCGAATACGACGAAGAACGACTAGTCGCACTAGTTGTTCTATGCAGCGGAAATTAAAAAATTTTCTTGCGACGAAACCACATGATCCAAGAACACTTCTCGGATCGTTTCGTCTAAACCACAAACAAGTATTAGGTTTACCTCTTGAAGCGTGGTTGCGATCGAGTCTCTAAACAAAGAGACCTCCTGTCTCAAGTCCGATCCGACGGAGGAGACGCTTGCGAGCGCGGGGATGAACCGCGTGCTTCTCGCAATCCATATTGATGATCCAAGCGGCGGATCTCCTGATCTCGACACACGAGATCCGATGTCTTCTTCACGAGCGGGGCGCACCGAAGGAGACGGAGATCCTCGAGCAAACCATCGGGCAGCATAACGACGATGCCGCAGCGATGGAGAACCTCTCTAGGGTATCCATGGTGGACGGCCACATGAGAGAGAGAGAGAGGACGTGTAGAGAGAATGAGAGAGAGAGAGAGAGATTTGTTGCCTCAACTTGTGTGTAAAGAAGAGCAATGGGGTGCCTCTCCTTTTATAGGGTTTTGGGATCCATGGATCTCAATCCATGTGTCAACACAAATCCAATGGTCCACATTAATTTGTGTTTCTTTCAATGGTCATGATTTGTTGCTAAAAACACAACAACAATTAATTTAATTTAAATTAAATATATGTTGATAAATCAACACAATTTAATTACAAAATTAAATCATCAATACATGGAGATAATGAAAGGAGAGAAAGCCTCCTTCCATGTGGAGAGGGGGGACGGCCTCCCTTTCCTAATGGGAGTGGTGGCCGTCCACCCTCCTCCATTAGGAAGGTGGCTATTTCACCTTTTATGTAATCTCCATTATTTGCAACAACTTTTGTTGCAAATTATTTCACAAAAATAAATCCAATTTATTTTGTGAACATTGCAATCATGCCATTGAAAATTTGTGAATCACATTCACAACCCAAAACAAAATGTAAATTACATTTTCAATTTGATGTCCAATGTGAATCCAATTCACATTAACATTCAATTAACAAATGTAAATTACAAATAGCTCTCTCTTATATATTATAAATCACATTTATAATATATATGACTAATATGGATATTGCTATCCACATTATTCATATCCATGATAATTAAATCATATTTAATCATCTTGGATCTCTATTCTCTTGTGTCCAAATAATATGAATCACATTCACATTATTTACATCTTTGACAATTAAATCTCATTTAATTATCTAAGATAACTGTCTTTATAATATGAATCAAATTCATATTACTCATGATAATTAAATCACATTTAATTATCCATTTTCTCAATGCTCGGATACATAAATCAACAATAGAATTATCCATGAACTCCTTCAAGGATAATACGCTTTCTCCGCAGATACTTGGAGATAAGGACAGGGCGATTGTATTGTTCCACGTATAGTGACATGGATATTGAGATCGTATCTCAAATCCAGATCGCGGGCCTCCCATAGATGCTTGATTAAATCAAGACCGTAAATCTAATCTTCTCATTGTATCTCAATCACATTCAGATCAATATCCAATACTTGGACCAAGATCAGATCACTTCTCTACTGAGAGGAGTCACTAAAATCCAGACCCGTTTCATCACTCCCTAGGAATGGAAGCGTCATGGTTATACAATCGTTTATGATCACATCACCCTCAGGTATTCCCAATACCTGTACATCCTGCATACTGGAAGACTCAGACTAAACCCGAAGTATTCGATCAACTTTATACTGTCTACTTCATGGTTTTATCAGTAAGTTTCTCATTCGATCATTGGGAGTCGGTATCGATCATATACTTTCCAAAAGCATATATCATACCTAGGTCTTGATCATATACTTTCCAAAAGTATATATCAAACCTACAAATTCAGTCAAGCTTCCAAAGCGAGACGACCGTGCGCACGGAATTTGATTCTTCCCAATATCTCATGAGTGAGCTCATGTCTTCCGGTTCAGTAACTGAACCTGTATGATCCCTTTGAGAGATCGTATTACTCATATGCCCTTATATGCACACCAGCGCGCCGGTGTATAGACCTTGATTAGGTCATCAACCTATTGGTCTGCCAAATGTACATACTTAGACATATAGCAACACATCTGTCTCCGGTCAGAGGATGCGTGCCTATATCATGACAGCATATGATATAGGACTTTGGTTATCTCGATCTCGTTAAGTCAACTCTTTGACCTAACTAATCTGACACCTTCGAATCTCTATTCCTATGCAGAGGACTTGCATCAAGAGGTCGGTCAGATATCAGCCTTCAGAGATAAGGATTGCCATCTCCTACTCAGGCTGGAGATCGTCTCTTAACAATCATTTGACGGTGCTTGATGAGTCCTCAATCTAACTCTTTAGATATTCATTCAAGCACCAGCCTCTATGATTCAATAGTTGAATCAACAGCTGTATGATCATCAAGATGGCCATGGTACATAACCCTAATTGTACTAAGGGACCTATTATGCAAATTATGTATTCTTCATTTCAGATTAAGGAGTGAATTGCAATAACATTTATTGCATAATGGCTCGCCGTGGGCTCGCATTTCCAACAATCTCCCACTAGCCCAAAGAGCCATTAATGGGCAAATCATTTAAACCCGCACTCATGTGACAATCATAGGCTATTTAGAAAATAGCTAGGTAAGCTGATCAGTCATTCTGTTCCCGCGAGACTACGCCAAGTCCTTTTACGGCACTTGCATATCCCCAGTAACAGTGCTCGCATCTAATGCGAATGTTGCATCTCATGCAACCAATACTCAATCTAGTTGGTTACATTGTCCCCGACATCATAACCAGTATCCCCATAATCCTTATTAGAATACCTTCATTCCCGGAGATCTCTATCTCCTAAGGTATCTAAAGTTTAGACCTTTATAGATCACTATCTACATGGTCTTAAACTTTTGAAGATAAAACTTTGAGATTACTATCTCAAAAATCTCCTCATCTATGAAGATTTTGTTATTACTGCAATCAAGTGTTTTATCTCTACAGTAGGATTAGTAACAATTTACTACTCCCATTGCATGACAGACATCTGGTATTTGTACACTCTAGCATACACTCAGCTTCTCGTAACTAATGCACAAGTGCAAGTAGTTGTAGCATTTACTTCCTCAACTCTTTGAGGTGCTATCCCTTAAGATAGGTCAGTACCATATCTTAAGGGTTAGAAGCCTTTCTTGGAATTTCTATGAATAGAATATGTCCAAGGTATACTACAAATGTGACAGTCCAATTATCCTCTTCTCTTGGCTTCTGAACAACTTCAGAACTAAGATCTAAGAGGTATCTTTGAAATCATATTTCAAGATATGGAATAAACAGATTATAAAAAACTTATTATTATCCTTATATCATTTTAAATGATCAGGATATCATCTACATTTAGCGCAATGAACACATAGGCACTCCCACTAAGCTTCGCATGGCTCATCAAGATTTCATTTGAAATCATAACATTTATAATTTCATCAAATCTTATGGTCCATCTCAAAGAAGCTTATTTGAGTCCTTAGATGGATTCCTTATCTTGCACACCTTGCTTTCCTCAACCATGAAGCCCTGGGGCTACTTCATGTGAATATCCTCATAGAGATATTCATAGAGGAATGCAATCTGGACTTGCATCTTGAAGATGCAATAGTCAAGTTGTGTAGCTAAGGTTAGCAATATTCTGATGATTTTAAGCATGTTCACCGAAAAGCAAGTCTCATTGCAAGCAATGTCTTCTCTTCCATGTGTAGCTCATTGCTACGAACTATGCTTTGAAGGCATGTACCTTCTCATCAGGTTCCCTTTCTCTTGAAGATCCATTTACACCTTTACGGGTCTTACCCATATAGGTGGATCCTCGAGGGTCCATATACAACACTTTGTACATGAAGTCTACATTAGACTTTTATTTCTAACATCCATCTATCCATGCTATGATCTTCAGAAGCTTCCTCACATGAAGTTCGATCATTGTCAGATTTCTCTGACACATGGAATCCATCCTCAAACTTATTTGAAGAGGTTTTAGTGTTTCATCTTCAATTATCCTTTTAGTTTCCAATTTTAGGAGCCTCATTATCTTTTCAAGATTAAATGAGTTCCTACACTTTTAGATGAGATATTTCAAGAATCTCAAGGTCATAATTATGCTAAAAATCATCATTGATAAGATCATGTCACACATGATCCAATTGTATCTGCCTATAACTCTATTGAGTTAAGGTGTGTTAGGAGGATTGAGATAGAAATGATATTCATATCTCTATAAGGTATTCTTTGAATTTATCTAACAGGTACTTGCTAACTAGATTAGATCAAATTCATTTTATCTTCCTTCATACTTTTGGTTTTAAACCAAAATTAATGAAATCTTTGAACATTTCAAAGGTTTCTTAGGTGAAGAGAAGAAATCTCATATCATACATAATCATCAACAGATATCACATATCCATAATGTTTACTATGATATAGATAATCTACATACATCAATATGTATGAGATCCTGAATACCTTGACATCTTACACCTTTCTCTAAGAAGGGTGTATTGGACATTTTTCTTTGAATACAATATTCATAAGTATGTAAGTTTTGAAATTTTAGACATTCTAAAGTTTCATCTCTTACTAGTCTATTGATCAAATCAATAGACAAATGTCCAAGGCTTGATGCTAGATCATTGTCAAATGATCTTCATCCTCCTATTGATCTTAAGGTTTAATTTCAGTATTTAGAAATGTTAATGAACCATTCATTAATTTTCTAATTTAGTGGAGTCCACTAGATTTTAGATTACTATCTGGAATATCTCCATCATAACTTTTTATGATAGTTCTACCTCAGAATTCATGTTTATTTCCAACATTTAGAAACAAACAATGAGTGTATTCTTATATCTTGGTCATAGAGACATTCTCTAAGACTAAGGACTCTCCCACTGAAATTACCAAGTCTATCAATCCAACAGAGATTGTTGCAACAATTGCATCAATATCCATGTGGATAACTATAAACCTTTAAGATCAAATTTTCCAGTCTTCTAAAACATATGCAACCTATTGCAAATGTCATCAGAAGATTGAGATACAATTATTTGACATTATCTTATCAATGATTTATGTAGATTAATCAGATGCTCCATCCGAGTCCTTCTCTAAGGATTCTAGATAGACTTGAGTATTGGCATTCATCCAACTCTTCGGATGACATATGGAAGTCATAGATGTATAGTCAACTCTTTGACCATACTTCTTACTCGGGTCCAACCCATGCTTCCACTGCGCTCCCTTTATCTATAAGCAACCATTGCTTAAGACTAAGGATCTCTTATGTAAGAGCATTTCAACATTTATACATGCTCCATTAAATTCATACAATATGAATATTATGAAGCTTCATGAATGATCAGAGTATATATAGTAGAATGATGACACTCATCATCTACATCCATCTAAACTCTTAAAACATAGGTTCAGGTAGGTACTCAAACAATTTGAATACATCATCTCTTATAGAGCCACCATTCTGCATGATGCAGTGAACCATGTCACTCATGATTAAATGTCAAGAGCACATATGTATGCCAGAATATCTTCATTAATTTTATAAGGATTATTTGGCAATTACGATCATCATCGACAGGTCACTTCCAAAGTACATCCGATGAGAGATCAAGACTATAGAGACACACAAACCCTAGGGTTGTAGTCCTATTATCTATTTAATTGTCCTTCCTGAATATTATGAGGAAACTTGCACATTGCAACCACATAAATTATGTGTCCAATTGCAAGTACAATATCTGGATCATGAGTCCAATCCATGATATTTTACTGGTTATTATTGAGTATATCATTGAGTGGGTTTTAATGAAGGATTATCTGAAATAAGAAATTTGCATAAATATATAAATATATATATTTTACTTTGATTTAGGATTTTTATATCAAAGTTGTCTTGTCTTGTCAACACTGAAAGTTCATTCCCTTAATCACTTTCAATGTAAGAGATATACTTACCATTATATCTCAACAAGATCAGGGATCTCCTTCGTTATCTTTGTTACATCCCAATAATATGAGAATCTGCAACTCGGATAAAAAAGAAGCGGGAACACATTCCGCCTTGCAAGTCCAACTTGCATTCCCAATTCGGTCTTTAACACCCGGGCCCACCACCCCTAAGGCGATGTTGACCCGTCGTTAATTGAACCAACCGTCAACAGGAATAGTACTCGCTGTACGCATTCCAATATCGCCCCAATAATATGAGGATCCGATATTGGGGTCACTACGTATACGGCCTTACTCTTTCGAGAAGCAAAGAGCCCGATCCAGATGCACTTGCATACAGGAGCTGTCACTTCGGACAGGCGTCTCCCACATACAATCCCTGGCGACGGAACCCTTCGCCTTGACGGGAGACCATGGATGTCACTTATGTGATCCTCCACCTCATATTCAAATTTTAATTAATTATCGTGAATCACATTCACATAATTAATTCTTCCAAGGGAATTATTAACTCTAATCATATTAGAGTATTTCAATCTTAATTGGATTCCAATTAATCTAATCATATTAAATTAATGATCCAATTAATATCCAACAAACATTTTAATAGTTACTTGAATAATGGTATTATCTCAAATACGTATTATTTCGAATTTTAATAATTAGAAAAATACATCTTAATCCCTCGGACATTATCCCGGCCCTACCCGCTGTCATGGCCAGTACCGACGAGAGTGGGACGGACCACATACGTTGCAACCCGCAACCCCAATGCTCTCCGACTAGGCACCATATCCGCCTCGAGAAAGGATAATGCCAAATTGATTAATTTGTACTTGAGATGATCATCGGTTCTTCAACCGAAATTGTAACATATAGTAATAATCAAAACATTTTTGATTAACATTATAATGAGATTTGCTAAACAAATCCCAAGTCCTATTCAAGCAACATGTTTGTTGGAATGTTGATCATGTAACTAATCTTGATCTAGATCACATCTAATCATTTGTTGGTTAGGGCAAAGTCATTTAAGGACATAATTATCATTAAATATTTCACAAATATTTATGCATAATTATTCCAGGAAATTAAACAATTTAATTTCACTAATTAATTAAATGACAATCACTAGGTTCTTGATTAGGAAAGTATTTTCAGCAGTGACCCTCACTTACTAAAAATATCATATCTCAATCAATTTAAATCCAAGCAAAGTAAATTTCTAAAGTTTGCTAACTTGATTTACAACAGAACCCAATGATTTGCACGCATTTCAAGGCGTCTCAAATCCGTAATTAACATTTTAATTACGTCATGATCCGCAGTCCCCGAAACAGTGGATACATGTTCACTAAAATGAGCATATCTAGAGCAAACGGAATCGAAATCACGCAAACTCAGATCCTGCGGTTTCCTTATTTAATGGGGAATAAAATCCAGATAATATTTTCGTGTTTAAACAATTTAAACAGTGCCGAAAATAATATCAAAACAGAGATGCGAAAATGAAATGCAAGAAAACTTTCGCATACCCTAATGAACCCAAGTCGTCCTCGGTTTATGGATCGTATCCAAAACCACCGACCTAAGGCTCTGATACCACTTGAAGGATATGGTTAGATCCTCAAGCGCATCACGGAAGCGTGAGCGTCGCATCGAATACGACGAAGAACGACTAGTCGCACTAGTTGTTCTATGCAGCGGAAATTAAAAAATTTTCTTGCGACGAAACCACATGATCCAAGAACACTTCTCGGATCGTTTCGTCTAAACCACAAACAAGTATTAGGTTTACCTCTTGAAGCGTGGTTGCGATCGAGTCTCTAAACAAAGAGACCTCCTGTCTCAAGTCCGATCCGACGGAGGAGACGCTTGCGAGCGCGGGGATGAACCGCGTGCTTCTCGCAATCCATATTGATGATCCAAGCGGCGGATCTCCTGATCTCGACACACGAGATCCGATGTCTTTTTCACGAGCGGGGCGCACCGAAGGAGACGGAGATCCTCGAGCAAACCATCGGGCAGCATAACGACGATGCCGCAGCGATGGAGAACCTCTCTAGGGCATCCATGGTGGACGGCCACATGAGAGAGAGAGAGAGGACGTGTAGAGTGAATGAGAGAGAGAGAGAGAGATTTGTTGCCTCAACTTGTGTGTAAAGAAGAGCAATGGGGTGCCTCTCCTTTTATAGGGTTTTGGGATCCATGGATCTCAATCCATGTGTCAACACAAATCCAATGGTCCACAATAATTTGTGTTTCTTTCAATGGTCATGATTTGTTGCTAAAAACACAACAACAATTAATTTAATTTAAATTAAATATATGTTGATAAATCAACACAATTTAATTACAAAATTAAATCATCAATACATGGAGATAATGAAAGGAGAGAAAGCCTCCTTCCATGTGGAGAGGGGGGACGGCCTCCCTTTCCTAATGGGAGTGGTGGTCGTCCACCCTCCTCCATTAGGAAGGTGGCTATTTCACCTTTTATGTAATCTCCATTATTTGCAACAACTTTTGTTGCAAATTATTTCACAAAAATAAATCCAATTTATTTTGTGAACATTGCAATCATGCCATTGAAAATTTGTGAATCACATTCACAACCCAAAACAAAATGTAAATTACATTTTCAATTTGATGTCCAATGTGAATCCAATTCACATTAACATTCAATTAACAAATGTAAATTACAAATAGCTCTCTCTTATATATTATAAATCACATTTATAATATATATGACTAATATGGATATTGCTATCCACATTATTCATATCCATGATAATTAAATCATATTTAATCATCTTGGATCTCTATTCTCTTGTGTCCAAATAATATGAATCACATTCACATTATTTACACCTTTGACAATTAAATCTCATTTAATTATCTAAGATAACTGTCTTTATAATATGAATCAAATTCATATTACTCATGATAATTAAATCACATTTAATTATCCATTTTCTCAATGCTCGGATACATAAATCAACAATAGAATTATCCATGAACTCCTTCAAGGATAATACGCTTTCTCCGCAGATACTTGGAGATAAGGACAGGGCGATTGTATTGTTCCACGTATAGTGACATGGATATTGAGATCGTATCTCAAATCCAGATCGCGGGCCTCCCATAGATGCTTGATTAAATCAAGACCGTAAATCTAATCTTCTCATTGTATCTGAATCACATTCAGATCAATATCCAATACTTGGACCAAGATCAGATCACTTCTCTACTGAGAGGAGTCACTAAAATCCAGACCCGTTTCATCACTCCCTAGGAATGGAAGCGTCATGGTTATACAATCGTTTATGATCACATCACCCTCAGGTATTCCCAATACCTGTACATCCTGCATACTGGAAGACTCAGACTAAACCCGAAGTATTCGATCAACTTTATACTGTCTACTTCATGGTTTTATCAGTAAGTTTCTCATTCGATCATTGGGAGTCGGTATCGATCATATACTTTCCAAAAGCATATATCATACCTAGGTCTTGATCATATACTTTCCAAAAGTATATATCAAACCTACAAATTCAGTCAAGCTTCCAAAGCGAGACGACCGTGCGCACGGAATTTGATTCTTCCCAATATCTCATGTGTGAGCTCATGTCTTCCGGTTCAGTAACTGAACCTGTATGATCCCTTTGAGAGATCGTATTACTCACATGCCCTTATATGCACACCAGCGCGCCGGTGTATAGACCTTGATTAGGTCATCAACCTATTGGTCTGCCAAATGTACATACTTAGACATATAGCAACACATCTGTCTCCGGTCAGAGGATGCGTGCCTATATCATGACAGCATATGATATAGGACTTTGGTTATCTCGATCTCGTTAAGTCAACTCTTTGACCTAACTAATCTGACACCTCCGAATCTCTATTCCTATGCAGAGGACCTGCATCAAGAGGTCGGTCAGATATAAGCCTTCAGAGATAAGGATTGCCATCTCCTACTCAGGCTGGAGATCATCTCTTAACAATCATTTGACGGTGCTTGATGAGTCCTCAATCTAACTCTTTAGATATTCATTCAAGCACCAGCCTCTATGATTCAATAGTTGAATCAACAGCTGTATGATCATCAAGATGGCCATGGTACATAACCCTAATTGTACTAAGGGACCTATTATGCAAATTATGTATTCTTCATTTCATATTAAGGAGTGAATTGCAATAACATTTATTGCATAATGGCTCGCCGTGGGCTCGCATTTCCAACAAGGTCGTCATTTCTCCAGATGTAGTTGGTGGAACTGAGGCCACCATTCGATGTGATGCTGAGCCAGAGCGCAGTGCTGATGCTGCAAAGACAGATGTCATGGGTGATGTTGATGCCACCATTTCTATTCTAGTTTGTTTCCTCATGTCTTTATACCTCAGGACAATATTAAAAATACCAAAAAATTGAATAAAGGAATGTTTTCTTCATCTACTTTGAGTCCATATGTGTTATGGTGATTCTACTATGGGCTCCATCCCTTCATAGCAACAAGAACCTCTTCCTAACCCTCTATCGGAGGATGGTCCAGCTATCCGCTTCCCTCCAGCATTGGCTCGGGCAGGGGAAGAAAACAAAAAATCCAAAAAAAGACATAGCAGTTAGAGTTTAGGCAGTAGAAGATCGACATATTCCATATCTAGCTGACTCTACAAGAGGCACTGGAGCACAACCCTCTATCCTAGAAGCACTTGAGAGAGAATACCACTATACATAGGAAGAAGTACTGTAGAGATCCATGTGTTGACTCGTGCCACATGTTTCGCCATTCAGAATCAACTGCCAACCAAGAGACCCGATGCAGGAGCTCCATATGTCAGATGCCACATGAGCAGCAGTTCGATCGTACCCTATTAGACAGATGTTCTTCGATTAACCTTCTTCCGACTACCTTACTCGATCGATTCGAGTTTGTCCCTCTTAGATAGAGCAAGATGATACGTAAGATGCTGATAGATCTATTAAGAGGTCGAAGGGGTTACATAAGGACGTTTTCGTTACAATTCAAGGCTTGAAATTCCCCGTGGACTTTGTTGTATTCGACATGGAGGTCCCTGAATCCGTGACACATACCCTCATCATCTTAGGATGGCCATTCTTTTCCACAACCAAGGCGGTGTTTAACCATGACAGTGGGAAGGTATACTTTCGCGTCGAGGGTGAAAGTATACAAATAGAGACGATCGAGAAGACAAGAGATAGAGATTCAGAGTGCTCATATAAAATGACCGATTCAGAGTAGATGAAAGAGGCGGATCTAGACATCCACCAGGAGTGTGACTTTGTGATTAAAGATGATGAAGCAGTTTGGGCAGATCTCGCATCACGAGTTCTTGCCACATCTTCAGATAGTGTAGATTCACAGAGCATGGCAGATGGGAGTTCAGAGAGCACATTCATGGCACATGATATAGTAGAGGTTGTTTATCATGGTTAGGATAGCGAAATTAATTTTATGTCATACTCATCTGATTCAGATCCCTCAGACATGGACACTTATTTTTACTGGAAGGACTTCGATGAATATTTACCATGTCTGGTGACTACAAAGTTGACAGCTAGCACTTAGAGTGAGACAAGTCAGTTGACAGATATAACATCGAAGCCATATTCATTCGATTTACCAATGCAGCAAGAGTTCTCACACGTAGATCCGGTAGCATTCACTCAGACATTCCAGAAGCCAGATTTACCAGCACCCACTTGTCCAGAATTGAAGACCTTACCGCAGAGCATGAAGTATAGATTCCTTTTTGGTGAGCCCGATATGTTCCCAGACATTATCTCAGCAGATTTGAGTGAAGACCAAAAATCTCATTTGATGTAGGTTCTTGAAAGAAACACAAGGCAATAGTTTGGAGTGTAGATGACCTCAAGGGGATAAGTCCGACCCTTTACTCCCATCACATTTATCTCGAAGAAGACACCAAGCCCTCACGTGAGTTCAAGCGACAGCTGAACCCATATCTTCAAGAAGTGATCATGAAGGAAATATCTAAGTGGTGGAGCGCCAATTTTATTGACCTCGTCTCCTACTCCATGTGGTTTAGTCCATTGCATGTGGTACCCATGAAGACATGTACCACCACAGTTGTGAACGCGTCTTTAGAGGAGATAGCTACCCTAGTATCCACTTCTTGGAGGGTATGTGTGGACTATAGATGATTGAATCATGCCACCAAGAAGGACCACTTCCCACTACCATTCATAGATCATATAATTGAGAGATTAGATGGGAAGAGTTATTACTATATTCTAGATGGGTATTCGGGGTACAACCATGTGGCCATAGCGCCCTAAGACCAAGAGAAAATAACTTTCACCTGTTTGTTTGGGATGTATGCTTTTAGACGGATGTCATTTGGATTATGTAATGTCCTGGCTACATTCCAAAGGTGCATGCTCTCTATTTTCACGGACATATATGGTGAATTTTTAGAGGTATTCATGGGTGACTTCTCAGTCTACGATGACAGTTTTGATGCATGTCTTGATTACCTGGACCTAGTACTTCAACACTGCATTGAGGTCAACTTAGTATTATCTTGGGAGAAGAGTCACTTCATGGTGACTCAGGGGATGGACATTTGCCACATCATCTCTAATAGGGGCATGGAGGTTGACCCAGCCAATGTGGATATCATCAAGAAACTCAATCCACCATTTGATTTACGACAGTTGTTGTCCTTTCTGGGGCATGTCAGTTTCTACTGACGGTTAATACAAGACTTCAGCAGGATTGTCCGATCGCTTATTGATTTGTTGACAAAAGACACTCAGTTCCTTGTCGATGATAAGTGTCTTGCATCATTTGAGACTCTCAAAAATCTAGTTGTTGAGGCTCCTGTCCTTCAGCCGCCTGATTGGTCTCTCCCATTCGAGATCATGACGATGCCTCCGATTTTACCGTAGATATCGTGCTAGAACAGAGGAGGGATGTATTACCATATGCCATTCACTACACTAGCCGAACAATGGATTCTGCTCAGCAGAATTACACTGTTACAGAAAAGGAGATGCTAGCAGTAGTCTTTTCCTTTGATAAGTTTCGATCTTACATTCTTGGATCTAAGTGACTATCTATATTGATCACACAGCAATATGATACTTAATAGCAAAGAAGGATGCCAAAGACAGATTGACCAGATAGATCCTTCTACTCAAGGATTTTGATATAGAGATTAAGGATAAACCTGGTATCAAAAATGTAGTGGCAGATCACCTCTCCCGTCCAGAAAACCTTTAGGATTCAGATCAGATGACACCTATTATAGAGACATTCCCAGATGAGGCGATCCTTGCAATCACCTCACTTCCATGGTATGTCGATATTGTGAACTATCTTGTCATGAAGAAAGTTCCACAAGATTAGCCCAGACAACGACTTGAGATCTTTCTTACGAAGGCCAAGTCATACCATTGGGAAAATTCTGCTCTTTATCATGGAGGGGATAGCATCTAGAGACGGTGTATTCCTCAATAAGAGCAGCATAGCGTTTTAACCTATTGCCACAAGATTGAGGCAGAAGGACATCATTCTTGGAGATAGACAACACAAAAGGTGCTCCGGTCCGGCCTTTGGTGGCCTACCCTCTTCAAGGATTCAGACGAATTCGTGAAGAGATGTACTGACTGTCAGAAAAGGGCACTTGTGGATAGAGAGATATGATGTCGATGCATCTTATTTTCTTCTATGAGATCTTTGATGCATGGAGCATAGATTTCTTGGGCCCATTTCCTAAGAGTTAGGGATTTGAGTTAATCTTGCTTTTTGGAGATTATGTGAGTCATTGGGTTGAGGCCATGCCCCTCCCCGAACCGTAAATGCTAATATTATTTGCAAATTCCTGAGGAAAAATATCATTTTACAGTTCGGAGTACCTAGAGTTTTGTTATCAGACAGGAGGGACTCATGTTATCAATGACAATGTAAGGGCCCTTGCTAATGAGTTCAGCATAGATCAAAGAGTTTCCATTCCTTATCATCTACAGATGAATGGTCTTGCTAAGGTTTCTTACAGGGAGAAAAAGACTATATTACAGAAAGTAGTCCGCCCAGACTGAAAGGATTGGTCACAGCTTTTGGACTCGATCTTGTGGGCATATTGGACATCCTTCAAGACTCCATTGGGTACATCTCCATTCCGACTCGTTTATGGGAAGCCATGCCACTTACCAGTTGAGCAGAAGCATAAGTCACTATGGGTTGTCACTGAGATATTTTTGGATCCATAGAGTGTAGGAGATTAGAGAAAGGCAGAATTGGCATCCCTAGGGGAGCTTAGAGATACAACCTTTTCGAGTAGCCTGCAGTATAAGGAGCGAGTAAGGATATGGCATAATTCTCACATCAGCCATAAGAAGTTTGAGCCGAACCAGAAAGTATGGTTATTCAATTCCAGGATAAAACTATTTCCTGGGAAGTTTCAAAGCAAGTGGAAGGGAACATAATAGGTCTGGAAGGTGCATGACAATGGCAACATTGATATATCTGAGATGTCATTTGAATCCACCTTCCGAGTTAACGGTCAACGCCTGAATCCATATGTAGATCATGATCCGCTGATCGTCGATGTTGCCGCTATTCATGTTGCATGAGATGTGGTTTTTGACTCACATAATTTGCATCCCATGCCTGATTATCACTTCCTGTCGTAAATGTATAGATCAAGATGTCTATATCGCACATTCTTTTATCGAACACCCCATCTCCATCTCATGATTATGCTATACTTAGGGTGTACTTTACCCTAAGTATAAGGGGGTGTCCGACTTGTGATTATTCTTTTGATTCTTTTTACCTCTGTTTTGCTGCCTATACTTAGGGAATTTTTACCCTAAGTATGGGGGGGGGGGGGGTAAACCCAGTACATTCTAATCCCCGATTTCCCTTGTGTATAGTATTCTATAATTAGGATTACTTGACCCTAAGTATATGGGGATCACCGGCATCTATTGATTATATTCATTTATTCGTCGTTCTAATATAGTATTATTTTCACTTTTCTATATTTAGCACGAGTTATGTCTTTCTTTGCAGCTCTTTGATCACTATGAGGACATAGTTCGAGCAAAGTATAGGGGATGTCGTATATATTGTATATATACTTTAGCCATAACATGTACTTTCGTATATTTAATATAAGTAGAATATAGTATAATTACTGGTTAAAAAACTAACTAGTAAAAAGATGCAGTCATTTTCTCGGAATTCTTTCTTGTATATATTGACTAATAAGTCAGGTTAAAATATTTTGAAAGTAGTTTGAAAATCTATTTGAAAAATCTTTTGAAAACTATTTGAAAATTGTTTGAAAAATATTTTCAACATTTGTAAAATAATTATGGCTTGCAAAAAATTTCTTTGTGTGAAATAAAATCATCTTGTAAAACTATTTGCAAATGTTTTGAAAAATAGTTGAAAAATTATTTTGAAAATCTATATATACTGTTTGAAAAAAATGTTTGCAAAATTGTTTTCAAATGATTGTGAATGATTGTAAAATTGTGTGAAAAAGTATTTTGGACTATAGTTTAAAATTATTTGTAAAATTATTTTCAAATAAATTTGAGGAATATATGCATCAGAAAATTTAAAAAAATGAATAAAAATATTACAAATAAAAATAAAAAATCCAACTATATGTATATACCGATATAAATTACTCAAGTTGTAAATCATTTCCACCTGACTCTTGTGAATAATTTACTCACTCCTGTGCAAATATGTGTATATCATCCCTAACCCTTATTAAAAAAATGTATATACTTGTATATATTACTAACTATTTAAAAAACTTTTTGCATGTGCATCATTTTTCAAAAATCCATAAAAATTTCAAAATTTGAAAATTATTGACAAAAAGATTTTGCTTTCTTTTCTTTGCATTGCAAGTATTTTCTTGCATTGGCATATGCATTTTTCAGGATAGTCTTGACATTTAAACTAAGTCTGGAATAAATTTGAAGAGTGGATCTTAGTTAGACCTTAATCCACTTAATTTTAGAGGAACCTTATAAGAATTGGAATTAATACTTTCCAGGTGCTAGTGACTTAATTCTTTGAGTCCATAAGACTATGTTCACATGTCATCTTGATACGTCTAAATAGAATATTTAACAACACACGCATGATTCTTTCAGACCATGGCTTACCTTGGACAAGCACTCTATACGTAGCTCTTTGATGAGCGGCCCGAGCAACTAAGCTTAAGGGATATCAAGGGTCGTTGCGACCCCAATAACTCGAACCAGGCTCAACAAGATAAATAAGACCACCAACTAAAGAAATAAAGCAATAACAACAAGGTAGGCGGTCCTGCTAATTATTTAACTTGATATGGCCACCAGGGTCGAACACAAGGAGCACGGAATGATAAATCTACGAAGTAGTCAGGTAATCAAAAAGATGATGAAATTTTGGTGGTTTTTAACTTTAAATATTTTTTTATGATTTTAATTAAGAAGAAGAGTAAAGAAAAGGGTGAAGAGAGCACAAGCTCCCAATTATTTAAGGGTCCAAAAATACTCAAATATTCAAAACAAAATGTTTTTATGTTTTTAAAAGATTCAAATGTTTTTATGAATTTTGTAGGGTTTTTATGTTTTAAATTAATTTTCTAAAAATCGAAGAAAGTCAGAAACAACAAGTAATGTACAACCTGGATATAAAGGAAAATTAAAATAATTTAAAATGTCTATAAAATTCTAGCAATAATTTTATGAAAAACTATAAAATAAAAGCCAACTACAGAACCTCGAAAAACATTTTTTTATTTTTTATGAGTTCTTAATGATTTTTATAAGATTTTTAATCTTTTTCAATTTTTAGGAGTTTTATAAATGGGAATGAAATGAAAATTGCATATCAATCAAAACAAAATAGAACACGCAATCAGAAAGTTTTTTGGAATTTTTCAAAGTATTTATCATTTTTAATTGATTTTTCAAAACAAACAGGGACAATTTTTAAGGTTTTTGTATTTTAAAAATAATAAATGAAAACAAAGCATAACTCAAAAATGACCAAAATTCCTACATAGTAGCAAGAGCTACGTGTCAAAATCTCAGGATTTTTGGAGTTAAAATGCTATTTATTTAATCAAGAACAAAACACAAAGTTCATAGGGACCAAAATGTAAAAAAGTTAAGTTCTAGAACCAAAAAATAATGCGCAATGAAAACTTAGGGTTCAATCTGCAATTTCTCCACTAATATCCGCACATGTCATAAATCAACACTCACAGGGGCATATTTGCAAATATGGAAAACAAAGGTTTAGTCAATAACAGTCAAAACGTTTGGGGTACATAGTGCAAATAAACCAAAAAGATGCGTGACGAAGCACGTGGTTCCACACAGGAAGGACTAAAATGTAAATATGAGAAACTACAGGTACTAGAATGCAAAATGGTTCAACTGTGAATTTATTTTATATACTGAAATATAAACTAAAAGAAACGCAGGAAAGGAAGTGCAATATACCCATGATGCGTGTGAGAGGCGCGTGAGAAGAAGCGCATCGGCCGCTGATGAGGCACGGTCATGCGACTCTGGATGCGCCAGATCTGACGGCTGATAGATGTTGGGGACGTGGCTGGTATGGGACCGTTAGATCTGACATCTAACATTCTGAAACCTCCAGCGGATGGACGACTGAGATGAGGTATGGGAGGTAGGGTCGATCGGACGACGGAAAGGGCTTCTCGGAGAACTGCGTTAGGGCGACCTTCACTGGAGCACTGGAGATGATCCTTAGCTCCGATGACGAATCCGAAGATGCCAATATGATCGTGGGCCCTTTCCGCGTCAGATGAATGGACCCGATGGGGCAGCTGAAGGTCGGATAGTCGTGACGATGGCGTGGACCTAGGGCTACTCCAGCGAGTCCCAAATGGGTGGAATCGGATGTCCTCGAAGCGCTCTTTTGCCTACAAAGGGTAGCTGGGACTCTGGACGATGCTCTGGTCTAGGTTATTTGGAACAAACACCTAAGAAGCAAGGGGTGAATGGGCGCAGGCCTCCACCGAAAATGGTAGAGGAGTCCTATCTCCTAATCTCGACAAGAGGATCGAAGGTTAGGGTGATCAGACTGCAGGAGAAGATAGAGGGAAAGTAGGTGAGTCGATCTGACTGGGTGAGTGATAGTAGCGAAGCACCGACCGGCTGGTCGAAGCTGGCGGAGCTACAATGGCGTAAAAATGAAATATTGAGCAAATGAATGAGCTAGGAACGATCGAATGGGTACCTGAAGTTCCGAGTGTGATCCTAAGATCTATGGGAGGTGAGTGTCGGGGTTGTGGCCTCGACCACGCTGTGGCTAGCGAAGGAGGCTCCTCGCAACGGTTCTCCGGCCATGATGGTGGAGCGTTGGCTACACAGCACCTCTCCAAGCATCAAAGGTGGCCTCTAGCTACTGTCACCAAGGCGAAGGTATCTTGGGTATCAGAAAGGGGTGCGGCATGAGCTAGTGAGCTGGGGAGTTGAGTGAAGCATTTATAGGGCATCCCAAGTAGTCGGAGGAAATAGGCCAGGGCACGCAATCCGAGGGAGATCCGTGCTTCCCTAGCGATCCGCGTGTATCCTGGATCCATGAGGAAGGCAGGGGCAGAAAATCGAAGCAAGGGGATGCTTGACCCAGACAAGATAATCGGGAGAAAATGATCTCATGGAACACTCAGGTCGGGTCAAGCCCTGGAAGAGGGGGTTGACCCGAGTCAACATTCTACCATGGACCAATCAGAAAAAAAGGATGTACAAAATATTTATAAATTCAGTAAAAAATAGCAAATGATTTTAAATTAAAAAGGGTACAAAATGAAAAATATTTGTTATTTTCCAAACTATTTTTCAGTGTTTTTTATTTATTTATATGAAAAATAAATTATATCATATACGGTATAGTGTATTGTATAGGTATAAAATACCTATGTATTTTGTACAATTATTTTTATTTTATTATTTTTACATAAATACCCTAATTTTATATTTTATTTATTTAGAACATAATATTTCGAGTCTAAAACAATTTTTGTTTTATTTTTATTACAAGTATAAATTAAATAGGGAAAGATACATATTTACATGGATTATATACAAGGGGAGAGAGAGAGAGTTTTATTGTATTCTTATTTTATTTTTCTTATTTTTATTTTATTTTCAGAAATATATATAAGGAGATAAAAATACCTTTTTATTTTTTTTGTAAAAATAAATTATATGCATAGATGGTATAAATATTCAAGGTGAAGTGGCCCTATCTCTCTCTACTTATTTTATTTGGGGATCAGGCCCATATTTGGTCCTCTCTTGGGTTTGGGTCACTCAATATTTATTCTAAATATTTCCTTCTTTTTCTTTTATTCTTTATTCTTATATTTTTGCACAACTACATGCTAATTATGGATTATTAACATATGCATGCTTATGGTTAAGTTATTGTATTTACAGCTATTTACATGATGCTTTGCCAAGATAATTAGCTAAAATAAAAGAATAAAGAGTGATGAATGAGAATTCATCACCTCCCTATACTTTACTTTTGCAGGTCCCTTAGTAAACACTCATTTGGAAAAAGAAGTGAAAAGAAAAGGAATGAAAAAGATGGAGAATCAAGTTTTATTATTAAACTTGTCTTCATTAAATTGAAGTATGGAGCTCAGTCAGGCCTTTGGATTATCTGTTTGTCGGAACCTTATTTGGACCTAGGTTTAAAACTCAATAGCCTATAAGTTGCACCATTCTATGGTCAAGACTCCTCAATAATCTAGATCAGAAAAAATCTACATACACAAACTCTAATGACCATGAATCTTTTCTTGTACTGTGTAAGTGATATGTATCTCCTCACCTCAGAAATGGCAAAGTGACAACCCTCCTTAATAAGGTAACTCTAATCCCCTAGTCCAGCAGTACTTTCCTCGGAGAGCGGGGTATTCCCTTCTAAGTTCAAGTGCAAACGGCTCAAGAAGAGGGGGAAGAAGAGAATGGACCATGACCAGTGTAGTCATGTATCCTTGGGAGCCCAACCAGTGTAGGTAAGTCTCCCTGCTGCAAGCTTCATGAGATGAGAATGGGTAACATAAGCTTTGCTTTATTTGCTATAAACACTCCGATGGGTATTTTATTTTCAATCAGACCCTCCATTTTTTTGGAGTTTTTCTTTCTTTTCACATTTTTTATGTGCATATTTACAAAGTATCTACATGGTGCAACATATATACATAAGGAGTTTTTCCTCTTGAGCGCGAAGACTATCCCGCTTTTGAAGCTTTATTGCAACCCACAACTCCTATCTTTAGACGTCAACGCCACCAGACCAAGTTGAGACACACTTCCTTCACTAAAAGAAGAAGAGAGGTTCTGCCTAGAAGTACTACCCTTGTATGCTACCCCAAGCTAAAGAAGACTGCCTCCTCACCACCTCATCCGTGGAGAGCTATGTGTAAGGTGTTAGTGCAAGTAAAGCCATTGTCTATGAGAGTCATGTAAGCGTTCTTAAGTGTTCTACTTAGGCTTATCAAGATGACATGTTGATGAATCCCCATTCGTCACTCTTTATTCTTTTATTTTAGCTAAATATCTTAGCAAAACATCATGTATATGGATGTAAATACAACAAGTTACAAATAAGCATGCATTTGTTAAATATCAATAATTAGCATATATTTGTGCAAAAATAAAAGAATAAAGAATAAAAGAAAAACAACGAAATATTTAGAATAAATATTGAGTGACCTGAACCCAAGAGAGGACCCAACATGGGCCTGATCGCCAAATAAAATAAGTAGAGAGAGATAGGGCCACTCCACCTTGTACATATTTCCTCCCTCTTTATATATTTTTTATTTTCAAAAAAATAAAAATAAAAATATGTTTATACTACCTTTTATATATTCCTAAAAATAAAAAAAATTAGAAAAATAAAATAAAAATAAAAAGGAAATAATTTCTCTCTCACGTTGTGTAATATACATGTACATATGTAACCAATACCTATTTATTTCACACTTGTAAATAAACAATAAAAATAAACTAAAAATTATTTTATAATCCAAATTTTATGTTATCAATAAATAAAATATAAAATTGGGGTATTTATACAAAAATAAACATGATAAAAATAAAAATAAAAATAAATAAATACTTTATACATGTGCATAATGTAATATAATGTATATACCATAATTTAGTTTTCATAAAAATCACTAAAAATTAGTTGAAAAATAATAAACATTTTTTATTTTGAAAATTTTATAAAATAAAATTGTTTTCTATTTTTAATTTAGTTTACAAATAATTTTGACCCTGTTAATTTCTTATTGGTCCACGGGGGAACGTTGACCCCGGTCAATTGCTCCCCTGGACCGATCTTCCCCCGGATCCAAATTTTTTCCTGATTTCTCGAATTTTTCCCAAATCAATCCGACCACCATCTTCACCGCTCCACAGCTCTGATTACTAAGGAACGATCCATGATTCTCGCCCGTCGATTCCCTTAGGGATCCGTTCCTCGATCCACGCACCCAAACTCCACCTTTTCCCGCATCTTCGGCCATTGCCTTCGTCTCCTGGGAGCTCCATTATCCTCCTTGAGTGACAACGAGCGAGTGGGAGTGTTGTAGTGAGGTTTCGAGGCATCTAGCCCTAGGTCCGGCGAGCTTCATTGCCGTGCTCCAACGTGTGGTGGGCTCCAGGATTTGGACGCATCAATCCATCGAGGCAACGACACCAGAAGGTCTGTAACCTTCATCACAGACGCCAACATCCACCAGGCAGCCTCGATAGACTTTAGTTTGCCTTAGATTCCAAATTTTCGATTCGGGTCAGCTAGTAGTCCTCGGATCATCTCTCAAAATCGGCCCATCCATTTGACCAATCGACGATCACATCACCTTCACGAGACCTCTCTCCACCTTCTACGCCCCTCCATTCATCCTGATTCGCCCAGGAACAGGAAGCAGGTCCTCCTCCGCCACCGCATCGTCAGAGGACTTCGCCCCGCCTCATCCTTCACCCCATCACACGCACTAACGGGTTGAGGCACTTTGCCCTCGATCCAGCAATTGTTCTGTGCATGAATAGAGCTCAAAGGACCTCATCTGGAGATCCAAACATCAGGGCACAATCGCACCCGACCCCTCGCATCGCTGGAGCATTCCAGGAGGTCCTGGCCTCATCAGAGCATCCCTACAGCTGCGTAGCATCACCAGCAATATTTTCCCCATCTGAGCAGCCCGTGAGGACACCCCTGTTGTGTGTATCGACCGATCGAAGCTCGCTGGAGGCGAGTTCATCAGTGTTCTTCCAGGAGTTGTCCCAGCTGTCGCATCGAGACCCCTCTCCGGTTCTGATCGTGATCATCCATCATCCGAGGCGTCTTGTCCGTTGGATCCATCTGAGGATCAGATCTCACACGTCCATCATCAAAGGGTTATCAGACGCTGATGAATCCCGTATTCATCATGCTAAGATTGGTCATTTAGGCTCTGTTCCCCAAGCATTCACATGCATTTAGTCATTAACAAAGCGTCATTCGCATCCATACATGTGTAAATAATATCTGCATTTCATCATGCATAATTGCATTAAAAAAACCCAAGCGTAAATTAGTCCAAAAAGCCACTAACTTCTCATATTTGCATAATTCATCCTAACTCTGATTGACCCAAAACCACCTCCATTGTGTAGATATTACTAACCTCATTAAATAAAATACAAAAATTACTAACCCAAATAAGTGTCAAATAATCCCCACATACAATGTCCAATTTTGGTCTATTAAATTTTAAAGTACTCCATTTTCAAATACCTTCAAAACAAGACCAATTTCGTAAAATTCGGAGGTCATATGTGAAAGTTGGGTTTTGGGCCTCTTTTGTATATGTTGACTTTTTGCAATTTTTGACCTAAGCTTTTATGTACATAATTAACCCTTTTAATTTTATTTCTTCTTTATTTGTGTTCTTTGATGAAATTTTTATTAAGCGACACAAAAGTTCAAATCCAGATTCAAACTGAAATCAAAGAAACTGACTGAATCCAAGTTAATGTTGTCAGTCTCTACAAAAGTTTTATGTTTCTGACTTCTATTTTATTTTCCTAGTTTATTATTTATTAAAAATAAAAAAATAAATTAATGTGTAAATAATTTTATTGTATTTTATCGTATTTTTTCTAGATTTCTATCCTCTCTAAAATCACAAAAAAATTACAAAATCCCAAAAATCGGTTTTCTAAACACATGGAGAACCACCAAATATACCACTTCACACAGGTGACCTCTTTTACTCCTAATTCCTTTATGAAAGTTGTAGATCTCGTTGAGATGAACAACTTTCGTGAAGAAATTTTTTTGATCCGAGGTCTCTTTCTACTACTTCCCCTAGTTAAAGTTGAAAATTTTTTGGGGGTGCCACGTGGCAGCTCCAGTGTGTGCCACGTGACACCCCCACATGCCACCCCCCTTCTCTCCTATCGCACGTGCCACGCAGGTGCCGCCTCCCCCTCCCATGTGTATGTACACAGCACATGCGTGATCCAATGGCCGAACTTCGACCCCTGCTTCCTCGCATCCATGAGTGTTTGAGCCTCGTCGTGACCTCGCCGCGACTAAGGAGATCACCAGAAGGTAGCTCTCCTTCCCAAAGCCCAGGCGATCCTACCCCTTCCAATCATCGTCAACCTTGAGCCCTCCGCTTTCCATCTACCTCCCAGATTCCCATCCACTCTGGCCTCGCAAAGGCCGGAGCTTATCCCCGTTCCCTCACCGACGCGCGGAGCTCCGCCCCCATGTTCCTTCTATTTTGCTAACTTTTCAGGAACAAAACACCAGTTCATTCTCCTCCACCCTGGTAGCCATCACACCTCCTCCGCTCCTCCTCTGGCTCGACCGGTTGCTCGCCCATCGCCTTGCGTGATGCACAGCCGCCGCCTCCATCGAACCTGCGCACGGTGTCGCCCCTACGCCTAAGCCACCGTGCCTCGAGCGCCGCCTCACCCTCACCGCCGGAGGTTGCCTCCACCGGTGTGTCACCCTCTGCGCTTCGCTAGATCGCTTTAGGTCTCGCAACACACAGCTTTTGTGGGATCAGGCCTTCATGCCCTTGATCCAACGGCGCAGAACACGCCACGTCAGCCCCTCCATGCCTCAAGGCTCGGGCGTCCGATCCTAAACCTTGGGACCTCTCGAGCCTCGACCTCTGAGCCGAGCCTCTGCCTTTGAGCCGAACCTCCACCTCAGATACATTGAACCTCTGCTCTGTCCCCGAGCCGCGCACGCATGTTGATGAGCCGCCCGAACGACTAAGGTAAAGGAATCTGATGAATGTACGTTTCATCATCTTTATTCTATCATTTTGGCCTTAAAAAACCTAGTAAATGGATGTAAATAGAGCTAATTCATGCATTTTAGCATTCATGTATATGTGTGTAAATATTGTATAAAATACGATTTTTAAAGCCAAAATTATAGAATAAAGAAAAGAAAAGAAAAATAATAAAATATTGTAAATATTTTATGACTCGAAACCCCGAGACATAGGCATCTCGATGACTAGGTCGACAAGGAATAAAGTAGGGGGAGATAAGGGCCAAAATACAACAAAAATACCTTTTATTCAATTCATTCTTTATTCATTTTGGGACTTATTTTTGGTTCCACTTTTTGTACATCAAATAAAGAAACTTTATACATGAAAGTAAAAGATAACTTAATAAAGAAAAATACAAAACTTATTTCACTCAAAAATAATGTACAGATAAAAAGTTATGATATGAATAAAATTCCAGAACTCCAACTTTCCAGACATGTATCTTGCAAATAAAAACTCGAAATGTACCAAACTCACCTTTAATTGTATATAGCATAAAATAATGGGATTTTTACCCGGCAGATCCTATAATCTTTGTCAATTACCTCTACGACCTTTGAATGAATGTAATTCCTCCATGGACCTTGTAAATTTGCTAACTCTTATCCTATAAACCCTGTGGTTAACCCCCATCCATTTACCCGTTAAAACTAACCATATTCCGTTAGATTCTTTTATATTATACCTATTTTAGTTATCGAATTTACATCAATTGCCACTCTCTTTCAACCTCTTCCTTTTTCCCACCACCCAATATCCACCACCTTCACCACCCTCGTCCTCCTCCCCGACTTCCACCCTCCACCTCCTCGTTCCCAACCTCCGGCCTCACACATCACCTTCAGGTCCTCCATCACGATATCCACCTCGGCAGCGCAACACCTGATCGGCGGCACGCTTGGAGCCCCCAGCCACTGCTGCTCTTTGGTTAAACAAGGGAGATAACACGTGGCAGATGCTGTCGGTGACTCTGGTGGGGCTCCAGAGCGTACCGGGCCTCGTCGTCCTCTACGGCGGCGTCGTAAAGAAAAAGTGGGCCGTTAACTCCGCCTTCATGGCTCTCTACGCCTTCGCCGCCGTATGGATCTGCTGGGTGTCCTGGGCCTTTGGCATGTCCTTCGGCGACCGCCTCCTCCCCTTCTGGGGGAAGCCCCGCCCTCGCCCAGAGCGTCTTCCTCGAGCAGGACAACCTTCCGGCCACAACCCACTACTTCCACGGTGCCGGCAATGAGGTGGAAACCTCCATGATCACGCCATTCTACTCCATGGTCACGCTCGTCTGCTTCCAGTGCGTGTTTGCTGCGATCACTCTCATACTGTTTGCCGGGTCACTGCTGGGAAGGATGAACTTCAAGGCGTGGATGTTGTTCGTGCCGCTGTGGCTCACCTCCTCCTACACTGTGGGGGCCTTCAGCATGTGGGGTGGCGTCTTCCTCTTCCACTGGGGCGTCATGGACTTCGCCGGCGGCTACGTTATCCACCTGTCCTCCGGCGTGGTCGGGATCACGGCGGTCTACTGGGTGGGGCTGTGGACGCCGAAGGACAGGGAGAGGTTTCCTCCGAACAACGTGCTGCTGACACTTGCCGGTCAGGATCAAGTTTAAAGATCGTCAACAAGCGATGGCCTCTCCTCCAGAGAATCGATGACACCCTCGGGGTCTTCCACACACACGCCGTCGCAGGCTTCCTCGGCAGTGCGGCCACGGGCCTCTTCGTGGAGCCCCAGCTCTGCGAGCTCTTCCTTCCGGTCACGAACTCTCGCGTCGATTATCTGCGTGGCGGTGAAGGCGGTGGTGCCGCTGCATATGCCGATGGAGGAGCTCCTGGTGGGAGACGACGCTGTGCACGGGGAGGAGGCGTACGCGCTGTGGGGGGACGGGGAGACGTATGAGTCCTCCGTGCATGGTTGGCACTATGTCGGTGATACGCAACACGGTGCTCCTCCCGTCAACCTTTCACTTTGATTCCACCACCTGTTTAGGAGTCTGAGATTTATAATATGCTATTGTCATTCTTTGGTCGTATTAAAAATAGATATACTAGAATTCATGACGATTATATATACACACTTCTGTGCGTGGTAGATGCACCAGTTTATTTTCATTTGAGATTTACTAGTCCACCTTCGACTCTATATATATCTGCAGTGTATACTCCACATGAGCAAACCTGTTCTGCACGAAGTGGTATGGGTATAGAGATTCGGAGCAGGTACTATCTTGTTTGCCATTATTAATATTTTCAAAATCCATATAAAAAAAATCAATCGTGTGTGAATTCCAACCATTAGAGATTTTATATGGTTTGATTAACTCAGTTTTAATCCACTGAAGTTAGGTCAAGATGTCTCAATTTAACGGCAGGGTTCGTGGGGTAAGACGGAGCAAGTTTACGGGGTTCAAGGAGGAATTACGATGTTTCGAAGGTCGTAGAGGTAATTGGCAAAGATTATAGGGTCTGTCGGGTAAACATCCCTAAAATAATCTATTTAATGGAGGTGGTTTCGTATTTTTCGGAGTTACGGCTTGAAAGTTGAGTTTTGGACCCTTGTAGTATACTTGTACAGATCAAAATATTCAATTTATTCTTTATTCATTATTTCTATAATTTTATATTTTTATAATTATGTAAATATTACTTATAATATACTTGTATATTAAAATCGGAATAAGAATACAAAAGAAACACAAATAAAAACACTTGTATATATCATATACATAGGTATTATACCTATAAATATACCTATACATTCTATACTTTTATTTCATTAAGTGTACAAAACACATCAGAAAAATAAAATAAAAATATTTCTAAGTGTATAAAAGATTTTATAAATATATAAAATAATAAACAAAATAAAAAATTAAATAAAGAAAATAAAAATAAAATACTTAAATATATAGATATAGATATCTATAAAGGGTATAAAAGGTAACTTATAAAATTATACCTTATAAAAATTAATAAAAATTACCATAAAATAATTTATAAAATAATAAACATTTTTTATTTAATAATCGACAATTAATAATATTTTTTTTCTTTTTTTAATTGAATTTAGAAACCTTTTTTCCAAGGTTTTTTTCTGGTTGGTCCACATGGACCAACCAAATCTCTCCCTTGGTTGACCTCGGTCAACTCTCTGACCGAGGTCTCAAGCCTGTCAGAAATGGGTTTTGTCCCATCTTCTTGGATTATCTAGGCCACGCCTTTCACCTTTTTGAGTCTCTTCCTTCACGACTTTTCATCACCATTGAACCACCAATCACGCCCATGGCATAGATCAGCCTTTGGATCCAAGATTCGTCAGATACGCCTCGATCAAGGAGCCCACTCGACCACTCTTCAAAATAAGACCCTGTCACCTCCTTCGCCCCTTGAACCCTCTGGGACCTAGCAAACCCCTTCTCTTCTTGTGCTCTGGACTGGAGGCTGTGACAGGGCCTCCTCAAGCCGTTTAGTCCAATTCGATATTTTCCCTCAAATGCTTGGGATAGGTTTTTACCTTGAGCGATTTGATTTTAACCACCAGTTTACCGCCGGCCTTTACACCAACGGGCGTACCTACCAGTTTCAGCGGTAGGGTGGCAATCACGGGCTTGTCGTCCACCAGTTCCAGCAAATCGACGTGGATGAGCGAATCGGTCACCTTGTCAAATTGCAGGTCTTTCATGATGCACTTATACGTTTTGTCGCCCAGCTTCACTTCCGTGAGCATGAATTCTGGCGTGTACACCAGTGCTTTAAAAGCTGCCGCAGGAGCTGAAAAGTTCACTTCCTGCGCACCCCCATAAATTACACCTGGCACTAGTTGCTGAGAGCGTAGTTGGCGGGTCGCTGTTTTGCCAAATCCGGTCCTCAGTTGTCCTTCGATTGTAATCGTCTTCATTATAAATTTTTTTAATGAGGCGCAAAGGTAAGGAAATATGGTCAAAGACGGCATGAAAAATCGTGTGGGGCGGCAGTTGTTCTGTGGCAACGCTGTCCTCGCCCTCGAACTTTACAATCATTTGAAATATGGCATTAAACCCGGCATTTATAGTAAAAAATCTATGGCGAGCCGAGATTCCTGCCAACAAGGGTATTCCCTCGATTCTTGTTGCCGTAAGGGCCGCTATGCTTTCAAAGAAAAATCTTGCCCTCGCCTTCTTATTGGACTTTCGACTCTCGTAACGATTGCGGCTGCAAAATCCAGGTTGATCTGTGGGGGGCGCTCGTTTGCGGTTTGCGCCGGCACGATAGGCAAGGGCCGTGGCAGCAGTTAACCATCGGCAGTGACCGGTTAGGTATAGCCGACCGTGTTTGCACCATGGTGACCGCTTGCCACATACATCCCTATCGGACACCGACAGTTACCGGCGGGCAACAGGCTACAAAGCAACAGTGCAAGAAAAATCCATTTATTCGCCCCAAACCCCACCTATTTCTTGTTGGCCATCCTACTGCGCATAAACAGTTGGTTGATGCTCTTGTTTTCGAAGGCGTTGCGTATGGCCACGGCAAAGAGGTCGGCCACGGACAAGGTTTTGATCTTGCTGCTCTGTCCTTTTAAGGGGATGGTATCGCAGACCACCAATTCCTCCAATACGCTGTTTTCGATGTTTTCATAGGCTTTTCCGCTCAATACCGGGTGCGTGCACAGGGCCCTTACACTGCGGGCACCTTTTTCTTTGAGCAGGTTGGCACTTTTGGCCAAGGTGCCGCCGGTATCGCAAATATCGTCAATCAA